>JAUCMS010000045.1:9568270-9588986 GCA_032357445.1 Enteromius radiatus
AATTGATCTTTATATCACATCTATGTCATATGTACATTTACAAACTACTACTACATATACTGTAAAACATTACTTTGCTGTAAAGCTGCTTTGCATATGTATTATGAAAAGCGCTATATAAATAAATTTGAATTGAATTGAATGGAATATTGCTCACTACTGCTGCAACAAAGCCTAACAACAATGAATCATTTCCACTGTGGGGTTGCTACCCGAAGAGCAATCCTGTTTGAATGAGTTGCACAATGTCTTTTGCACTGAAGTGAACCATTATGGATTATGAGGACCTCATTAGGTGTCGCCACTCCTAACAATATGAAAGATCAAATAACGCATGACCTCATGTTTGTTAGATCACAAAATGATCCAATGAGTGGAATCAAACAATGCAATATTTTTTATCACACCTATTCTAGCAATATAGCAAACATATTCTAAAGTAAAAAAGTCAGAGATCAACAGGAAAGCAAGAAATAACACATTTCTATAATTAGCCTGACATGAAATAATTAAACTAATCTTCTCTGCTTGTAAAATCAGTCATGTTCACACACACCCACGTTTCCTCGAGGATGCACTTGTGCTTCGGAGTCTAGCATGATACTGCTTTCCACCTGTTGAGCAACAGAGGCCAGGCCTGACAGGTTTGGGTTCCCATGAATGGTGAGGTGTTCTTGTCACTTTGTGGTTAAAGAAACGGTTACTCACCTCTTTGTTAGCTTTCTTGCCCGCCCCTTTTCCCAGGCCTCAGACCAAACTGACGAGTGCCTTCTCTGGCACACAGCCAGTTTCAATGAGTTTCACTCCTGTCACATTTACCTACAGGCTTCCCGAGAGGAGACAGGTACACAGTCACAGTTCCTGGTCAGCCGAATCACCCATTACTGTTACTGCCAGAGGCTGATTGACAGAGATGATGATGATGATGATGATATTTGTGGCTTGTTTTCTTGTATTAACACAATGTTAACACAAAATCTTACAAATTTGCTTTCAGAATGATATTTACCTCTTTATTTCAAACACTTAATAGAATTTGGAATTTTAATAACTTACGCTTGTTGTTTGGTTGTTTTTGTGATTTCAACAATTTATAGCATGTTGCTAGGTTTTTTTTTAATATTTTTATTTAACTTTTATTTTCGTGTTTTCTATTTTCAATTGCATTTTGGTTTGTTTTAATCATTGTGTAATTTTGTGTAATTTTTTATATATTTCTTTATATTTTTATTTAGTTTTCATTTATTTCACTTCAGCTTTGCAAGTTGTCAATGCCCCATTTCTCATTTACGTTATGTTTTTCAGCTAATACGGCTATTTATATTTTATTTGATTTTTATTTCAATTGATGAAAATGTTTTAAAGAGTTTTAGGTAACACACTGGTCTAAGATTTTATGATATTGCATTCCCTATATATGGCTCTTGTTGTGAGATTTATTTGACCAATTTATCATAAAAAAATGCAAGTACAGTAACTTAATAAATTAAATAACCTCAATTTAAACACTCATCTCTTTCTCTCTATATATATATATACACACACCCACACACCCACACTTATTTAAGTTTTAGTAATTAGTACCTCAACATCACTAGTTGTTCAGTTTTTATCTAACATTACTTCAGTTGATGAAAATTATTTTACAGTTTACATTACATTCCTAAAACTATAACGATGAGTAAAAGAGAGGCATTACAAAATAAATAATTAATAAAAATATATAATTAATTAATTAATTAATTAATTAATACTTTTTTTATTTGTCATTTTAGTTGTTGTGCTTTCAGACTTTCTTTACATACAGAACAAATCCTTGTTAATTGACACTAATAAAATGTCTTCATGTAATTAGTTAAACATGACGCTTTTAGCAGTAAATGAATAAGTTAAGTGAATCTTTATAATTAGCAAATATTACTGTGGAAAATATCCCTGGAGCAAGGGGAAGTTTGATAACAGACAGCTGGAGGGCTTTTGCTTGTCTCACAGCTGTTGTCTGAACTGCCTGTAGGCATTAACGTTACACACTCCCACATTCACTCTCATGTTTATTTGATTCATCCACAGTTTCGGGTGTGTGGCTTATAAGCTGTTATGGTTTCAGTTCTCACACACATACTGTAAGACAGAATCCTGTTAAATCTGTTGCTGGCTGTATTGATAGATAACTAGTAAGAAGTCACGTGATCCTGTGAACACTGATTGCTTGATAACACATACATAATGGTTTGCCTCATTAGAGAATGACAGTTCATCATCTGCAATAGTCGTCAGCAGTAGTCTTTCAGTGCATTACAAATGTCTGTCTTCAAAGAAATCATTCCTGATCCTCAAATTGGTTTCCTTTCACAAGACTGATGAGCTGATAATGACTTGATATAAGCCTTGATTGGACTGTTCAATGTGATGGTATCATTTTGACCATTGCTCTAAATCAATTGCGTGGCTCTTATGCCATTGACATGTCGCTCTTGTCCATGTTATAGTTTGACCTTTTGAAAGCCATTGAGCAACTATCTGCTTAGTCTGACCAACAGAAGATCCATCTTGGTCAACATAAACACAAAGATACGATCTTGTCACATGATACAATGTTACGTGCTGACTTTTCAGTTCAGCTGTATTTTGATTTCCGAAAGGAAATTATAAATATAATATAAATTATATCTTCTAAGACAAATTTTACCACAGCATCACATTGACCCTGAAGAAATGCTAGAAATCCTAGAGCACACTGTGACAAACTTGTGGTGAAAAATGCATATATTTAACAGATAGGAATAATAATAAAAGCGGCAAACATAAAACAAGACTACTAAAACTGTAACTAAAATTAAAGAGAAAACTAATTCAAAATATTAATACAAAATGTAAAAGCATTTAAATGACAAATCCAATTAATCGTTAGACAGCACTAATGTGTGTACAATATACATACACATAAATAGAAACACACAGTGCCACTCACAACTTTTTTTTTTTTACGTTTCTTATGCTCATCAATTAAGGTTGCATTAACTTGATCAAAAATACAAAATAAAATATTTTTTAAATATTGCCATTTAAAATTTTTTCCATTTTAATATACTTTAAAATATAAAAAAATAATATATATATATATATATATATATTCCTGTAAATATTTTTTTAGCATCATTACTCCAGTCTTCAGTGTCACATGATCCTCCACAAATCATTCTAATATGCTAATTTATAATCAATGTTTGTAAACTGTGCTTCTTGATATTTTCTGGAACCTGTGATTTTTTTTTTTCTTTTTTACATTTGATCAATTAAAAAGTTTGGGGTCAGTAAATTATTTAGTTATTTATTTTAAAGAAATTAATACTTTTATTTAGCCAGGATATGTTAAATGGATGAAAATTGATATTAAAGGGTTCTATTATTAGAAAAGACTATAATAGGCTTTATATAATGAATCAGTGAAGTCAGTTTGCACATTCACAGAAAACAGCTTAGTTTCATGTTGCAAAATAAGGTGGATAACAGTGCCACTGTTCATTTTGATTGGCTTGCGGTTTCATATAACTAAAATACATAGAGAGCTTCGTACAACAATAAAAGATCCATGAAAAAATACCAAAGCCTAATTAAATTCATAATTTAAAAGTATTTTACTCAAAAAAATTGAATATGATTTTTTTAGATTGTTGTATGTTTAGTAGAGAAATGCTTCATTAAGGCTGCAGCAAATGTAGAAGTCAAGTCTTCAGTTTGCTGTAGAGCATTCAGAATTGGTCACTTCATTCATTTAAGGAGCTTAGAGTCATAGACGCATACAGTCATTACATAGCCTACAGACAAACTGGCAACACAAACAGCTAATAAAGTTTCAGAAACATCAATAACTTTATTTTAAGGATGAGATGCCTCTGTAAAGATAAGTGAATTAATTGTGATAGGTCCATCAAGGGTGAGAATCAGGAGGCGGTGCCTTTCTCACACTTTGCATGTAGGGGTGGGGGTGCAGCCTCACGAGCCAACTGAGTGGCGCAACTGCAAGTAAGAACAAGACGATAACAACAACCAGAAGTATCCCACACTTTTCAACCACCTGAACCAGTACAGAGAGAGAAGACAAGCTGACATCAGAACATGTTTACCAATGGTGCATCAAGTCGCATGAATTCTCACAAGCTTGCTAAGGCTTGTTAAATAACAAAATCATTGGCTGATGAGACCATCACTGTCTCTCAATCATCATCCTACATTAGAAACCGCTGCAAACATAAAAATGACTGTGATTTTAATGGTAAAAAAAACATGTGAAAATGCTATGGTAAAAACCTGTTAATCTGTTAATGGTAAATTACTGTAAAATGTACAGGGAAAAACTATAAACTGACATTATGTTTTTTTTTTATTAGTTAGGGTTGTATATTACACGTAATGTTGTTAAATTAATGTTTATTGCATATTTCAGTTTAATGAGTGTCACTATGATGGTGTTTAGTGTTTGTGTAAACGACTCTGGGCACCTTATATATATGTTCATATTTAAAAGCTGCTTGTGATGGGCTTTGGTTCATCATGTGACTTTCTCATCACCACCTGCATTTGATGCTTAGCTACAAAACTTAATTTAAGAGAAATTTCAGTACTTTAGGTTGTTATATTAACATTATATACAGTATTTAACTGTAAATTTAACTTAAAACCGTAAAACCTAAAATGTTGTTACTGTATTTTTTGGTTGAAATCCAGCAACCTCAGCTGCCTTTTTTTTTTTTTACCATACATTTTACTGATTTCTTTTTACAGTGTGCTTTATTTTCTAATAGCTGCATTGTGTTCTACATTACATCATTGTAATCCACCTTTATCTTAAAAGTTGGCACAGCCATTTTTAACTTGAATGTGCCAGGGTTCACGTGCCAGCGTCTATAATATTTACTGTTATATTGCAAAGTACTATTAGTGTGCTATTTTAAAAGGGATAATACACACAAAAGGATTATTCTGTCATTAATTAATCACCTTCATGTCATGTTCCAAGTTTGTTCATCTTCAGAACACAAATTCAAATATTCCTGATGAAATCCAAAAGCTTTTGGACCTTCCATAGCAATGCAACTGACACATTCAAGGTCCAGAGGCCCAGAAAGGTAATAAAGACATTGTTAAAATAGTCCATGTGACATCAGTGGTTCTTTATTTTCTTGATGCAGGTTCATGACTGTATGTGTTGTTGTGCATGTGACGTTATTTGTTTTCTTTGTACACAAAAAGCATTCTTGTAGCTTCATAAACTTACTGTTGACCCACTGCTGTTACATGGACTATTTTAACCTTGTTCTTACTATATTTCTGGGTCTCGAACATGTCAGTTGCATTGCTGTGAAGGTCAAAATATCTTCATTTTATGTTTCTGAAAATGAACAAAGGGCTTATGTGTTTGGAACAACGTAAGGGTGAGTAATTAATGACAGAATTTTCATTTTTGTGTGAATTCCTATTCCTTTAATTTAATCATAAAACCACTGGTTTATAGCACAAATTGTACCACACTTTGTTATTCTTGTAGTTATACCTAGCAGCTTATGAATCAGAAGTCCCACATATTCACAGAAAATAGATTAAGTTTATGTAGCAAGCATACCAAAGCGCTCTAGAATACTTGATTGGCTGACAGATATCACCGTACCATAATTTAGCAGTTTATTTCAGTCATCTTAAATAGTTCACAACAGCAAACGAACCAGGAAATTTGGGGAAATTACCTTGTGTTCCTTAAGCCAACACAAACAGAAACATCTTGCCAACATTGTCAGGTGTTTATTTATTCGATTTGATTGTTTTTGCTTTATTACATTTTGGATTAGCGAAGTGACAACTTGGCTAATTAAAGAAAACTAGAAAGGCGCTGCTGCTGACCACTGCTATGAGACAAAGTCAGATTAAGTTCTTGACATTGAGCTAAGAAAAGGAAGCATACAAGAGCCATATAATCCTTTGTAAGAATGGTCTACAACAGTTCAGACATCAGTGTTATCATCTGTCAGCTCTAATCATAGTATTACTCTAAGAATGCAATGCATGCAGGACTGGCATGTGGGTCAGCTGTGTTTCCACCGACATCTACCAAATGTTTAAACTTGACTGGTTCTTGCTTACTCATTCTAAAAGAATGGGAATCAGCTTTTTAAATGAGCTTTACATATTTTTCATTGTTAAATGATGGGAAAAGACACTGACGTGGATTATTTGGAAGCACCAGTGAACCCAAACTAGCCAGTCTCGAAAAAAAAGATGTTAACAGCGTTCCTTTAACACTGAAGATAAAAAAAGTTAGCATGATGTCACAACAAAGAGATTTCCTTTTTAATAGTTTGAAAGTAACTTCTGCAAATTAGTGAATGATCAGAATTATCCAGCCCTAAAAATGGTGAATTTAACTCAGCTATGGAAACGCACACTGGAAGTATAAAGCATATCCAGACCAAAGGTCACTGATAAGAGGTAAACTGATGGTTTAAAGTGAAGTCTGCACGGGGCTTAAGATTTGTTAACAAAGCGAACGCTCACCTGACCGGCTTTACAAGCTCTCTCTCTCTCTCACCTCTCATCTTAAAAGCCACCGAGTCACAAGAGCCGGTTTGACTGGATGTACATCTATCGGCCCAGCCTTCAGATCAGCTAACTGCTGGTGAGGTAATGTGAGCAGAGAGCTGGGTTAACACATCAACATCCGCTTCTTTAGACTATGATATCTACAGATGGTTCAACTCCAATGAAACTGAGGCCCTCAGATTAATCCTTGAGGAAATGACATTGCTGCAATTCTTGTTTTAAATTACAAATGTGTCTTTCAAGGAAGAAGGTACTCTAAATGTCATATGGGTAATTTTAAAGACAACTGACAAACTGTTCACACACACTATCATTCAAAAGTTTTATACTTTTAAAAAAGTCTCATATGCTCACCAACATTACATTTAATACAGTAAAAACTGTTAATATATTATCATTTAAAATAACTATTTTCTATTTGTATATATTTTAAAATGCATTTTATTCTATGATGGCAAAGCTGAATTATTAGACCAGCCATTAATGAGTCATATTTTCTCTCAGAAATCCTTTTTTGTGGTGTGTAAACAACATATGTCTATAATATTTTATGCAAACCGTGAAACCGTTCCCAACTGGTCATTTACAATAACTTCCAGGGTGTGGATTTAAGAGAAAATGATGTCAATCTAGCTATTGTTATTTTCGTTTTGTTATAATGAGTTAATAGAGTCGCCTTTCAGCTTCAGTACTGTCTGACCTACTATCACACAAATAGTTTATTCCCTCTCTGCCGTTCTCAGGGGCTTGGCAGCAGCAAACTTGGGAAATTAATTTAAGAGGATATCTGGTGGATATTTCTAGGTGAAGGTTCACAGGGAGACAGATGGAGACCGCACAGACCAAACAAGCTCAGGAAAAAGAGAGAGTACCTAACTTTGCAAAACTCAAAAAAAAAGACATTTTATAATGTGCTACTTTAAGAAAGAAATGGCAAGGCAAGGCAAGGCAAAAGAGGCTTCCAAGTTCAGGTGACAAAAGATGCATAGCCACAGCACCTGTCCTACGTTTACCAGGAAACACTGAAGAGTTTTGAGCCAAGATTTAAATGAAAACTTGAGGCTGAAGGGGTGGTCTTTCTGGTTGTAGTTCCAGTAACAGTTTTGTTATTCAGAGAGGTATGGGGGATGGAGAGCATTGAAAAAAGCACAGCAGTATAGCTTCCTGGGTAAGCCTACTTCTTTTTCAAAGAATTTATAATGACCTTAATTTTTTTATATTCTGAAATTTCTTTTAGATTTGTTTATCTAAAGTCAATAACTGAAGCAGATGCAGTGAGAGTTTCCACATTGTGTTGCTCAGCACTATTTGCATACATTATTGCACAATACAAAAAGCACACAAACACAGTTTAGGGAGGGTTTACATCGCTTCCTAGTAACATGAGCACCTATCCAACCTATGAGTTAGCAACTGCACACAAAAAAATTGTGGCCATTGACAAGAAGATTACAGCTGAGAGAGGGGAGTCGCTGCAGCGGTCCATATTCTATCACCAGGGTGTTTCTGTGTTGCCTCATGGCCTGTGAATGTTACACCTTAGCACATAGTAAAAGTCCACAGGGAGGCAAAGTAGTGCCGGGGGGGGGGGAACTCCCATCACAGAGGGGTTCCAGCACCCTTCCCACACAACTGGTTTTCCCTCCAAAAACAGCCCATCCTTCAGGCAAATCAAAGATGTACACAAAGATGCAGCTGTTAAACCCGCTCACAAGGGGTCTTGGTTTAAATATACGCTTAAAAACAAGAAAACAAAAGTTTTCGGTTTTCACAGTGACGCCACAGAGAACCTATTGGTGAACAGTTCTTTTGTCTTAAGTGTTTTAATCCAAAGAACCATCCTTTGCATGAAAGAAAAAATCCAAAACAGAGTCCTTGAGGAGGCTTCCTCCCACTTGTGCTGAAAACGCCAAGTTTTATAACTTGAGTACTTTAGTTTATAAACCAATGGAGCTCGCGTGCCTTTGGAGTGTTTATGTATACACAATGATATAAACCGTGGTTAACGTCAATGAACTGGGTCAGGAGGGAGCAGTGTAAACATGTCAATCCGAGCAGCTAAACACACTTATATTTTATTGTTAATGCGGAGCTGAATTCATTGGAAAAGTGCTGATGGTGGATGGCTTGTTTATGGTGTGCTCTGTTGGGTGGCTGGAGGGTGTAGGACGGTCTAACCCCCCACTGACACCCCCCCCGAGCAGAGTTCCTGGGAGGTTCGCACCTCCGGGAGGGATGATTATCCTGTCAGGAGCATCTTCACAGCAACTTAACAGGATCATTTCAAACCCCTGAGTTGTTTTCATAGCCTTTATGGGAATGGTCATTCCAAATGGTCAGTGAGGAATGAAGCAATGCTACATGGGAAACCGTATTTGAATAACAACAAGGTCTCTGAACTCTGATCTTTAGGTTCTATTCGGGCTCCAGCATGACCCCAGTACATTTAAACCCCAATTTAAAGCATTTTTAAAAATTTTTAAAAAAAAAAAAAAAAAAAAAAAAAAACAGTAAAAATGATTTCTAAAAAAAAAGATTTCTAAAAGCTTGTTATAAAACTTCCTAAAGACATTTTATAAAAGCATTACGTTATTTCTACTGTTAAAATGTGTAGTACGAGCTGTAAAGCTGTAATTTTATATACAATAACATTAAAAAAACTTAGGTTAGCAGTTTCAAAGAAATACTATTTAGCAAGGATGCACTGTTCTTTAGAACTCTTTATTCATAAACAGATCCTTTTTTCACTGTTGATATTGTTAAATCTTACATTTATACCATTTAAAAAACTGCCTCATTGTAACCTACAATTTGATTATTAATTTTAAAGAAAAGAGGAAGATATTCAAACTAATTTCCTTTGGTAATCAACAATGACAGATTTGCCATCCTTTAAGGTTAACTTGTACTGAACCCATTATATTCATTCAAACACAAGGGGAATTTGTGCTCTTAATCATTAGTGACAGTTGCTCTTAAAAGTGAAGGGAATGTTTTACTTTGTTTAAATACAAAGCAACATGAACACACATAAACAAATGGGTAGTTTCTCTTTCCTTTTCCTTTAACAGGTAAACTTGAATGACAACTAACACATGTCTATGCAACAGGCAGCGCGTTCCTATAAGGAACTTACAGAATATTTAAATATGGAGGTGGCATGGAAAACATTTCCTCAGAATATGTAAAAGTTATCTGAATCCAACATAAAAATAAACACCAACAACAAAAGTTCTGTGTTCCACAAAACCACAGTAAGATCTATATTGTGATGGATGTTCACAACAGCTGTGCACCAGAAATACTGTGAAACTGATATTGCAAGAAAGCTTCACTCGCCTTCTGTTGTCTGACCTCTAAAAAGCATCTACTCTGTACAGAGCACCACAGTATACATTTCCATTTCCTATTTATAAAATGTTTAAGTAATACAAGAATCTGTAAATTAACTTAATTCAAATACTTCATTTTTTTACATTTATCACTTAAGTAACTCAGAAGCTTTGTGATGCTGTGAATTCTGCAATAAGAGCTTAGATAAACTTAGTTTTATTTATTATTTATAGTTTTATTATGAGTTTTATTTGACATCCTGACAAAAGGATGAACACAATTAAATGCTGAGCCACCAAAAAGTAAATAAAATAGATTAGCATAATCCCTAAATAATGACCCACAATGGTGACAAAAAAATACTTGCTTTAAAAGCTGTTTATCCACACTTAATAATAATAATAATGCATGTATCAAGTAAATGAGTGTCAAAATGTTTATTAAAACAGTACATATAACAAAAAAAAATGTATTAATACAGTGACTATAAAATGCCATGAAAAGAGATTATAATAGGAAATCAATTTCATTATTAATATAAACTGACTTGGTTGCAGTTACCAAAAATTGGCACACATGTCCCTCTAGTGGCTAATCAAGGTCAGAATCAGAGGGGAAAAACTAGCAGCTAGCCTATATTTACTGCAATGAATATAGAAAATTTAAAACATACTACAAAGTTTAAATATCAAAATTTAGGAGTGTACCTAATTCACATGAAAAATATTGTTAGCACTAACATATATATATATATAGGTTCATTTTGAAGTTTGAAGGACACAGTAAGTTTGTGGATGGATGCAACACGTATCCAAAAAACCACTACATGTAACAGAAAAATGTAGTGTTGGTGACAATACAAAAACTATTAACAATACACTTATGGTTCATTCTTGGGATCCTGCTTCAAAGACTCTATAGAGTGAATGAAATAGAGCCATAAATTATTTATAGCCACAAAAGTGTCAAATATGTAAAACATGTATAGTATGAAGCATAACATGAATCATTACCTCAGTGTCATCTGGACTGTGCAAGAATCTCTTGACAGCTCCTGTACACTCGAACCAAACAATTCAGCCGAGGCTTTGAACTCTGCCGGAGGAATGCAACATGTTCATTTACCGACTGACATGCCAAAGATTGCTATAATTTTACTTTTGCAATAGAACAACAACATCTGCTTCATACCTGAAAAAGAGGGACAACACTGGTCACTGTCTCAGGATCGGCTGGGTCCTTTATCAGAATGCACAGGTAGTATATAATGCTGTGCTGTGGTGGAAACATACAAAAGTGATTATGTTTTGGGTTTTATGTATTTCTAGATCACAATGTCAATCGTGCACAAAAGCCACTGGAGGAAACGTTCTGTTTACCATATAAACAGCCTCGTTGATCACAATGTCTTTCAGCTTGTTCATCTCAATGAAGATCGTGCTTTCTCGTCCAGATGCATAAGATGAAGAGAGTTGGACGCCAAGGGAACCGATTATGAGAAGGGTCTCGTGGTCCACCTTCACAAAGTGAATATGAATCATCATCCCAGCCAGAGTGAAGATGATGGCACTCGACAGGACAGTCGTGTTCTATTAATAAAAACAGTGGAATAATCTCATTTTAGTATTGGAATATAAGCTTACTTGTTTATATTCTTGCAGTATAAGATATTCTTACCTCGGTGAAGAAAAATACAGCATAAGCAAACAGCCAAACGAAGCAGGTGTAGACCATCACCTTGCGCAAGGACAGTTTCGGTGAGGTGATGGTAAACTGTCTGCAGAAAGTAGAGTGAGTTTGACAATCTAAAGAAATCGAGGTGCCATTTATGTCTGTGAACTCTTCCTCTGCCATGTTGACCACAGTCAGAACATTATATGATATAGGATTTAGGATTAAATAGCTTTGCTTTAACGGTCATTTGACAACAAAGTCAAATCTTCTTCTTATGGGGTATGGCGTTGAAACATTACTAGAAAAGAGCTTTTCTGCCACCTACTGGACTGGGGTGTGGAAAAAAATGTGACAATTTGTCCTTTTCAAAGTACAAAGGCCTATTTACATTTTTATACATAAAAAACAACACGCCACTGACAATAGTTTCGTTTTTACCGAGCAAACCGAAAAACAGCGAGAAAAACCGTGGCAGCTGGCAGTAATGTCACCAAAAGTGGCACCGCGAGCTGCCACTGCCAGCATTCGCACCTGCTCTCTTTCCAGAATTGGGCTAAAGACAAGGCTTTAACATAATCCTAGACTACAACGTAAGTCTGAGGCGTTTCAGTTGAAAGAAACGTACACTGGCTTATCTTAAAACATATCAGTGCTTTTTTTTTGTCTCAAGATGCTCACCAGCAATGTTTTGTCTGTTTATTAAGCATGTTTATAGAAATTACTTAAATGAACTATGGACTAATCCTGGCTTAGCCTAGTCTGTGAAACCAGACCTGAGAGTTTCAAGTTTAAATGTAATATTAAATACTAAAAATATTCACGTCAAATGTGTAAGTTAATATGCAAGTTAAATGATTTCAACGGTCACCTACCCCCTATAGTACTGACCTTTGTCACAGTTTTTTGTTGCCCTTCCCTCATCCTGCATTAGAAATCAAATTATACATCAATTGAAAACCTATCCTGTGATAACCATTTTTATTATATTATAAGTAGCATTACCATGGAAATTGTACTTTAAAAAAAAAAAAAATTCTAATACTACAAAATGTTTTATTTATGAACAATTATTTAAGTTTGCACAGTGCACCTTCACATCTATGTACAAAAATGGGGGTGACAATTAAAAAGTAATATTATCTGCAAGTACAAGTACAGTTTAAAACATAGTATTATTAAGCACACTTTCCCAGACAGGATTACCCAATGGGAAGTTATTCTGTCCCCTCATATATTCATGTTGCACAATCTTGTTTTTGAAATATAGCTGTTGACCTCTGCCAACCCCTACTCTCCTGCTACATCCTACAAGTAAATACTTCGTGGAAAATGGACTCCGTTTCCCATCTGGCGTTGCGGTTGTTAACCTTCGACTTCCGTTCCAGTGAAAACAAGCCGATCAGCTGATCTGACCTGGCAACAACATTCACCCGAATCTACCGGGGAGGGGAATCATTTTACAAGCTGGTGGGGAAAAAAAACACTTATCTTGACATCAACCGGCTTATTATTTTGTGTTTATCAAAGAGTCGTTGTCGTGTGCGATGTTTCAGGGAATACAGCAGCTTTTTTGATGAAAACTGCGGTGTGATTCTGGCTCGAAATCAGCTTGTTTTGTTCGGTCAAAGCTGGGTTGATCAATGTGTTGTTGAGTGAACATACTTTAAGGACAGTCTGTACGATACTAAACAACTATTAATTCGGCTGCATTAGTCATATTTCTAACCCCCTAGTATTTGTAGTCTTTGAAATTGGAGGCGTTTTTACAGACACGTATGCTAAGCTTAGCTAGCTTGAGTAACAAAGCCCAGGACGATAACAACACCCGAATGTAGCGGTTTTTTGGTGTTTACATCTGCCAATAAATACATGTCGATTGTTGTGGTTTGTAGTTTGTAAGTTTAGACACTTTAGCCTGCTTAATTACTTTAAATATCAACCAGAAAGCTAGACAAGTCTGACCAAGTGCCAGTGCTATACGGATGTCAACTGATCTATTTATAGTTCATATTGAATATTTGATTTTAAGCCAGTGTCATAATTTGACAATCACATTTCGAATTCCAATGAAATTCAAGTCAATTGTGGAAGATAGTTTTGTTTAAGATCTCAAATTCATCATATTTGAGGCATTATCTCATCTCTCTTGTTGGTTGTACATTTAGGTTGGTCTCTGCTGTAGTTGGTGCAACTTTAAGAAATATCTAGTCAGTATATTTACTTTCAGTACTTTAAACTCGGTCGCTTCCGTTAGGTTCGCTACTTCGCCCTCTTATTTAGACTTATAATGAGCAGTCAGGGTTCGGCGGTGGAGAAGGGGGTGAACGGCGTCCTGGTTTGCCAGGAGAGTTACGCCTGCGGTGGCTCCGACGAGGCCGCCTTTGAGTGCGACGAATGCGGCAGCCTGCAGTGCGCCCGCTGCGAGCTGGAGCTCCACCGTCAGGAGCGCATGAGGAACCACGACAGGATCCGAATCTCACCTGGACACGTACCCTACTGCGATTCGTGTAAAGGGGACGGGGGCGTTCCGAATGGGGGTCGCCTGAGAGCGGTGGTCCGCTGTCAGGGATGTAAAATCAACCTGTGTTTGGATTGTCAGAAGCGGACTCACAGCGGGGTCAGTAAAAGAAAGCACCCTCTCACCGTCTACCCTCCCTCGAAACCCACAGAAAAGAACTGCAGCACTGGAGATGAACAGCTGGATGCATTGAAAGCTAAACTGGAGCAAGTAACTAGCTTTCTTTTAGTGGATGAAAAGGAAGATATGCAAGTAAGTCAGCTTGGGTAACTTTTGAAATTTACACCCGTTTCCCGTTTTATACAGCAGTTAGTTCTGGTCCTCAAATTTGATTGGCTGAGCGGCGTTAAACGAGTGTTCATTATGAAGCTAATTAAATAAAGATAAACCCTCCTTTTTGGAAAATCGGGAATGGATCTCGCACATGGAAACGAATTTGTGTACTGTAGCTCCGCTTCACCCAATTGCGTTGTTCCAGACAAGTTCTTAGCGAGTACATTACATTATGATCTAAATCTGATCTTGAACATTACATTTTATTTTGATTTTATACAATGTAAACATAATAATAATAAAAAGTGATACAAGGAAAATGTGTGATATTGAGTGAGGTGAAATGTAACACACATTAAGCAACATGTTTATTTCTACAACTTGAACAGGTGAAGAATGAGGAAGAGTTTGTGAGGAACTTAGGCTGCAGGCCCGAGGAGCTCTTGAAGGTGGTGTCCATTTTTGGCAACACTGGAGAAGGCAAATCCCACACCCTCAATCATACTTTCTTTTTGGGTCGTGAAGTTTTCAAGACATCTCCAACCCAGGAATCCTGCACTGTTGGGGTTTGGGCAGCACTGGACCCTGTCCATAGTGTGGTGGTTGTTGACACAGAGGGACTCCTGGGGGCAGGAACCAACCAAGGACAGCGAACCCGCCTCCTCCTGAAGGTGCTTGCCGTCTCTGATCTGGTCATCTATCGGACACATGCTGACCGGCTACATGATGATCTTTTCAAGTTTCTTGGAGATGCATCAGATGCGTATCTAAAACATTTTACAAAGGAGCTGAAAGCCACAACTGCACGTTGTGGTTTGGATGTGCCCCTTTCGACTTTAGGTCCTGCTGTTATAATCTTCCATGAAACGGTCCACACCAAGTTATTAGGCTCAGGTGAGTTTTGGAGGTTTTCTACTTTGCTGTCCTTTTTACCTAACAGTAATAAGTTAGGAATGACACTGAAAGATAAGGTAAGCTGAATAATAAAAGCACAATACATCTTTTTTGCACACACTGTAGACAAGCCATCAGAATCAGCTGAGCGGCTTCTTCAGGAACGTTTCAGAAAGCTTGGCCTCTTTCCGGAAGCATTCAGCTCTGTTCAGTATCGTGGCACTCGAACCCACAACCCTCCGACTGACTTCAGTGGTCTTCTGCGCAGCGTGGAGCAGCAGTTAGACAACAACACTACACGATCTCCACGGTCTGCTGGTGTCATCTATAAAGCCTTGCAGGTAATTTTTGTTTTTTGTTGATAAACACTTTTAGCTCATAAATGACATGAAAGGGTGGCAGAGTTGGTTTGAAATGTTCTTGTCACATGGCTACTTACAAATCTTGAGCGCTGGCCTCGAGATATTTTAAAGGACATTTTGAATTATCAGTTGTAATGTACGGTAGTTTGTGTGGCTGATCAGGTTCTTGTTCTCCAGGCTTTGAGTGAGTGCTTTAGTGGAGAGATTCCTGATGAGCATCTGGCAAGCAACTCTTTTTTTCCAGATGAATACTTTACCTGCTCCAGCATCTGCCTCAGCTGTGGGTAAGTCTTCACATCTCAGGAATCACTCCACTACTGATTCAAATCTGTTTCACAGTTTTAACACTTAAAAGAACATGTTCTCTGCTGTTTGGGGTGGTATGAATTTGTACAAAAATGTTTTTGTGTAGCCTCTTGAGTTTGCCAAAGCTTTTTTTGTTTAATTGAAAATACAGTACAAACAGTACTATTGAGAAATATGATTACAATTATTTTTTTTTTTTGTAGCAATAAAAAAAAAAAAAAGGTTTCTTTTAATGGCAAAGTTAATTCTTTATCAGCCATTACTTCAACTTTCACCTTTGGTTAATATAATGCATCCTTGCTGAATATAATTATTTATTTCTTTAAAAATATATCTTACTGACCCCATTTTATTTGTTATTTTAGCAATTTCAATAAAATTGATTGATTTAATTAGCCAAAGAATTTTAGAGCACTCTGTTAAAAATTAATTTCTGCATTTCCAAGTGAAAAAAAAATACAGAGAAAATGCTCTAAAGGTTCCCTGAGCAACATTTATGTATGTAAAAATAATACTTTTATTATTTTTAGAATTGAGTAATGTACATACACTGATAACTGGTTTGAGAGAATCATTTAAAAGATTTTAAAAGTTGATGGCTAAACTAGTAATTAGATGTTTGACTATACTATTTTTGACTGTTGTAATTCAGGTGGAACATTCCTTGCATTTACACCCTCCTAGAGTCTGTTCTGAATTACACTTTTAAACAAATATAATTCTAATACTTTGTGTTTTTTTTTTTTTGTTTTTTTTTGTAGCTCAGGCTGTAAAAACAGCATGAATCACCTACGAGAGGGTGTGGAGCATGAGGCCAAACACCGCTGTCGCTATTCAGTCCACTATGATAATCGCATCTATACCTGCAAGGTAAGACATCAACAATCAAACACATGACCTGACGCAGATCAGGTCTGACATTATATGTGTAAACCTGCTATTCCAGGCTTGTTATGAGAGTGGCAAAGAGGTCATTGTGGTTCCAAAGACGACGGCATCCTCTGACTCACCATGGTTTGGCTTGGCCATATACGCCTGGTCGGGGTAAGTCGTGTTATTGAATTCTGTCTGTAAAAGGTCCATTTTGTTCACTTCATTTTGATGTACATCACTAAGTTGCTTTTTTTCTTTTCTTTGTAGATATGTGATCGAGTGTCCAAACTGTTCGGTGATCTATAGAAGTAGGCAGTACTGGTATGGGAACCAGGACCCTGTTGATACAGTGGTCCGGACTGAGATCCAGCATGTCTGGCCAGGGGTGAGATTATTCTGCTGTTTATCCCACATATCAATATTTAAATAGAAAAAAGAACAAGCTTTGTTTACTTTCACATTTATGTCTCAGTCCGACGGATTCCTGAAGGACAACAACAACGCTGCACAGAGGCTGCTGGATGGTGTGAACTATATGGCTCAGTCTGTTTCAGAGCTAAGCGTTAAGCCTGCCAAAGCAGTCACTGCCTGGTTAACAGACCAGATTGCCCCTACTTACTGGAAGCCCAATTCTCTCATCATTGTGAGTTTTAATGCTAGCTAGGCAATTTTAATGTGGCTTTTCCTTAACTAGGAGAGAAGTCCTCACTAAAACACTAAAACTTTTCCAGAAATGCAAAAAGTGTGGAGAGGAATTCCAAGATAATGATACAAAGCACCACTGTCGGGCTTGTGGAGATGGTTTCTGTGATGGCTGCTCCTCTAAGACACGGCCAGTCCCTGAGAGAGGTTGGGGCCTGGCGCCTGTGCGAGTCTGTGAAGCCTGCTTTCAAAACAGAGGAATCCCAGAAGGTATCCCAGAATGGAGAAAGAGGTGGCCAAAAATACTTAAAACACCTGACAGATCTGAAAATATTGACCTTTTCTGCCTCTAAACCATGATTTCGTTTTATAACGTTAGTGAAACATGCAGATGGTTGCTCTAAGCACAACAACAATAATAAAGCCAAAGCTTGATGGCTTGCTAAATACTGTAAAAAAAAAAAAACATGAACAATATATGATGTACATGAGCTTGAATAATTTTGAAAGTACTACACTCTTGGTGGCAGACACTGGTGCAAAATGTTGTGACATAAATGTAGTATTTTAATCCATAACATATTGTAACGGGTCTCACACAGAACTACTGGATGCAGCGCTGGAAGAGGAGCAAGGTGGGACTCTGATCGCCAGGAAAGTGGGAGAAGCTGTCCAGAACACATTAGGAGCAGTAGTCACTGCTATAGACATCCCTCTTGGTGAGTTCTTCTCTCCTCTAATAGCCTATAAAAAGTTAACATGACAGTATGTTAATACTATCAATTCATTATAATGCTAAATAATAAATACATGGCTTGTTCAAGTAACCTCTTTTGTGATATCTCAGCATATATAAATGATCAAATGTGTTTACTAGGTCTGGTAAAAGATGCCGCCCGTCCAGCATATTGGGTCCCTGACCAAGACATCCGTTCCTGCCATGTTTGCCAGCATGAGTTTAATGCCCGTCTCTCTATTCATCACTGCCGTGCATGTGGACAAGGAGTATGTAACGACTGCTCCCCTGATCGCCGGGCCGTGCCCTCCAGGGGTTGGGACCATCCTGTGCGGGTGTGCAAGACCTGCAACCTGAAATCTGGAGAGCTCTAGCAGAACTGAACATCACTCCGCATGAGACACCCCCGTATATGGCCACAGTGCTTCAGGACAGGTTGGGAGGGAGAAAAGAGAGAGAGAGAAAAAAAAAAAGCACTGCTCTCAAACCAATGAATCCTATGAATGATTGTTTGAGAGGAACATCTCTGCTTTTTGTCCCAACATTTCATTCACACTCAGCTCTACATAAACTGTTCACAGTTTAACATATGTAATGGCCTCTGTATTTTCTTCTTTTAAAGGTTAAATCCAACAAGGAAATAAATCTGTCAAACCCTTGACAATCCTTTGTCTACCATGCAATACGTTACCTGTGGGCAGGCCCAGATGGAACTCTGGAATGAGCGGTTTTGGGAAAATCAGCCAGTATGGGTTTAAACATGGTAGAAAAAAAAAAAAGTGTCACACATGATGAATTAAGTCCGCTCCAGTTATGTGGCTGCAGATCCATATGGGCCTTCCTGTGGGTATAGGCAGCTAACATATGGCCTATACATGATACATAGACCGGTGCACAAATATTAGTAATTGTTTACCATCCTGTTGTGTTAAGGAAAGATTAATTTGCTTTTACCGGTTTAAAACACAAGGTTATTCATATTGTTTGCATTCCTTTACCCTCCCTAGTGTAGACTTAAGATTAATTCCTATTTGTCTCTTATTTGCTGCCTGTTATGAAACAGATCTGGTATGATCATGCAAAACTTATCAGATGTTGTTCAGCATAATTTAAAGATTTCTTTATCATTTATTTTAAATGTGTGTAATCGAGCAGGACGTTTTTGTTTGATGTTTTAAAAGAAAATTGAACTTTTTAATGTATCACTACCACTGTTGCCGATTCAAACAGCATAGTGACTCATAACATAAAGCCATGTCGAAACCACACAAATGACGTGGC
Source organism: Enteromius radiatus (assembly GCA_032357445.1). Classification (NCBI taxonomy): domain Eukaryota; kingdom Metazoa; phylum Chordata; class Actinopteri; order Cypriniformes; family Cyprinidae; genus Enteromius; species Enteromius radiatus. The sequence goes on from JAUCMS010000045.1 coordinate 9,587,757, forward strand.
TCTGCATTATTGGTCAAATGAGATGCCAATCCACATAAATGTCATGTTATCATACGGTAGTTGCTTTTATTTAGCCCCAGGTATGTGTTTTGATCACTGTCATTTAAATTTGTTTGGCCACACAAAAACTCATGTAGGCTCAGTGAGGCATTATGTGTTGATGAAACAAACATGACTTACACAGACATAAGAAACATGAATATCATTTTATGTTCTTTGCACCTCGTATGCCAATTAAATTAAACTTAAGTACCTCTAAGAGTGTGGCTTCAATATAAAAATGTGTAAATGCATATTTGTACAGAAAGTACATAAAATTAAAATCAATGAGTTCCGATGTTGTTTTTCATTTCATGTACAAAAACAATTAAAACATTAAATTGGGATTTGAACTTAAGATACAGATAACGTTTGGATTTATTTTGAATTGAAGAATGTTTTTTTCTCTTTCTTTTTTTTTTTAATTTACAAAAAGTTCCAGCACATTTCAAGTAAAATATTTCCAGAAAAACAACATGAAATTGCACTTTTAGGAGGTATGTTTCAAGTGACTATAACTTAGAATTTATATCCAATAAGCTTTTCCAAAAAAATTTATCTATTGATGATATAATGGAGAAAGAGTAATCTGAATCCATCACAGTCTAATCTAGAATATTACTAAAAAAAGAAAAGCTAAAGGCAAATGGTAAAATGGCAACATTTTGGTCATTAAAGACACAGTAGTAGCACTGATGTATTTACCACACAGCGGCCTGTATTTGTAGATGGCAACTGTTAGCACTGACCCTCCAGAGTTAGACTGTCCTGATAGTCTTTGTTGTAAGAGTAGTAGTACAGATCATGACGGACAGCCATAAGAAGTCCAGGAAGTCCTCTACTACCACCCAGCTGGGAGGAAAACACCACATTTGGGATCGAGTCTTTCCCTGCAGGGTGAGGTGAGGGGATGGTCCTGAGGAGATGGCTGTCATGGAGGCTCCAGAGGCGTGTGTAGCAGTCCTGACCCACTGCAAACAGCACATAAGATGCATAATAAGTAGGGATGTGCATCTCCATAACACAATTTGATGCAGTATGATGCAATGAAACAAATATGCAGGTACACAGGTATTGAGTGCCCTCAATCTCTGTAACGCTGTAAGCCTGAATATCTTTACAGATAATAAAAAGGCCATTGCATCGGTTATTGTCTTGGAGCGAGCAGTTCACACTCACCATATGAAAAAA
>JAUCMS010000045.1:9589086-9610989 GCA_032357445.1 Enteromius radiatus
TTAAACCGATGCATCGCATCGTTAACTTTTTAAGCCGATGCACCGAGCGAATCGGGGAATCTTCCCATCCCTAATAATAAGCGAATAGAACTGAAATGAAACTATGGTTTAAATAAAAAAACAAGTCGTACCAGCAAGCAGCAATCCTTCTGGCTCATTAACATGGATGGGTAGGTAGGCATATTCATTGTGGTGTCCGTCATACTGTTTGACACACTGTTTGACACGAATGTCCCACAGCTTTATCTGTTCAGCGAAGATGTGAAGGAAAAATAAAAATGTATTAATTCAATGCTCTAAATTGTTATTAATAACATGATGGTTTGTGGTCATTTTAGTTGCTTGTCATAGACAGACCTTGCCCAGCATGTCAGCAGCGAGGAGGTAGTTCTCATCCTGTAGCAGTTGGACCGAGGTGATGGCTGACTCCTGGAAGAAGCGGCTGGTCTTCCAACTGTGACTGCGACCCCTGTCACGCTGACGCAGGTCAATGCTAAAGATCTCTCCTGAGCGACAGCCATTGAACAGCACGGGAGCCTAAGACACGAAACACACGGCACAGAGTGTCACACAGATCTTTGCTCACATGCATAAAAAAAAAAGTGAGAAGACAAAAGATTCAAATTTACTAAAGATTATTAAGAGCGTCAGCAGCACCACATGCATACATTGTGCTACTCTTATGAACACAATGTTGATGTTTTTTTTTCTTTGCACACAAAAATATTCACATAGCTTCTTAAAATTAAGGTTGAACCACTGATGTCAAATGGACTATTTTAACAATGTCCTTATGAGCTTTCTGGGTCTTGAACTGTCAGATGTTTTGCTGTCTCAAAAACACCTTAATTTGTATTCTAAATATGAACGAAGGTTTTACAGGTTTGAAACTAAATGAAAGAGTAATTAAATGACAGAATTAAACATTTTTGGAGAAATCTCCCTTTTATAAAGGATTTTTAAAAATATAATTTTGCATGAACTTTGTATTTAAAGTGGTTACACATTTCAAAAGGTGCACTATTTTGTAGTGCGAGTTGTCGACTTAGATTTGTTCTTAAACTTATTGGTATTGATGCAGCATTACAATTATACAATCATTAATTTCTGTAAAACATGACAGAGCACTTTAAATGATAGTAAAATTAATAAAGACTGGAAAGTAGGAGACGACAGAAAGAGACAGGCATGATGCAGGTTAGACTCAAACCAAACGTGCACTAATACTGTGCCATGGCCAAGACTTCAGGGCTGCTTAGGATGAACAAAAATCTCACCCTCAGGGCAAACATTTGAGCTAGAACATCACTGCCTGCGAGGTATGTTGCTCTGCGTCCAGTCACAGCATCTGTCACAATCACTCGTCGAGAAAGGCCTAAGTAAAAAAAAAAAAAAAAATGTGTATATATATATATATATATATATATTTATATATTTATATAAAAGTAAAAAAAAAAAAAGTCAAATTATACAGTAAAAATATAAATATAGCCGTGGTGAGCATAACTTTTTTTCCAACAACATATTTCAGAAACATAAAAACTCACCAGTGCTGAAGGTTTTATCAGCCTGTGGGTTGAGGCACCATGCACATGACCAAGCTGTGGAGATCTTAAAACTGCACAGCATCCCTGGCTGATCTGATGATAAAAGTCATTTCAGTTTAATAAAGGGAAAACAAATAAAAAAGTGACTCAAAAGGAAAAGATTTGTACCTGGATTGAAGTTGCTGAAAAGAGAAGCAGGTAATAAGCTTACACAGCCTGGGGTCTGAGAAATGCCCACCAAACACAACCTGAAAGACTTGTCAAGAAATACTTTCTCACCAATTAGAGATGTTTGTGACCATTTTATTTGATTAATGGTCATTAATAGGGTAAATATGCAGGTATGCTCCTTTTGTAATGATATAGTTTACACACTTTATCCAAACGAGTTATTAACCTACATTCATATAAGTATTTTAGAACTAACAAAAGTATTAAAATTAAGAGGATAATAACCAATGCCAATAATTGTGTTTAAAATACCTCTTCCACAAAGTGCAAATAGCCCACCTTATTGGCAGTGGCTATTTACACTAACTCCACCCACCTACGTGATTAGGTTAGTCATCATTACAAAAGACGGTCGTTTGTCATCAGCTCCAGTGGCGCAGATGGTAAGAAGTATGGGGATCAACACGGGTTCGATTCGGACTTTTGACTAAACTTTTTCTCACTTTGGCTTTTTCTCACCATGGCATCTATTTAATAATTTGAATTAAAAATAACATTTACACTTAATAAGTTGCATTCTGTTTTATAATGTACTTCATTACTGAGGTGCAGATAATTGCCTTCTGTAGTTCAAGTAGTATAAATAGCAGAAAATGCTATTTGCACTTAGTGTAAATAGCATATCACAAAAAATGCTATTATTTACCTGGTGTAAACCGAATCCATTGCTGGCTTTATTTTACCATTATATATATATATATATATATATATATTTTACTACATATTTATTTTATAATAAATTCCTGGTTTCAAAATAAGCATAAAAATAACTGAATATTAGTTTTTAGCATCTGACGTGTTTGAAGGATACAGAACATGAGAGTCTGTATGTGTCACAGATGCCCAGCACACAGAGTTAACCTGAAACAAAAGTAAAAAAGGAAATACTTTTCAGTACTATAAAACATCTTATTTTTGGTGAAAGGAATTCATTTTAAATTCCCCTGGTTACCTTGCGGTTAGTGAAATAAAGGTTATCGCACATCTCCACCGACAGAGAGCCTTTTCTGCAGCCATGGAAATTCATAATGCCATACTTGCAGCCTCCATGTGACACATCATTTACTGTGAAGACTCTCTCACATGCCGAATCTGCCTAATAAGATGCATCCAAGGGGGGGAAAAAAAAAAAAGGAAAACACAGTCAGACTGCCAAAACTTAATCTTCCTTCTGCTAGCTTTTCAAAGAACAGACAACTGGAGGCGAAAACCTCCAGTAACACCTGCCAGCAAACCATTTCCATGAAAACAAAGAGTAACCCACAAATGGTTTGACTGTTCTCAAGTTGCCTGTCCTCAGCATGCTGTTTTTCCACGGAGTACGCATTTAAATGGACCGAGTTGCCTCAGAAATCAAGTTTCAATTTTTACATTAAAGGAGAGGCTTACAACAATAAGATGGAAGTTATCTGTGTTTGGGCTGGTGGAGTTGGAGCTCTGCACATCCAGCCTGTGACGTTGCATCCCGCTGACTTTCACTTCATGGATTAACCTGCAAAATGAGAACATCCTTAGAATCACATTCATTTGGGATCCAAGTTTTTCCTGGTCAAGTACTTTCAGGAAAAAAAAAGTTGCATCTATAAGATATTTTATGTCATGCCTAGAATAGGAGTTTGGGGGCAGCAGACCCAGATGTCTCTTCTGTAACAGCAATGCAGAATTCAGCCCAGTTCTGGGAGTTTTCTGAACATATCAGGGAGAAACAAGAAGAAAGTGAATGACCGGAACATCTTAATACAATGATTTATTACCAACAAAACTCATCCAGCTACTGCAGTTTTGCTTGTCCATAAAATATCCACAGATTTTTAAAAGAATTTACAGTTAGAATTCAGTGCAAAAATGTGATGCAAGCAGTGATCAATCTCCATATAACATAACTACATTTACATATAGCTACAGCACATATTCAGTTATTCCCCAATTCACCTTCCTAGGACCATCATCTTCTGCCAGCAGCGCTGATCTCTTTTTCTCTTCTTCTTTTTTCTGAAGCGCTTCTTTTGTCAGAGGGTTACAGTTGTTGTGCCCAGGCAACAAACGAAAGTAACGGTTTTTCTCTGGGTCAAAGTAGAAACCTGGCAACTCTATAAACAATAATGGTTCTTGTTAAGTGAATCATTTTAGACTGACAGGACAAAAAACGTAAAGGGAGAAAATGTAAATAAAAGTTCACCTGGTGCAGATGAGGATGCTGAGGATGAACTTGCATCACCTGCTGCACTGTCAGAACTAGAAAAATGAATTATGTTAATGGATAATAAAGTTAATTGCATGCCTAACTGAAAATAATCCAACTAAAACTGACTGGAAGGAACTGAACCACCAAAAGACTCTAGACTCTAGGTCTCAATACTTTAGTATGAGCACATGTGCTGATTAAGAATGCATGTTCACTAAAGAAACGACTTAGCCTCACGTTTCAAACCAGTATGACTTTCCTTTGTGGAACATAAAAGCAGATGTAATGCAGAGTGACGGCATTCACTTTGACTGCATCTTTTGTTCATACAATACAAGTGAATATTACTGAGGCGTTCATTCTGCTTGACATCACCTTTTGTGTTCCACAGAAGAACTTAAACAGGTTTGCAACAACATGAGAGCGAGTAAATGTTATCAATTTTATTTACAGGTGTGTCTGGGTGAAAAATGATAGGCTCCATCTGTGTCAGTTACCTATGTTCCTGCTCATCGTAGGCTGAACGTTGTCTGCCCCTCCACTGTGACTGATTATGGTCTCGGTGACGGTCCCTGCCACTCGATCGCCAACTCCCCCGCTTCATTTCTACTTCTCGGGAGTCATGCCAGTATATCTTAAAACAGTTAACGTTAATGTTTTATATATATATATATATATATATATATATAAAAGAAAACAGGGAAAATTGTGTTTTCATTATTCGGTTTACTCCACATGAAGGACAATCTAAACTTTTTGGAACATTATGTAGAAACTGAGCAGTGATGAAGAACACTGATTTGTTATGGACAAGGAGCTAACATGCTAAGACTTCTATTATGAACACACACGTGGCTCGTACATTTATGTTAACGGTGACTCTTGCAAAAGAGAACTCGCGTTCATATATTCATATATTGACCGATCGCTAAAATAACTTGTAAACATTATGCAAAAAGGAGAGTCATAACAAACTTACCTGATAAAGATGCACTCGTGCTGACTTCTTCCTGTTTGGTTATATGATTTCCTCATGACACCAGGAATTCCCGCCTCCTTACTGTTCATTGGTGGAACCCTGAGGACTTTGCGATATTGAAGCAGTGTGACTGGATAATGAGCTGTCAATCGCGTTATAGGGGCTGTCTCGTAAAGGAATGGAGAAAAATATAAATAGTTATAATTAGGACGATGTAACTGTGTTTTAATTAGGATCGTTGCATGTATTTATATTTAAAAGAAAAACAGATAAAAACAATATAGGCACAAACGTGTATACGGTATATTTACGTTTACTTATATTATCATATATAATAGTGTTAATTAATTCAATTACATTTTTATATTAAAAATAGACCCAATAAATCACCAAGCACAAATTGTGTAGTAATCACAGTAATCAAACTCCAATAATATAATTGAATAAAATCTAGTTAAAACTGACAGATGGATGTTATTTTTTCTAAAAGGCTACATGAGGCTTTTATTCTGTTGCTGAAACTATACCGTTTGTATAAATAGCGTTACTTTATCTCTTCAACTTCCAAAAAGTATGTCTAAGTAAAGAGGTTGAAATCATTTTTATAATTTTGACAGCTCTCGGAAGCCACGCCCAGATTCTGATTCCTAGTATTGTATTGGCCAGACTGCCGGACACTGAGGTCCGTATTGGTTGCTTTTCTTTCACAAGGTTCCCAAAGAACTCAGAGATTTGGAATATTGGGTTACAGTGTGGCAAAATGGCGACTGTCATTCAGAATCCGCTGAAAGCGTAAGTAATTATAAACATTATTTTCCTTCGTTTTCGAAAATGTGCTGTATTCCGCATGATTTAGAGCGTGGGTGCAAATCGAGTCTCGAAATAGGACTGTACGTACCGTGCATTTTGTATTCCAAGGAATTCTGTCCCAAACGAATAACTGTTTAATCCATGTAGTTTGTCTTTGTGTGGGTGTGAAATATATAGCGTTATATAAAAAGGTAAATACATTATAAGCGTTGTGTTCGGATGTTCATTCTGCAAATATGCAATATGTGTGTCTCAGCATTCAGCCTCAGATGATCAGTGTTAGTGCAGCATTATTTCGGATGCAATGCTTTGAGAGTGTAACGTTACAGACTCCGTTGACTTCTTTGCAGGACACCTAGATAAAGCCTTGGCCATATATGAAATCTGTCGGGATGAGCTGTCATATGACTACACGAGCGCGCTGTATGCCACGCTAAACAGCTCATAACGTTAAACAGTCATTTAAAGTGATTTCATTATATGTTTCGGATGCATTATCGGTTTAAAAATGCGTACAAGAGGGCATCGAATAATTTCCCCGTTGTGGCCTATGGAGAACTGACAGACCCTACTGTCATATACACGTCGGGAATTGGAAAGTGGCAAGTTGCAGAACGAATGAAATATGAAATGTGTTTATTTTTTCATACGAATTAATTAGATAAGTTACCACAGTAACGTACATACTGTTTTGAGTTGCATCCAGCCCTTTCGTTAACGATAGTAAACATTACATTGGATATTGTTTAATATACATTGATATTTGCGTCGTGTCTGCTAAATAGCGATCATATATTATAATGTAAAAAACAGGCTAATAATCATGAACTCAAGAGATAAGCGATGAATAACAATGGCATTCCTGTCCTGTTCTCTGTCGTGTGTTTGTTGAAGTGCACGTGACAGAATTCCAGGTTCTATTGCATTACATGTATTAGTGCTTCAGGAAGAGGTCAGAAGAGGTTGCCCTTATTACTGGCATTTGTCAATACCTTTTGGTTTACTCAGTAGTACCAATGTGGAACCTTGTAGAAATTGTTTTTTAAATATTTGATGGAGAGGCAGAAATTATTTACTTCAAGTGTGATGTCTAATAATCACTAATCTTGATGTACATAAAGCAAATTCATGGCATAGGGAGTGTAGTATTTGTACTACTGCCGCCATTTAAAATAAAGAAAATACTCGTGCTATATATGTTATACATATATGCAATATCTTGTCATGTTTTATAACATATGTATTGCATTGCATTGACTATATTGCATGAGTAACTACATTATTTACAAAAGTATTTGTTTTCTTTGGTCATGTCTTATCTTGCAAAGGAGTGAGCTTGGATTGCATCTGGTGTCTCCTCAAAAAAAAATAATAATAATGTTGCATTACACCCTTGGATTCATACCAGCCTAAATCATAGTTACTTTAGTGATTCATCTCCATTCAAACTCAAGCTGATTTGTCGATGTAAGTGTGTACACTGAGGAGGATGCACCATCTCTAAATGCTGTGGTGGAGCAGATTAGCAATATCCCAGGATCCCTCAGTACCCATCTGTTCCGATGACTAGCCGCAGAGATGTCAGTGGGCAAGAGACGGAGCCCCATCTGCTCCAGATCAGGGACATAAAGCTCCCCTCCCATCCCACCAAAAAGACATCAGGGGGTCACCGAGAGCAGGAAAAGGAGCCATATACACCTGTCTGATCACACTTTTATGTTTTTCCCTGTTCCCAGTGCTATTATTCGAAATACTTTGCTATAAAACAGAAAGCATTTTCCCTTATTGTGTTATGGAGGAATCTGTGAATGTTGGATTTGGTTAACAAAGACTTGCTGGTGTAATTTGACTGTTTTGGCTATGCTGTTTTTCTTCCTCTGTAAATCTCATTATGTTGCCCAGGCAATTAATGTGTTTCTTGTCTGGTTGCTTGCTTGTTCGTTGTGAATGAGATTACTTCCCACCGCCGTTAAATACAAGTGTTGTTTTCTACCAAGGAGCAGTCATATATACTGTGTTCAACAGCACTTAGTCTATTCATTTATTAGTGTCTGAAAGGGGTCAGGTGGTTTGCATTTGTTTCGTCTCGTATAAATCGAGGGGGGCGTTGAGGGGGTGAATATGTGGGGTTTAGGTTAAGGCGCTTGCAGTAGCCTGCTCCCCTCCCCCCATCTTTGCTGTCTGGATGCATTTCGCTTTCGCATTACAACTGCACTACAAACACCGTTGAGCCCGAGGTCTTTGTGTGTCCAGGAACAGGGGTATGTGCTGGGATAGACTCCACTACTCTAAACCCTTTTCCTGTTTAGCATTTATTTCTTCTTGTATAGGCCGTACATGTTTTTAGTCAGCTGAAACAATATGGTTTGCAAAAGAAGAAAAAAAAGAAAGAAATCGATAAAAAAAAAAATAAACAAAGCAAAGCATATTTTACATGCCTCTCTTCATTCCATTCCATAATCCATTTGAAAAACAGTCTAGACCTCTACAGCACATTTTATCTTTTCTTTTCTTTTTTTTTTTTAAATATTTGCTAACAAGGTCGACAACTGCACACTTCAGGACTTCTTCAAGCTCTTCTGGCCTCTCTCTCATGCTCAAGGCCCTTTCTTTATTCACCGCTGAGGGGTTTCTCTCAGAATGTGAGTGATATCATGAAAGCACAGCGGTCTGATGGGGCACCTATGTTTAGCTTCCTCACAGCCTAGATTTGCTTCAAACTCTTCAAGACTGACTAAAGAGGTTCACAGCAGAGCCGAATTAGGCATTGCATTTCCATTACAGTCGTACATAATTTCACAAAAGATTAAAAAATAAATCGTAAAACTACGTTTTCTGGGTACAACTTGCATGTTGTGTAATACATTGAGAAAAGGAATCTTCTATACTTGCACTAGTCTGTGGGTGAGTAAAGGCTTCAGGTTTGTTTAATTCTGTATGAATAGGGATTAGAGTTTGTTAGGACATTTAAAACTAATATATTATAATACGCTACCATAAGTTTGGGGTTAGTAAAATTGAGAAGAAAAAAATATTCAGGAAAAAGATGCATGGAACTGATGAAAAGTGACAGGAATGTTACAACAACAAAAACAATCTGTCAAATAAATGCTTTTGGAAATCAGCATGACTTCTTAAAGACTCTGAAGGAAGACTCAAAGGAAAAAATACAAATGTAAATATATTACAATAGAAATGATATTGCACAGTATTACTCTTCTGGAGGCCTATGTTCTGATGAGTGCAGCATAAGATGCTTCATTGACAAATATTACAAATTCAGACAGACCAAACTTTTGAACAATATAAAAGGGTTAGTTCACCCAAAAATGAAGATTCTGTCACTTTGTTATTTTTGTATTCTTTACACACAAAAAGTATTCTCGTTGCTAGTAGGCTATATCATACCACTGATGTCAGTAGCATTGCTGTCTGTGGAGGGTGAGGAAATCTTAATTTGGGTTCCAAAGATAGGTTTTATGGGTTTGGAACGACATCAGGGTGAGTAATTAATGATATAATTTTCATATTTGAATGAACTAACCCTTTTAATGTATGAATACTGATACATTTCAGATGTCTACTGATAATTGCCATGGTCCCGGTATAAAAATGTCAGTAAAAATGGTCTAGGCATGTTTTATATGCTATTAAACAAAAATGAAACCTGCAATTAATGATTAAAATGAATTGAAGCTACATTGTTAAATGCCTAAATTCTGTAAAGGACCAATGCTTTTTGGTATGGCAAACGTAGCCCCAGTAATTAATGGTCAATTGGATTAACAGGCATGTAATGAGTGAATGTAGTGAATGTGGTGCACTCAGTGCCCTGGGTGTTCAGAGACAGAGAGAAAGAGAGAGAGACTACAGCTTCTGTTTTCAGCCTCTTCATCTCCCCATAGGCACACAGAAAAGAGCCTGACTGTGATGGATCACTCTCTCTCTTCTCACTATACACTGTGGAGGGCAAATCCCTATTCATATCAGCACCTTCCTATCCTCCGGTGCACCACAGACTGTTTTAAAATACCCATACAATCACTTAAAATGCTTATTTTGTTTGGAGAGGGGGTTTACTTTAAAGTGAGAGCTTTTGATGAGGTTTAGAGGTGATGTAGCAAACGGACCATCACAGAAAGCCCCGCCCCCAAATTAGCACTATTGGTTAAGAATGTTGCACTTCATCTGGAAATCATTTGATCTGGACTCATGATGAAGCGTTTGTAGTGAAATTTGAGAACGAGTAGGTGATTTGAACAAACAAAGACAAACTAAAAATTCTGATACAGCGTTTCAGTGAAAGCATATCTTGTTTATTCGCACTGATGAAAAGCTTCCTTAGGAAGTGCTTCAAGACAAGACGTCTCTGTGCTGGTCTGTGTTAACTAATGAAAGCTTAATCACATTTGGAGAGCCGGTTTACAAAGCACGTGTCTAATTGAAATGCAGCGCTGATTATCACGACGGTATGCATATGTATTTGAAAAACGAACAACAATTCTCTGAGCAACGCCTACCTAAGCCAATGATTATTCATGGACACCTGTCCTTAGAGAGACCATTCGGATTAAATCAAACTAAAGGGGTCATTTGAATATGAAAGACACCTTCTACATCCTTAAGAAGTGTGGCTATGTTCTTTTGAGACACAAAGGAGACACCCCTGTTGTTCAAGTAATATGAATATAGACGCTGACTGAGTAAAGGGGCCTCACACAAAACTGTGAATGAGCCGCAGCTCTGCTCTGCTGAATAAAGAATAGGTATTAATTTCCTAAGAGCAGCCCAGGCACAAACCACATGGCTCAGTGCAGAAGGTTCATTTACAGTTTTCATGGAGGCTGAAACAGGCTGATAAAATAAACGCTTGTTTATAACTGCATTTGAATTGGATGTGTGAAGATTGAATAAATGTTTAGTCTGCAGCTAATTTTCCTTGCTCTGTCTCTCAATGAGAACATATTGTCTGCTGCTTTTGGGTCAGACTCCTTATTTATTCCTATATAAACATTTTTTTAGCCTTCTTGTAGCTTAAAGAGTAAAGCTTCTGTAAAGGATAAAAGCTTCTACCAAATACATTAATGGAAATATATATATATATACATATATATATATTATTCTTATAAATCAGATATTGGGTCTAACAATCATTGCCACCATTTATTCTCAAGTAAGAAACATTATATTTGTCCTGTCAAACGATTAATTGCAATTAATCGCTTCAAAAATAAAAGTGTTTGTTTACATAATATATGTATTTGTACTTTGTTTATTTATCATTCATCTTCAGAACACAAATTAAGTTTTTTTTTTTATGAAATCTGACCCTCCATAGACCACAACACAACTGAAATGATCCCAGATCCCAGATCCTGAAACGTATTAAAAACATTGGTTACATAACCATTCTTCTCCCGTGACTTATGTCATCTGCCATGTTAGAGATTATCTTAACGCACCGCATACAAACGCTTTTAACATACTTGACATAATCAGTCTTGTTTAGATCTGGGGGAATACACGTGCATGTACGAAATCTTTACAACAAGAGGAAAGCATGCGTTGTGATGCTCTCTGAAATGGCGGAAGATGTAACTAATAAAATTATGTTAAATTATGTTATTTTAGTTTTCTTTGCACAAAAAATATTCTCGTACAGTTGCAAAACTGAAGTTGATCCACTGGGATCATTTAAAGTTGTATTGCTGTCTATGGAGGGCCAGGTGGGTCTCTGATGTCATTAAAAAAATTTGTGTTCCGAAGATGAACGAATCTTTCTTTGTTTTTGAACATTTTAATTATATTTGTTTGCTGATTTCAGTCCTTCGATTGACTTCTTTAACAAATAACAGCATAATCTGCACAAAATTAAGTTATAGGCTGTTTCTTTTACCATTCATCATATTTTGTAGATGTTTTGCACTAGTCTGTGTATTTAAAACCTCTCAGCTTATACAGAAGAATTGAAATCCATAATGCCTTGTTATGACACCTGCCTGAATGTTTACTCTAAAACATTCCAGTGTCGTACCATCCCACAGTTTTGGTGAACTCACAAAGACTGTAAGAAGCCCAGCTTTAACCTGGTAAAGGATTTTTAAGTCACATTTCTGTTTCCTGACCACACACTTGTAAAACATGCATCATCTATAGTAGCTTAAAGCTCTTGACTTTGTGAAAATCAAACAACTGTGATAGATTTAATAAACATCCCTTCTATTCTCCTCAGTCCATAACTAATGGACATGAAAAGAGTGAAGACCTCAACGAGGGCTCTCTATATGCATGCCTTCAGGGAGGTGGCAGAGAGAATACGTGTCTTCCAACACACCAGTCTAACTGTTTACATAACTGCTTCACTCTGTTGACCAGAGTCCTTGCCTCGAGTGTAATACAGGAGGCCGTGAACACACGGTATGTTTATAGTAGAGGTTTTATATGGGGGAGGCTGTATGAAGCGTGGTGTCCACACACAAGCTCTCTCCTTAAGATGGTGCTGATAGATACCGTCATCGTACCGTAAGCACTTGTCATCTCTAGAGGCTGTTATGGTTTTGTTTAAGGTGCTGAAAAGTAGTTATAGATCGGCTCTGAGAGGAAACTTGAGTTGAGAGCCATCAGGGCCGTTTAGTCCAGTGGAGCATGTTGATGATTATGGTGATAGCAGCTTTCCTACAGGTCGTGGGCGCTCTAATGCGGGCCTCTGTCACTGCGACTTACATAATGACTCCTGCGGTCTCCAGCTGATAGCACAGGCATTTCGGTTCAGGGAAATAATGCTCACAGGAAGCCCAGGAAAAAGGGTGCAGTAGAATATAGTGAATGCAGGAGGAAGGAAGAAATGTAGATGTAATCTGGTTTTCAATGATGAAAAGAATCAAGAATTCAACAGCTGGTTTGGAAGATGATACTGTTTTGGTTAGTTGGTTGGTTAATGATTCTTGTTTCTGTTTTGATTTTTTACATTTTGGTTGGATTATTTTAGTCATTTCTATATAGCAATATATATCTCGCCTAAACACATACAGCACTCTGTCATCATTTATTCACCCTCATGTCAATTTAAACCTGTATGAATTACTTTCTCTTTAAGTTAACACACACACACACACACACAAAATCACAAACAAGCATTTTGAAAAAAATCTGGACAAAAACAGCTGACAGAATGAAAATCAATGGGGCCCAAAATATGGGTGACATTTTAAAAGGGAAATATCGATTTTGTGTTAATAATACTATACTACTATTTAATACTGTAAATAACTAACTTGGGAATTAGTATTTAAAATTTGGAAACTTGTTGACACAGTCCAACTAGTTACCAAGTTAGTTGGTGTTGGTTTCATAACCATCATAAAAAAAGAAATAAGATAAAGTTTTTTGAATTCTGTAAAAACAAACAAACAAAAAACAGGGCATTAGACAAACCAGTCTGCATAAATTTCCAATCAACAGCAATTTGTATTGTTTTGGTATGCGTTTGTACAGTTATTGGTCACAAACTCTGCCTCCATACACATATTTAGAGTGTGATTCATTAGGCAAAAATAGAGAGAGAGAGACAAAAAAAAACACACACAGAATAAACAAGGTTAAACATTTTCAGAAATAAAGGTACAAAAGCTTTTCAAAAGGTACACTTTTTTACCTCTTAGGTGAAAATATGTACACTTTAAGTACTAATATGTACCTTTAAGGTAGCAAAATGGACCCTTTAGGTACAAACATGTACCTTTTGAAAAGGTCCCAGTGACAGCTTTTGTAGCTTTTTTTCTGAGAGTGAAGTAAAATTTTACTGATAGCACTTTGTCCTCCCAGAATTTATATTGCTATATTGCTATTGTCAATTCTATTAGCCAGGATAATTGTGTAGAAAAAATCTGATATTGTGATCATGCTACAGATGTTCTAAAATGGTAACTGTTTTATTTTAATGGAAATGATTCTGAATAAGAACTGGTTCTCAAATCTCAAAGCTACTTTTGGGAGTAGACTAGGCTATCAAATGTTAGTTGTCTCATTTGTCTTTCTCAGAACTTTGCTTTTCATACCTGCCTGCTCTTTTTCTCTCCCGTTCCCTTCAAACACTGAGGCTCTTTGTGTCACTGTGCTGGGTTGGAATACTCCTCTTTGTCCAGCCCAGCATTCCTCACATATCTGCGTATCCTCTAGTCCAGAGAAGAGTGATCTAATCGAAACAGGAGGCAGTTATGGGGAGAGAAGCCATGCAGGCTGGCTCAGGTCCAGTGTCTCTTCTTTCTTTCCCTTTGGAAGTTAGTAGTCACATCTCTCTGCCTTTTGACTACCTAGAGAATGACATGGATAACTGTGAGAAAGTGAATTGTGAAAATAAAGCATGACCCAAATGCTCAACAGCACTGAACAGTGGAAGCTGTATTGATCTGCAGTGGTATTAGACAACAGAAATAGCCCTATCTTTCCCAAAGCAGGCTCTTTAAAACTTAACACCTTTATAGTCTGACTAATGTATAGAAGTTTAGCCTGCAGTGAGGTATAACTATTAATTACAAATTGAAGGTTCATGCTAGTACAGACTGGCATGGTTGATGTTAAAACCAGGTTTCCTCACCAAATGTGTCTTCCTCAGGCTCGGGGACCAGTTCTACAGGGAGGCCATTGAGCACTGTCGCAGCTACAATGCCCGCTTGTGTGCAGAGCGCAGTGTACGCATGCCCTTCCTGGACTCTCAGACGGGCGTAGCTCAGAACAACTGTTACATCTGGATGGAGAAGAGGCACCGGGGGCCAGGTAGCACATTCTGCATATACCTTTAAAATAACATTAACGTTAAACAGTTTCAGAATGCATTGACCAAAAAAAGAAAATGATTTTACTATTTAGTTACCATTTAATTTATTTATTTACTTATTTTCTGTGGAAGAAAAAAATACATATTTGTGATACAAAAAAAGTGGTATTTTTCATACAGTCACTGTTCACAGTCATATGAAGACACTATAACATTGTTTTATCCTAATAACATTATTTTGTGTCTTTAATGTAATGCAAAGTGCTTACATGGTTTTCAAAAAACACATAACTTTCCACACACCGTACATTACTGCTGTTCATTTCTGCCCCATCATTCTGAAAAGGGATATGTGCTTTATATTATATTATATTACATTGTATTATATTACATTTAATATAATTAGAATGAAAGTATACATACAAAACATACATGGCTTATACACAAATGTAATCATGTTTTATATTAATATTATACATTCATTTAAACAATATAAATAAGTGGTCCACCATACAGTAACGTTATGCAAGGAACTGACTGAAAGTTACTTGACAACTGTGTAATGAACAAAGTGAATCTTTAACAAGACTGATTAGCTTATGAATTCAATGACTGATCTTCAGTTAAAGGAATAGTTCAGCCAGAAATGAAAATTCCAGCATATTTTACTCACCCCCAAGCCATCCTAGGTGTATATGACTTTCTTCTTTCAGACGAACACTGAAGCAGATTGATTTTTTTTGTAACAGAAGTATTTTTAGGTTTTTAATTATATCACAAATAACTGACTTTTGTTCTTTAAGAAGCTGGAACTTCGGTGCTCTTGTGGAAAAAAAAAAGTTAGTTAGTTATTTATAATAGAATTTGAAAACTAGAAATATTTTTGTTAGACAAACCCATCAATCTGCTTCAGAGGACATGTGATAACCCCCTAAAGGCATAAAGGTTAGAATAGTAAGTAGCAGGTTCTTTTAATAAGAAAATGTAACTTGCTTAAAGGTTGTGAGTCAGAAGCACCAGACTGTCCTTGCAGAGGTAGAATATAATCTCTGTGCATAGCCAGGTTACTGTTCTGGAACAGTGTTGTGAATACAACTTAATCACTGATTTCTAGTTGTGTCCTCTTTTGGAAGCACAAAGAAAGTAGTTTCACTTTCACAACGACACAGCGCAACCAACAGAAACACTACAGCGAGAAGAATAGTTCTGCCTTCTTTCTTTGCATAAATATTTGGGTGGTGTTTGAAAATAAACCCATTCTATGATGTAGAAAAGTGGGGCGTGTTTTAACGAGTCGTTTTAGAGGGGTGTGGACAACTCATAACTTTTATAAAGAATATCTCTTTGCTTTAGAAACTTCGGGGATCTTATCTATGCACTAACAGCTTGTAAAGCATCATATGAATCTTTAATGAAGAGGTGTGGTGTGCCAGCATATGTCATCAGTGTTTTAATTATATTACATGTGTTCATGTGCATTAAATGAACTATAAATTGGATGAAGGGGTTTGTATAGTGCTGTCGTCTCAAGACACCACAGGCATTTGGATAAGTTGTACTTTGGCAGTATACACTTGGTTTTAAAATCCACTTAAAATTCAGTTCGATTTAACGATAAAGGCTGATAAATTTACTTTTAAAGCAGTGAGAGAGTGCAATTTAATTGTTGCGTTGGTATGTGTTTATACAGCATACTGGAGTTTAGGAAATTGTAAGTTTGTAACATGTTAAACAATGCATTGCACTATTCGATGTAATGGGAGAGAAGTATGTCTCTAGCCTTTCCACAGCATTCCTTTCCTTATTATCTAACCAAAACAGCCAATATCTAGACATACAGTTGCCAAAGAGAACAATATGCCTGCTGAGAACCGGACACAAATAGAGTCAGTGCCTCGCAACTAAAAGCTCCATAGCCACACCCTACACTTTGTGGTAGACCAGTGTTTATTGGATGTTTTTTTTATTCTGGGTTTTTTTTTTTTGCTCTTGATTCCTCTGTTTTAACATTAAGAGAGGGGATAGATGAATAACTAAGATCATGTACCTCACAGATCTATGGAACTGCACAGAATATATGTTATAGATCAATCAGAGCCTGTGAAAACCCCTGATGCTAACGTTTTCATTTAAGATGTTTTATTCAAGTTCTTGTGTCTAAAGCTCTATTCAGATAAGACTGGTTTTGTGTTTTCCAGAGTGATGCTTGCAAGTGAAAACATTTATATACACTGTCCTTCACAAGTTTAGGATCAGTAAAGTTTTTTTTTTTTTTAAAGAAATCAATTATTTTATTGTGCATTAAATGTAAAGGTCCATCAGATTTATTGAAAGTTTACCTTGAGTAATGACTACTAAAAAAGAAGATTTGCCATCACATAAATAAATTACATTTTAAGATATATTAAAATAGAAAAATAGTTATTTTATATATATATATATATATTTTTAAATTAATTTCAATATTGTCTACAAAAGTAATCCCATTCAAATAAGAAGCCAATTCTAACTGTGCTGCTTCTGTCCGATTGCAGGCTTGGCAGCAGGTCAGATGTACACCTACCCAGCTCGTTGCTGGAGAAAGAAGAGGCGACTTCACCCACCACTTGACCCCCAGCTTCGCCTTTGTGAACTCCGACTCGGTGAGATCATGATTGCAGCTAATTGTGTGATTTCTCTCAAGCTTATATTATGGTTTTGAATTCTTTCTTGCTGCTCTTTTCTCTCTCTATCCTTGCTTCTTTGCTCTAAGGTCATTCAGAGGCTGTAGAACTGGCCCATCTGGGTCTCATTATCCTTCTCTGTGTCTGTGTGTGCCCTGGCCGGGCCCCTTTAATCATTTGGCCATGCAGCATTAGAATGTAAGTCTTGGGGACTGATGGGGGCTACAGAAGGGCTTGAAGAACTCGATAAAGGCGCATAAAGGCCTGTCTGTGTCAACAAGAAAACCACTCTATTATTTTCTTAGCTGTCCCTGGAAATACAATAGCAGTAAAGCAATATAAGAACCCCTGACCTTCACTTGGAGCTCAGCCAGCATGAGTTCAGCAAAAAGCAGTGAATAAAACTGATTCAGGCCTCAAGTCAAGTGTGATTGCTTTTCAATAATGCAGATATAAGAAGAAGGATTTGAATGACAAAACAACTCCTGCCAAGTGTCATGCAGGATCCCCAATTAACCCCCTTAAAAGCACCCCTCGGGTCACATGACTGCTCTCCTGAGCCATTCAGACATTTTGGCATGATGAATAATTAAGATGCGTTGTTTATACTCTTAGGGATAGTTCATGCACAATTTCTATCATTGTTTAATTTAATTTCCTTCTGAAATTTTTATATTTGGGTTATATTTTTGAAAATCCCATGCTCACAGAGTTTGCACTTATTGGCTCAAATATACAGGAAAAATAGTCATATTGTGAAATATTTTTACTTTTTTTTTCATATATTTATTTTAATATAATTTAATGTCATTTGTTTCTGTGATGACAAAGCTGGATTTTCAGCAGTCATTACTTCAGTCTACAGTATCACATGACCCTTCAGAAATCATTCTAATATGCTCAAAAAGCTTTTTTAATATTATTTTCAGTGCTGAAACCATTATACGTATTTTTCAGGATTGTTTGATTAATAGGAGGTTAAAAGGACAGCATTTATTTAAAAATAAAAAATCTTTTGTAACATTAGAAATATATTTACTGTCTTATTAGATCATTTTAAAGCATCCTTGCTGAATAAAAGCTTTGATTTCCTAAAAATAAATGTGCTAACCCCAATTACAGTTTTTTAGGACTGGAGCTTTCAAGCTTCAAAAACAGTCTCTGCACTAAACTCTATGTTGCACAGAAGAAAGTCAGTCAACCAGCTTTGGAAAAACATCAATATATGTAAATAATGACATAATTTTCATTTTTGGGTGAACTATCCCTTTAAGTTATGTGTTTTCCAGAGTCCTGGAATCGTAATATTTACACTATACCGAGGCATAATTCTGCTCTGTTACAGCAGGACATCATTCCTACGCTTCCTGTCTGAAATGTGTTTGTGTTGTACATTTCTGGGTGCTCAGCCACTGTAAGCAGGTTTGGTGTCCAATATCCCATCCAAGCATAACGACAAGCAATGTAAACCTTCATATGCTGTCTTTTTCTCCACGGCAGATATGGCATGTAGAACAGCCTCTAATTTAATAAACTGATTCAATCAGGCTATTTTGTCTGCTATATAATCACGCCACTATGACAACACCAAATAGCTGCATCTCAGTAAGCTGATATATTCATTATGCCATGTGAAACGGACTCCTCAGAGTGATCTTGCTAAATTCTTAATTAAAAGCAGTACATAGTCTTTCCAGTCAGCACATGCCTTTTCGGTGCCAATGTCGTGATTTAATGGCATGCATAAATATTGCAGGGCTGTATTATATTGCGATGATTAAGACCTTATGATTTGTGTCTGTAGACATCAACCTCTCTTAGCCTCTCGTTCACGATTGGCGGCTGAAAACGGGGGATGGGTGGCTGCAATCAGCCCCTGACTGGCAGTCTGCGCTATTTTCAGCTTCTCTCCCAGGGGAAGAGTGTGTCTCGGCTCAATCAGACACAAAGAGAATAAAGACAAGGACAGAGATTCATAAAAACATTCTCAATCATGTACACACATTCTGAGGAGGAGCATCTTACAGCAAACACATGATATGGCCATCAGAAACCACAGCTTCTGGGAACGCTTTAACTCCACTGATGCAGATTATAGATCAGAAAACAATTCAAATGTTATGACAGACCTAAGGGTGTGTTTCAATCCACCCCTTAGTTTACCAATAAGTGCACTTCTCAGAGAGTCATCCATTTCTAAGGCTCTCGGTTGTCAAAATGGTTCCACTGCACTGAAACGTTCACTACCCAGAATGCACTGTGTAACAACCAAATCAGATGTGCAGTAAAGAGAAAAACCTAAATCTAGAAGAAAACTAGCTCAATCATATTTCAAAGGGATCCCCCAGTAAAAATTGCATTCTTATGGGTAAAATATCATTTTTTAGCAGGGTTCCACTGGTAAAATTCGTACTAAGGGTCTAAATATCATGTTTTTTACCAGTTCTGTGGGAAACAGCAAACTTGTTATCACTGGTTCCAATGTTGCAAAAATATATATATTTTAAATAGCACTGTTCTTTTAACATATTAAGCAGAACAACTGTTTTCAACAATGAAAATAAGATTTTTTTTCGGAAGACTCATGTAATTGCTGAAGGGTTGCCAGGTTTTTGCAAAAATCTCTCTCAATATCTAATCAAAAATAAAAACCAAAACCCTTTTGCATTTCAAGGGCGATTCCCTGGTAGAATTTGCATTCAGGGGAGCTACATTACAAGGTTTTAGGCTGGGTTCACCTGGTAAAATGTGCATTTTGGGAGATAAAAATGCAAGACAAGCACATATTTTCTGTACATTTAAACAGCTAACAGCAAATGCGTCTTGCATAGCTACTTTATAAGAAAATGACTTTCTTCAATGTTGCAAAGGTGGATATAGCAATGTGCAAAATATCAGATTCAACTATGTTTGAATGCATGAACGTACTGTTATGTTATATGTAAATTCACAAATGTCCAAATGCTTAGTGGATCCAGGCTCTTGCTAGAGCTCGATAGTATTTTTATGATATACCAACTCACATCATAAAGATATAGGGAGGGAAATGAGACACAGCTTTCTCCCACCATCTCCTCCTACACACATATCCTCCATTTTATCTTCAGCACCTGGAGCTTTTCACCTTTAATGAGCCTTGAAAAGCTATCCACCCTGTAAAAACATATTGATGGCTGGTGTGTCCAAGAAATCTACCCAAACTAATGGTGGAAAACATACACAGACACACACACACACAATCTGTCTGGCTGTGTGAAACTGATGCCTTCATGAAGTGTCTTCAGAAAAGTGATTCAGTGCACTCAGTGTCTCTAGATGATTGTACCTCAAAATCTGGAATTTCAACTTGAGGTTTTATTTAAACCTGTAAATAATAAGAAACATATAGAAACCTAAATACTACATACTAAATAATGTATTAAACATTTTTAACATTCCTTTTCACAAAATATTATGCAAGTAATATAATTTGTTTAAGAGTTTTGGACCTCTTTTTTTTTTTTTTATGTTTAGAGGCTGAGCTGATGGCCAAGAGAGAAGCCCCTGCGACGGAGGCCACGGCCCTGGAGGCGCTGTTACGAGGTGATGGGATCTTGGACAAGAGGAACAATAACTCCAAAGAGGAAGAGACACTACTGGAAATCCAGGTGACACATCCAGCTGTATTAAGACCTAGAGAGTGGTTCTCAAAGGCTGGGTCACAAACCAAAAATAGATTATAGTTAGGTCTGTGAGAGGATTAATCACAATTTTTTTTGCATTCAAAATGTTTACATACTATATGTCCGTACCATGTATATTTATTATGTATATATAAACGTACACACATACATGCATATATTAAGGATGTGTGTGTATTTCTATAAATATAATGAATATACACAGTAAACACACATATGGTATGTAAACATAAACTTTTATTTTAAATGCAGCTAATCGCGATTACTCCTTTTGCAGACCTAGTTGTAGCTCTGTTCTGAAACATTCAAAGACAGCAAGGGCAAAAACAATAATTTACAAATAGTAAAATATAATCATGAATAATCAGCGTATTTAAAGGTGCACTAAGCAACTTTATATATCAAATATCAACAGTGTTGATATTTCCAAGCCTTTTGCTATCTCTGCCTCACACAACCCTGTCAACGATGATCATGGAAACATATTAAAACAAAAGCCAACACAGATAAGTTGTGTGAAACAAAGCAAAATCAACATTTCTCACCTATCAAGAAGAAACTGATTGGAGTCCTTCTGGCTCCTTGAGGTCTCTCTACCTTTGGAAAGCTGATTGCATGTTTAGAATGTTTTGTTCCTCCAGTATATTCATCTTGTTTATTTTCAATAAATGTATAATGTATGTGTCTATGTATAATTCATCCTGTGCACTCAAATTGAGCGCTCTCTTCTCTCTATCATAACAAGACACACCCTTACTGCTGATTGGCTACAAGTGTGTGTTTGTTGTGTATAATTCTACAGTGTTTCGGTTAGGTTAAAATCATTAATTTGGCTCAATGTTTGTTAATAACTTTGGTTGTGCCACTTGGGTCAGTCTTTATATTAGATGGCCTTTACTATGTACTAATCATTTCAATCACTTTCAATCAATCAGTCACTTTTATTTATATAGCACTTATAACAATACAGATTGTAGCAAAGCACTGAACATTATCAAATAGGAGAATAGAGTGATGGTAATGTATAATGAC
>JAUCMS010000045.1:9611089-9645488 GCA_032357445.1 Enteromius radiatus
AACCATGCTAAGGCACTTCCACTAATGCCAACAGACTTTTCTAGTCTATTCAAGAGAATGTTGTGGTCAATAGTGTCAAACGCAGCGCTGAGATCCAATAGCACTATTCCACCTCAATAGCAGCAAAAGCGTTTTGCAATACATTTTTAAGGCCACCTAATATAAAGTGTGACAGCCACTTGATATCTAATGTAAAAATATCATACATTTTGAGAAACATATCATAAAACGTGCATGGGGGAACCGATTACTCTCAAACCTCTAGCACAATAGAAAGCTTTTTTACTAGATGCATTACTGTATGTTTCAAAAATTCTAGCAAACCCAACAGAGATTTTGAAGGTGATGGCACAGAGCATTTTAAGATGCAATCTACTATCAATCAGCGATATCCACCATTCACTGTCGCTGTAAAGCCCAATCCATCATCTGAGACCCCATTCACCACAGCCTCAAGCTGTTTTGCTTCCTACCTTCTGGCAAACAGTACCGCATTATTAGGGCAAGCACCACTAGACTCAACATAAAACAAACTGCAGCATGCTTTCTACACAATGTACTGCACCTTACTATATATTTTCAGAATATCACACAAGCAAGAGAGACATTGTTCCTAAATATCATTCAAGTTAACTAACATTTTAAACTCAATTGTGCCAGTTACATTATGTCTATGCTTCCAAGCGAAGCCACAGGAGAAGCACAGGCGATTGCTTGAAAGTATAATTCAATGACCCACTCATAAAAACAATTCACTTTTAATGTTTCTTATATCATGTTTATGTTGTTACAAAATGCCAGCCTTTTAAGCACCCCATTGACCATATATGGCAATAAATTTCTCCACTTTCTCTCTGTATGCAGACTATTGTCTTTTCTTGTGCAGTGCATTGATCTTAGTCATCTAATCGCTTACCCCGACTTTTCTCATTCTCTGCAGAGGGTGCTTGAGGCAGATGAAAATGGGGATGGTTTCCATGACGATGAAGATTTTGAAGTGGACACACCAAAGAGGAAGCATCGAAACAAAGGCAGGGTGAGTGATGAGGATGACTCATCAAAGTTTGTGGATAGTGTAAAGGAAAAAAGGCAAGTAGGGGCAAGAAAAAGAGACGGCTTGAGACAGGGCGGATTGACACCAGAGAGGGAAACAAAACATGAAAAAAGCAAAAAACTTGTGTTGATCTCTTTGACTTATGGTGTGTGCAGAGACTAAGAAAAGATGAGTGAGAAATGATCTAAACAAAAAGAAAGTGATATGTAATGGTATGTTATTTGTTGATCAGGGTCGAGGCTCTGGACGCAGGCGAACAGAAGCAGTGGCCAACGATGATCAGGATAAACCCTACGTGTGTGACAGTAAGTCTAAATTTCATTGCTTTCATATGCAACATTTGTATTCATGCATACATTTAAAAAAGTTATTTAGGATAAAAACGAATTAACTACCAATTGGTCCAAAAGTCTGAGGCAACTTTGAAACTCCAGTATTTTGAAAATCCGATTTTTATTCAGGGATTAAAGAAACTTTTGAAACTTTGAAAATGTATCCTTCAGAGTTCTTTAAGATTTTTTCACTCAAATGAATTGTTATGCAGATAATACCATTTGTATTTAATTATTAATTTAAGTTAAACTGTAAAAATGTAATATAAAAGTACTTAGAGACGTTTGAGGTCCCAGATTTTTGGACCACATTGAATATTAATATAAATGATAGTATAAGTATTCATTTTTCATTTCACACTGCTGTTAAACAAAATAATTAATAAATGTTTATTGTCTCTGACCTCTGTTTTAATCATGGGATTTGAACTATTTTGAATATACTGTTGTTGAATGTGCTACTTTGGGTCCTCTTTCGTTTTTTTTTTCATATGGTAGAGTACCTGCCTGTGTTTCTCATCTTGGCATGGTGGCCTGTTATAATATCAAAAGCATGTGACTACCGAGGAGATACTAGAGCTACTTTGGGTTCCAGAGGCCTCTCTGAATGTAACTTACTTCCTGTATTTTTTTTTCTGTCTCTTCTTTTGCTTTGTGTCTCCTCTGTTTCAGACAGATACAAACAAAAGCATAACTCAAAAACTGCTGACTCAGGTATTCAGCCATGTTGCCATCTTCCTCTTGCTCGGACATGTGGGCTATGCTAATGACAAGGCTAAACACTTAATGCTCATTTCGGGGAGGGATTATTAACATAGATCGGCTGGTTCGGTCCTTTCTCTGTAGCTGCTGCTAATATTTCACGCTGCTTGGCCAAAGCTATCACGCATGGCTAACAACACCGCTGCTAAAATAGCAAAGCCTTTTCATTGCCGCATTTAGATTGCAGGTCCTGTTCTAAGTCAAATCTGCTGCATTTCTGGAATGATTGACTCTGGATGTGCAGTTTGATGAAATGAAATGCATGTAGTTGCTTCCCTTTTCCATACTATATGTTCTGCCTTAATAACTCCTGTGTCCATCTATATGATTCAGCAGATATACAAGCAAAGTCAGTTTTACTTTACCTGAAAAATGAAATATAGTACATACGGAAATTGTAATTTAATTGCAATTAAATAAAAATGTATTATAGTTTCATCATTTTATGTTTTTTAAAATATGTGCTTTAGTATGATGCTTACTTAAGTGGCTTTTTATTATATTAATATTCTATTATTTACAAGCACAGCTGTGAAATGTTTAGAAATGTTTAAGATTTGAAGTACACTTCAAGTAGACAATTAAGACCACTATGGTTGGATTCTTAGTGCTCATTTAGATTAGATTAGATTCAACTTTATTGTCATTACACATGTACAAGTACAAGGCAACGAAATGCACTTTAGGTCTAAACAGCAGTCCAATGTGCAGGATATAGGTATAAGTGCACTTATAGAAGATATGGACAAGAAGAAACTGGATAATATTTACAGATGGATGTACAGTAATATAAACATAATATACAGTTTGTATTTACTATAATCGGGAATTACAAGTAGATGAGCATAATGTACAGGTTATGAATATGCAATAGATATGAACATTATTTACAGGTTATTTACTATATCAGGGATTGACATATGTATAAAAATGTATAATCAGAAATTTATAAATGTAACATGTGCAATGGATATGTACATGTGCATAAATGTAAGTTAAAGACAACACAAAAACAGCATTCATAGGTATTTAACTGTAATACAGTTTACCTTATCACACTGAAATTTGATTAAACAGACAATTGTTTTCTTTAAAATGAAAGTTCATTTCATGTTGTCTTTATGGTGATGCATAAATATTTTAAAAATGAATTTATGAACTTGTGACGCTAAATCTAAAGAAGTTTAGTTACTAAATACTCCAAAAACAATTTCCCAGCTATGATCTTCTTCGAATACTATACAAATGCTGTCCTTGGTTTGTCCATCCTTTTTTTCTAGATGTGTAGTGAGAGAATTTATTACTGTGAAAATATTGTGTTTATCTTGCTGGTATTGCAGTCTGCAACCCACAGATGCTTGACATGTTTACTGCATCCACCCTGTAGAGAAACAAATCTTTTCTGTGCTGAGCTTTACATAATATGACAACCTCAACCAACATGTTCAATAACAGCAATTCATTTGTATACCGTATACAAAATGATGATATGTTATATAGCTCATGTCTGTAATCTAATAAGCAAACTAGTTTTAACATGTTTTCAGTGACTGGATCGGTCACATAGCATTTGGCCACATTAAAAGCTACATAATTACACCCCGGACATACAGTATCGGTGACGGATTCTGACCGTATTCAGCAGAGATGTCAATTAATATAGAAGTGATATTCATATTTTTGTTCTGAGAAGGTCACTTTACCAGTTTGTAAATTCATACAGGTCCAGTCAGACGCCTAGCAGCACCTGTTTGTGTTAATGAAGACACACTGTGGAGTTGCAGTACTAATACTGTGCCTTAAATACTGTTCTTACACCTGCATGTCTCTCACTGGCTGAGAACATGCCCATGTAGATTTTGTGATAGCGCTTTGAATCCACAGCTAGCTGCTTTGTGAATTCATTAGACGTGTGTTAGCATCCCAGCTTGATTATTTGAATAGCGTATTTGAGATTAAATAAGAGGTTTTTGGCAGTGAAATTTCATCATGACTAATGTTCTTTATCATAGTTTGCGGGAAGCGTTACAAAAACCGCCCTGGACTAAGCTACCATTACACCCATACTCACCTCGCTGAAGAGGAGGGTGAGGAAGAACGAGAAACTGAAATACCCCAATCTCCTCCTGTCCACCACGAGAATCACAAACGTAAGTTAATATTCATTTGAATTGTAAAATAAGTTTTAATATCTAGAACTTTCAACACCTAACCATATAGACATTTTATGAATATTGTGTTTATTGTGGGTTACTTTTTGTGTTGTGTCTGCATATTAATATCATTATTGTGAACAATTCATCCATTAATATGTTTTATTTGAACAGCTTTGATATAGGGGCCAACTCACTATTAGCAAGTTGCTTATTAGCATCTACACTGCCCTCCAAAAGTTTGGAAATGCCCTAGAAAAGTGGGGTTGTAGACAGTACTGGCTTGAGTCCTACTTAATATGAGATCATTTTAATTTATAAAGGATAGCACAAACTACGAAAACATATTTTATTACATAACAGTTTATACATAGAAAATACTTACATTTTTGATTCATCAGAATATCCATCATTAGCAGCTATTACAGCTCTGCATAATCTGGGCATCCAAGCTTTCAATTTATTCAAACATTGACTCGATATATTACTCCAAGCCTCCTGAAGGATTAACCAAAGATGGCTCACACTGGTTGGACACTTCTTTCGGACATCACGATCCAGTTCCTCCCATAGTAGCTCAACTTTGACATGTATATATTGCCATTAATATGTAATCAAAATATAAATGATTATTGCTGGTCTGTCAACTTACTTTAATGTACAGTATTTGCACAAAATGATAAGGGTTTATGCTAATAACATCCAAAACACTTTGCCAGGGGTGTTTCCAAACTTTTGGAGGGCAGTGTGTATATATATATATATATATATATATATCCTCTAAGATAAACCTCCCTCATGCTATGTGTAACTAAGAATGAAGATATATTTTTCTCATGTTATTTGTATACATTGTTCTACATTTTTGCTATGTCACAACACATACACACACACATATATATATGCATGCTAATAAGCAACTTGTTATTTGTCAGTTGGTCCCACACACAAATGTGTCTAATAATTTTAGGATGTGATTAATTATAGTTTGACAGGACTTAAATATATATTTGTAGCATATTGTATATAAAGCTGTTCACACCAAAAAGTATTTTACTCTGCATGTGAACTAGTGATTTAAAAAATAAACATGATATTATAAACATGAAGATGAAATGGTAAAAACTGTAGGGCTGTGAAAAGATTAATTTCACAGATTTCTGTAAATAATTGTTAATAACTACACATAGAGTTACCTAACTAGCAAGTGGACCAGTGAATTAAAATAAGCAAAAATAGATTATTAATAGATTATTAAAATAGATTTCTGAATATTCTTGCATATAAGAATACAATTTGAACATTGAAAATAATTTGCAAATTAGCTAATTAATCCAAAATTAATCAAATTAAATAGTAAAAACTAGGGCTATAGTGTGCAGGATGTTATAATTTCAGGATTTAGGATTTCGTAGTTTGCTAGGGTTTGGAATAGGCCGCTGTTCTTCTACGTTCTCTTCCCCCTTTTAATTGGTACTGTTTGTACAGCACAGAAAGGGCCCGATGGCACGATCATCCCTAATGACTACTGTGACTTCTGTCTGGGAGACTCAGGCTCTAACAGGAAGACAGGCCAGGCTGAGGGGCTGGTTTCCTGTTCTGACTGCGGCCGCTCTGGTGAGTCCCTTCACTGTATTCTCTATTACTCACAGTTACAGTATGTGCCCATGTTAGATCAGAAGGGTAGTTTCACCTCCATCTTGTTTTAATTTCACTCTGAGGGAGATGTTTACTATGGCATAGCCAACAGTAATCTGGTTGAAATTATAAAAAGAAAGATTTTTAAATGAATTGCCAGATGTAGTCAGTAAAAGTATTCAGAGATTCCTCTTTCTCTCTTTCTCAGGAGTCAGTGTAAGGGTTTGTGGTACCCTAAAATGGGCCAGATTACAGTATCTGTATTTCAAGTCAATAAGACTTTGTCTTCAAATAAGATGTTAGTTTTATTGACGTAGTAGGTTAAAGACATGTATACACACATTAAGGTTTGCACACAACAGTAAAACACAGCATAAGGATCATTTTATGTCCTACAAATGTAAAAAGAAAAGAAAAGCTTGAGTATATTTAATGAAGCCCATATTTGGTATATATCAGTATCCACCAAAAGAAAAAATTACAGATCATGTCATGCATCAATAGCACATTTCATCAGCTTGTTTGTGCATATCCCATTTTTCCGTGCTTTTTGCTAGAGCATGTTTGTTTTGTTGAGTTTGGTTGAGTTGTTGTGATTTGGGTTTGGCTTGGCATAATGGTGTCATATAGAAATGATTTCCCAGACACAGATTAATTCTACTAGAATGGCTTTTCAATGGAAAGTTGCCCTTTAGCAGTGATTTAAACCCATACTAGACTTAATCTGTGTCCTGGAAACCAGCACAGTAGTTCTGAGATGGGCAGATTTACGCTGTTTCCATGCAGTTGTTTATCTGTTGCAGTCTTGGTGTTTATTCATGGATCCTTGCAGTATTTACAAACATGCTGATTAAACGCAAAATCCTTTGGTCATTTAATAATGAATTCCAGTATAAATTACTTATTAATTACTAAAATTGTCAGCAATGTAAACACAAATACCACAATATGAAAGACTGACTGCATTTGAGAACTTTTGGATTTACCCTGCATGCGCAATAATAAAATTAGTAATAAATGTTTTATGCAAAAAAAGACACCAAAATGAAAATAATGCAAATAAGACACCAAAGTGTTTTTCTTTTTTGTTTAATTAATAATAAAAATGAACATATTTTTTGGGGGGGTAATTTTCTAATATAAAAAAGTCGAGTTTTAATGCTAAAACTGTTTTGTTGTCATACAAAAGACATTTAAGTAAAAATCATCTAGTTGATACTCATTTTCTGCGATGACTGGTTTGACCAAGGCTAGATCACAGTTTATTGGAATTAGATTTGGAAGGGAAAGCAGGTGCAATTCTGTGAAACTGCTGCGGGAGTGTCATGGGATTTGGTCGAAATGGAAGAAACCGTTAAGTCATGCTGTTTTTCACGACTGATGCCAAGACTACAAGGTCCAGAAGCATCTTCCAATTAATTTAGATCGCTTAGATAGATGCGAAAATGTTCAAGGTGGCAGACCTGAGAACAATTGCCCTATCTAATGACCAAACCAATCCACATTGGTCTGTAAAAAAACAAAGATTCCCATGCTTGCATTTATAATGTGTATTGTGTTTGGAAGTGTAGACACGTGAGCCAAATCCTGCAGTGTTGACAACGAGCCTTTATATGTGACGTGGCCTTTTTGTTCTCTCTGAGCGCTTGTGTTTTTGCATTTTTTTTGCTAGCGAATGATCCTGGAAGGGTCCCAGATTTATTTCCTTAAATTATTTTGAACTCCTAACAAAATCCGTAACTGTTGAGGGCATTATCAGTTCATGTGCGCAAAATATTCTCATATTTATTTTGCTCATATGCTTCCATTCTTTATGTTTTTCTTTCTTGGCTGTGTGATCCATTGCCTTCTCATAATCGAAGGGTATAGCAAGAACAGGGAGAGACCAAATGATGTATTCTGCAGTAAATAAAAAAAAAAAAAAATGTATAGGGGTAGTTCACGCATAAATGAAAATTCGGTCATTATTTATTCACCTCAAAAGCTGCAAGACTATGTGTCCCATCAATCAGGGAGTAAATAATGACCGAATTTTCATTTAGGGTGATCTATCTCTTTTCATGATTCACTCACAGCTATTAATGCGCTGCAACTTTAATCTACAACCAATGAGTTAAGCACATGTTCAGGCAATCAGACATCCCTTAATGTATGAGTAACAGCAAAGACTGCAAGTTGTCCAAAGCTCAGAGGAGTGTGAGTCCTAGCTGACTGCAGTGTTACTTGTGTGTGTTTCCACTGTGATGCTGATATGTCCGTCATGCATGTCAGCTGATCGTGTCGGTGGGACCAGGGCGAAGAGGAGGACAGGCGGACTTCTGGACATGTTCGGCGACACGTCAGAAAGCGAGGCATCCACCTTTCACGGCTTTGAGGAGGACGACCTGGACGGGCTTCTGTCCGACGACAGCACAGGCTCACCTCAGTACAGATAGACAAAGGAGAAACCTCAAGAAAACAGCATCAGAGAAACTCTCAGCATGTGTCTGCTGCCTGATTTTTTTTTTCTTTTCCCTTTTTTTCATGTTGTTTTGCAGCAGCATGCGTAACGGATTGACAACTCCAGACACAATGTTAACTTCAGGAATTGCTTTCAAAGGACAAGTTGCAGCCTTTTATAAATTAAGGAATGTTGTTTTTATTGCTTCACACTTCTGTATACTGAGAGGTGCTAGTTTATCGAAGGAGCCATTACTTCTGGACTGTTTGTTTTCCGCCGATGGAAAATTGCAGGGACATTTCCGATGTGTGGATTACACTTCGCCATGTAAGATAAAATGCTTACTGTGTGGAAATTTACTTTAGAAATAGAAATTAAAGAATTTCAAACCTCAAGGAGGAGGAAATACTCAACGTGTGTCTGTAGGTCGGATAGCGAAGAGGTTTTTTTTTTTGTTTTTCTTCCTACCTCTGGATGAATACAATATTTGCAAAGAAAGGGATCACGAGAAGGCAGAGAATGGGCTGAGGCCAGGCCCTGATTGGATCCAGAGGGAAGGGAGGACAGTTTGCAGAGAGGTAAGAGCCAGTTGGCATTTCAATGTCCATCTCTCCTCCTTTCTCAGGACAGCTGCAAGAACGAGAACAAAAAATGACAATGAAATTTGAAATCCCGTGTTTGCTGGAGGATACATGAAACTTGGCCTCTCCCTATTTTGTTTTCTTGAGTAAGAAGAAGATAAAGGACTCGTATTTTTGGAGTAACTTCCCTTTACTATTCAGGAAACTCCTTAAGTGACAGGTACAGGAAGGGGTACAATTGTAGCATATGTGCAATGATTCTCATGAAGGCTTTGTTTTGCAAATAAAATCTGGACCATTCACCTCTGTTAACAGATCCAGCTCTGAGGATTTGACTGTGTATGTGTAAATGCAAATAATAATAATAATAATACACTGGGTTTCAAGCACATAAGCTTCCTACGTTCAATAGTGAACTAGAAAACAGAATACATGCAATAAAAGGCACAATACACAATAGCCACAGGGACGTCACCCAGTTAATATGGGGATATTTCAGTAATGTATCCATTTTGTATGAACAAACATCGCTATATTTGCTCTTTAAAGCTCTTCTATTTATTGTTATGGTGAACTCATGTGTCACTTACTTTTGAATTGCGAAAAATGTTCCGTATTAATGCTTTCGATCTTGTTTCTATTTCAGGGCGTTCATTTTTGTTTTTTTTTTTGAAAACGATAGTCTAATTTATTAAGATATTGTATAATGTATATAGGCCCACAATCTGTTGCAGGCTAAACCCGTTGTTCTATAACAGCTCCTGGTGATATTTCTCCCAGTGTTTTGATGTCTCAACTTTTTCAGTTTTCAATGTTTAACATTCGAACTTTAGTTCATTTAATACTAAGCCAAAGGGCAACGTGGCTAGAGATGATGCTTGTAACTGCTTCTGTGTCATGACAAATCACACAAACACACAGAACACACTTCATGCAACCTGTCATCCATGCTGTGGCCGCTGCTGAGTCATGTTACTCCAAATGTCAGCCTGCAAGTCTCTCACTGGATTTTGTTACTGAAAAACATTAAACATTTTACATTTTATGAATTACTCTTTGAGTTAATTTTGTTTCAAGGAAGAAAAATGGGAGAAGTGACAATGAATAGTATTTGTACACTTAAGTCACACCTAAAAAATGTCACTAAAATATCAATTTAAGCCTGCAAAAAAAATGATGCTAAACATTATCTCAGAACAAACCACTTCTATGAGCAATTTGTAACTGGTTCAAGGTCTTTCTTGTGCATTCATGAAGTCAGCCCCCCTCAAGTCATCATTTTGAGTAATATGTTGTTTTCTTAATTTGAAACATAGAAAACTTAAAAGTGCCTTATTATTTTCATTACAGAAAGTAACACTTGGCTTTATATCTCTTAATGCATTACATTCATACATTTAAATTTCATACATGTTTAAAATTGCATCAAAATAATTTTGGGGGCAATTGTAGTCATTGTTTTAATGCAACTAACAGAACGTGATCAAAATATTGCACATCAAATATTTATTTGATTTGTTTTTAGGTTTAGACTTTCTTCTTTCAGACGAATACAGATGAAGTTGGAACAGTTGATATAATTGGTTGAGATTTTAAAGCAAAATAAAGTGCATCCATCCATTATAAAAAGTACTCTACTCCACAGGGGGTTAATAAAGGCCTTCTGGAGCAAAATGACACCCAAAATATTACTTTATAAATTGTAATCTAGACATTAAGTTTTACATATGGATTTACGTATTAATTCACTTAAGAAAGCCTTTATTAAACCCAATGGAGGCACGTGGAGTACTTTTATGATGAATGGACTCAATTTATGGGCTTTAAAATCTCAACACCCATTCACTGCCCTTAAAAAGCTTGAGAAAGGCCATAATATAGCTCAGATTGCATTCATCTGAAAAAAAAGAACCCATATACACTTGAGGGTGAGTAAATCATGTGGTAATTGTCCCTTTAAATCAGGCATGTTTCCATACACTTGCAGGAAATAAAATAAAGACAAGAGATGTATGTCTAAATGTCAGCATAATGTGGCTTAATATATTGAACATAGTTCTGCATGTGAATACCAGGGACAGAGCCATGAAGAGGAACGAGGTAGCAACGCTTATGAAACTCCCTGTAGGGAAAGAGCTTCACATAACATCCGACTTCAAGCCAAGGCTCCACATGCTTTCCAAACTGGGAAGACTGCACATGCTTTACTGGGCATCCAAGCAAGAGGAGCCTGCTGTTCTCACAGTTTCATTGAGGAAATGAGCAGGCCGAGGAACTGACACCTCCCTAAGAGACAGAAAGACAGAGAGAGAGAGAAAGACAGACATGTGAGGTTACAGAACCATCTGGCATTTTCCAAACCTGTGCTTACCCTCTCTCTGTGTGTGGAGGGCAGAACAGAAGGTGGAGGTGTTTAGGGGAAGCTTGTTTGTTCCTTCCACGTAGTTTTGTGTGTTGGTTTTTTTTCATGTTCCTGTCATTATTCATTTAAAAGGATAGTTTACCTGAAATGGGAAATCTGTCATCGTTTACTCATCCTCAAGTTGTTCCAAACCTCTGCTAAGCACAAAAGAAGTTATTCTGAAGAATGTTGTAAATGATATGGTTGACGGTAGCCATTGACTTCTGTAGAAATCAGGTGCTATCCTTCTGTACTCGATAGAAGACAGAAACTCTTCTAAATGTTTGGAACAACTTGAGAATGAGTATGAATTTTGATTTTTGGGTGAGCTATTCCTTTTAATGTTATCTATCTATCCATCTATCTATCTGATCTATTAGTCTGTCTATCCCACCATTCATCTGCATATTAAATCAACCTTAAAGTACATAAATTACATTAGGAACATTTCTAATGATTAGTCTTGTGACATTTTATGTTGATTTATGTTTTTTTTTTTTTAGTAAATTGATTATAGGGAAAATAATCTAATACTCCGGGTTTAGTTTCTCTTCTTTCTGTCAGATTATTCTTTCGTCTTTTTCTTTCGCCAGGCCATCCTTCATGTCTGCAGTTCACAGACAACATGATGCAGGCTGTCCGGACGTACCAGTGGCAGTGCATCGAGTGTAAATCCTGCAGTCTGTGTGGCACCTCAGAGAACGACGTGAGTGTTAAATCCTAGGGGGTGTATAAAATAGCGCGTGAGCGTAAAGAAACAAGATTTCTCAAATCTCTGCTTACTTGCTGGATATTATTGACACAGCGTCCTGCTAGTATGCATGCTTCAGCAAGTCTGAATGTGTGCGCGCTCACGCCCTCTAATTTTGTAGGATCAGCTTCTGTTCTGTGATGACTGTGATCGGGGATACCACATGTACTGCCTGAAGCCTCCCATGACACAGCCACCCGAGGGTAAGATCACTTCACAGTAGTTAATAGCATAAAAATGTATACAGTACATTGGTTCAGTTCTAAAAATCGACTAGATTGGTGTGGATTGTTGCCTTTAATACCTGGCCTGTAAAAACATAAATGCATTAATCATGTTTAACATTAGGCTACATAATAATGAAATTATCGTGTATTTTAAGATGCAGTCCATAACTTTTGGCGCTCTAGCAGTTAATAAACAGCTGAGTGTAGCGGAAGAAATTTGTAGCCGGAGCTACTTCTCAGCATCTCTATGGCAAATCACGCAAGTGCGGGGTTACTCCGCAGCTGTACATGGCCGAGCCTAAATAGTCCGAATATAAACACTTATTACTGTAGTGATTCAGGACACGCCAAAAACACGGTTTGAAAAATGGTTTCGTGGTGTACTAGCTTATTATGTAAATGTTGTAAATTTTGAACACAAAAAGTTTTAATAACAGACAAAGCAATAGCGATCACGTAACGTTAATAAAAACATACTCACACTTGTGTGGGGTTACATCGGATCCAATGTAGTCTGCACAGAATGGGTCTAGTTTCAATATTTCTGCTTTGAATTGTGCCTTGTTTATAAACAAATCCATGGTAAAATGAAGTGAACAAAGGAGTAAGTTCTTACTGAAACTTTATTAAACGTAAAGAAATAAAATGCATGGTTTGGTTGTCAAGAGATCTTGGAATTTTGTTTTTTCAGTTTTAAAAAAAAGTAATAGACTGACTTCCTAAAATGATACTCACCCATTAGTACTAGTTACAATAATTTCTCTCTCTCTCTCTATAACACTGTATAATAATACACCACAGGGACATGCACATATATGAACAAACAGTGACACATTAAACAAATAAACATGTTATACACATGAATCACTTCAGTATCTGTTTCATCCACAGGAAGTTGGAGTTGTCACCTGTGTCTTGATCTGCTGAAGGATAAGGCATCTGGTTTCGGAGAGCCGTAAGCGCTGTGAGAAAGTTCTACAGTTACACACACAGACACGCACAGCAGACTCAGGATGGATGTTTGTCTTGGTTTTGCTCTGTAGTTCTCCTCCTGTAGTAGTGTGAAGTGGAGTCTTCCTCTACCTCTGTGTTACAAACATCGTTCTCAACCAAGTCTAGGCAATTGGTAGTCTATCCTGCTTACTAACAAAGCCAAAGGCAGGTTTGAGTCCAGATTGTCCGATTACCTAGAAATGTATAGTATAAAAGTACTTTGTTAAATAGCAGCACCAGCACAAAAACTATAATATCACAAATGAATAAAGCGATAATCAACTTCTTATACACACATAAGCTCCTGAGCTGCGATTCTAAGCTATTTTTAACAAACAGCAGATTTTTAAAATCAAGTTATCTGCAGTTTCTTCTCTAAGTGCAACTTACTCAGAGACACACACCAGTGGTATAAAGCAAAATCCTTTTCATTGAAGTCGGTTTCTATTCACTTTAATCATGTTTTCGATGTGTCTATGATGTTTGTAAGCCCACAAGACATTTTTAGCTTATGACAAGAAACTGTTTGATTTAAAGAGGATAAATGTGATTAGTAGCTCATCTTTCTTACTGGGATCATCATTCAGGTAGACATTTAGAGCATAGTATCTGAGAGTTATTGTGAAAGCAATCCTTAAACTAAAATTTCCATGTATTGAAGCAACACTTAGCTTTGACTTCAGGACTGGAAAATTATTCTGTTGAGTGTTTTTATTTGTTCTTTTACATATATAATTTAGACAATCATGTGGTTGATAAATTACATGACATCCTTCATATAATGCTTTTCCTTGTGCTGTCATAGTACTTGCATGTTTTGTTTTGCCTTTTCAAGCCAGCTTTTTTTTCTCTAGGTTACTTTTTGTAATTATTAAGTGTGAATGCATTAGACTGTTCAATCGTTCATTACATTGTGTCGGACATATCTGGTTATGCTCCAGGAACATTCCAGTTTTGTGTGTCCTAGAACCTTTAATTGTTCCAGCCGCCTGTTTGGAGCCCTTCAGACCTCTCTGTGTGAAACATCTGTTCGCTCCATTTTGTATTTCTTTGCTCGTGATATATTAGCATTTCTATTTCCATCTGGACATTCTCTCATGTCATTCCCACCTCCTTCACCTGTATAATACATTAGAGGCTCTATTTTCAGAGCCAATTCATCAACACTCTCCAGATCTTGTGATCTGTTGAATATTTTAGCTATGAATTTTTAGCCATTTTAAAGGTCATCTACATCACATTTAAATTTGTTTTTTAGCTTAAGAAATGTATTAAAGGTTCCAAAATCAAACTAGTTTAACGATGTTTAAAGTACATTCGTCTAACCACAGTAAGAGCCTTTGGAAAAAGATTTTTGTTTAGGAATAAAAAAAACAGACAGTTGATACATTATAACAAATTTTAACTTAGAAATTACAAAATAAAGAAAAGGTGAGGTAGTTCATGTAATTTGGTGGTATGTTGTTATCTTCATATACCATTATATATCATTTGCCTTTGCCATTTATAAGTGTAATTTCTAGCAAAGGCTACGTTATACATGATTCTACGAAGACATTTCCACCAGCGTAGCACAAAAGCAAACTTATTCAGTTTTGTATTACTCCATTGATTTGTAATTTGATTCTTTCAAAAAGCTTCATCCTTACCAGTCTTGTACCTTTGACTTCAAATCAAAATTTGTAATGTGCATAGGTTTTAATTCTAGGTAAAAACCTAGTCAAGGGCACTTAAAAAAGAGGATGGGCACTGTTGCACACTACTAAATACCCTTCTAAAGTAAAAGTGCAATACTTGTCATTGCCAGGGTTAGAAACAAGCTTAAAAAGAATAACCTGGGAGTTAAGCTATAAACTGCTCCATTTTACCAACTAACAAAATGAATCAATCTAGTCCAAAAGTAGAAAAATGCAGCCTGTTATAATGACATTGTATATAATCATCTGTATTCAAACACAAATGTTGACTTTTTAATCCTTTACAGTCACAAGAATCGTTTTGTACTTAGTTTTTTATTATTATTATTATTATTTCTTGCCTTTTTCTTTTTATCCTTGTACTGTAAATTGTAATAAAAAATCAAATAAAACCAAGTCTGTGCTGATTTCACGATTCCTGCCATCCTTACCACTAGAGAGCAGCACATACACATTATCAGACGATCAGAGACACCTCCTTCCTCTGTGATGTCATTCAGTGCTTATCTCTCAGTTCAGTAGCGCACTGGCATTATTGAAGTCAAATCTAGCTTATTGAAGCACAATTCTCTAGCTATATTTGTATTGCTAAGTTCAGCTTTTTAATAGATCCATGCAGAGAAAAATGAAAAAAGCATTCCAGAACTCTCCAAACTTAATGTTTATTATATGTCTCAGGACTTCAGGTCCTCCTTTCCATTATCTTGACCTACTGGATCTTCATCTTTACCAATGA
The DNA here is from genome assembly GCA_032357445.1 of Enteromius radiatus. NCBI lineage: Eukaryota > Metazoa > Chordata > Actinopteri > Cypriniformes > Cyprinidae > Enteromius > Enteromius radiatus. Next base: position 9,626,855 of record JAUCMS010000045.1, read on the forward strand.
AAAAAAAAAAAAAAAAAAAAGCCTAAAAGCAATAAAACTCTTTAGAAATATTCCATGCATAGTTTTGTGCTGAATATGGCACTTGTGCCTCTAAGTTATATTCCACGTTCAGTATTCTACACAGCTTCTTCCATATCCAGGATTGCTGCAAAGTCTATACATTCCATTTCAACCTAATGTACAGTTATGACTCAACAAATCAACTACCTGAAAAAGTGTAAAGGAAACGTGCTATATGAGCTGCACACATTTCTGTTCTGTTTAAATTTGTGGGCTAAAGACAACCGAGAGAATTTGTGTGTTCCCGCAGCAGAAGTTTGTGTCTCTGGCAGTGATGCTGCTTTAGGAAACAAGCAGGATGCAAGCAAAAAATACAGAAATGCGGCTAGGTGTCCTTCAATTAAAAAAAAAACTCCTTTCTAATGGGCAGTAATCCCACAAAACACTGTCTACTGTTGATATGTTGAAAGTGAAGGGCTGTGATCCCCAAACGTTTGTGTTCAGAGCAAATCATCATCTTCATCTTCATACTAATCACAACACAGACACAAAGCGCCATTAAGCGCTTACATTCTACACTACAATACCATTCATTAAAGCAAAGACAAACATTTTGTGTTGGTTTCAAACGTACAGTAATATCAGGTGCTTATGGAAACCCATTTCTGCCACACAAGACAAAAATGCTTTGGTAAATCACAATGATGACACACCGATTCATAATTATGTCATTTAAAGTTGATTTGTGGCAATTATGACTTTATCGCATAATTTTGACTTAAGTCATTTAATTCTAAATTAAATAGTCAAAATGAAATACTCATAATTGCAATGTCATAATCGACCCTTCGCAAAGACCCCAACCCCCTTCATTGCTGTTGTCCGACAAGCCATGGCACTCTAACGCCACAAATCATAAAGAGGCAAATCAGCAAAGAGGAAACTGACAATGCGCTGACAGACAAGACGGAGCACGTTAGTTTTGGTATGAACAAATTCTCAGCTTTTATATGTATTTTTAAATAAATACAAGCCGTTTTGTGGCTGTAGTGCCTCAGTTCAAGCAGGATGTGAACTAGTTATGCTATGAAATAAATAAATGAACATCAGGAGGTATCTTGTTTTAATCATGGAAAGACCTGAATAGACACCATTTTTTAAGTTCAAGTCCACCCCCCTTTAATCTACTCTCCTGTCTGCTTTGACTTTCGGTGTTGCGATTGATCACTTAAACTCCTTGCGAAGGGTCACTTTAGATTTTTTTACGTGACAAAATAGGGTTCCATAGATGATCTTAAATCATTTAATTGTGTTATTTGTTTGGACATTTTGCTGTAAAGCTGATCAGGAAACACACTGACATCTCCGGGACCCAGTGTTCCTCACTGGCGCCGTTTTTGTGCAAAAGCAATATTCTGTGCTCTATACTACCACTTTTTATAATAATTTTTCCTCAATAAAACTGAGTCTAAAAGGTATCGCTCTTCATTATTTTCTCATCTCAGTTAGAAGTATCATGTGCTAATACAGTAGGTGAGTAATCGCGGCCTGTAGACAGAATAAATAATTCTAGATTCTTCAAAATGGCAGGAGTAATAATGTGCTTTTCCAAACCCCTTCATTTCCACTTTCATTCTTCATATTCAGAGACTGTCCAACAAAAAATGTATGATGAAATGTTCTGTGCAAACCTTGACTGAGGGAACACAGTCACTGAAAGCCCTTGTCAAGTTCTTCACTCCTTTGGAATGCTCTGAAGATTTGAGACACATCCTCACTTCATCTAAATGCTTAACGTTGACATTAGAGCACGCCTTGTTTTCATATCTGACCATTAATGTTTTTTTTAACAGTAATCCAGGGAGACAGTCCCGTCCTTGTTGCAGTTTGGTTGTAGATATCAAATAAAGGTAAAATGGTTCTCTAGATGGTACTGATAAATCTGACATTCATGTATGAGGTCTTTGTAGTCACTGATTTAATAGACATAGACGGCACTGTCGCCGTTTGGAGATTTTCTTGGTTTTTTTGGGACTTATTGCATGCTGCCCTCTAGAGTCGGTAGCTGTGCGGTGTTCGGGTGGGTTTTGGAGAGAGGGTGGTCCATACACGTGGTCCATCAAGGCCACAATCCTTCCACCCCAACAAACTGCAAACTGCAGGACTCGTCAGGAGGACTGCATGAGGCCTGTCAGCCGTTTACTTGTCAGAGACTTGCCCTGAAACACAATTGCAATGAATGAAAGAGTATTGTTTAAATATTGTGGGCAAAAATATAACAAATAGTATATTTATACATAAATATACTATTTTATTCTGGTCTGACTACCTTCCAGAAAACCTGATTTTGAAAATAAAGACTGGCGATAGTCGTTTTTTTGCAACAGGTGCCACTCACCACACTGCGAGTGAATTTCTCCAGGGATGTGCGTCGACCTTGATCAGTCTCAGGCTGTGGAGCCGAGGTTAATGGAGGGTGCACAAGACCAGGTTAATAGGTTAGTAAAGAAAAGTAAATGGATAACAGAAAAAATAATCAAGACAATTCATGTTAATCTGAAATAACGAGACACAAACTGTAGCATGACTCTGAAGTGAACTGAAGTGCTCTTGTTTAGCTGTTACAAGTTGACAGCAGTGTAAGTATGCCATTTGATGATAAGCAATTATTAACTTGGCTTAGTATATTTTAACAGGTGCAAATTGAACACTCGTTTGCAGGCAAAGAAAAGAAAAACATTAAATTTAGGACTGTAATATATAAAAAATATATAAAAAAAGCAACTAAGGCTTGAAAGAAAAAAAAACGACTTGGAAAAATGTGCTGAAAACATACTCGACCTCAGAACATCCAGAAAGTATTCAATCATTTTCTCACCAATGGCTCTAATGAAGTGAATGGGTGCCGTCGATAATATAAATGCATCCTCCAGTGGAAAACAAAATTCATCAACATATTTTTGCTTGTAAACAGTGCTTGATATGTGTTGAGAACTTCTGTGATTCTGATGAGACAGCTGGAGAAAGCAGTATATTATGGATAGAGGACTTGAAGTAAAAAAAAACCTTAATGATTGATTAGTTACATAAACCACACCGCTTTTCACTTTACAAGACCTTAAATGTTGGACTGGAGTTGTGCTGATAGGTGTTGTGGATTATTTTGATGTTTTTATCTGCTGTTTGGACTCTCAATCTGACGGCACCCATTCACTGCATACAGTAGGATCCACTGTTGAGCAAGTGATAAAGTGCCAAATTCATTTTCAATCATAATTTTGGGAAGAACCTTTAAAGGAAAATATCCTGGCACAAAATATCAGTATGGTTTGTGAAAAAGAATACTAAGCGATACTGAAAACAAAAATGCAGAAAAATTACATTACACGCGGCAGAGAGAGATTTGAGATCGAGACAAACCTTCTTTCTGGCCAGCAGGAGGTCCTGGTAAGCATTGGAGCGCAGGAAACGAGGGTAGCTGTCACTCTTCATCAGCTTGTAGATGTGGTCCTGAAAGAGAAAAAACATTGGAGGCTGACAGTGAGTTTGCAAAGTAATGAGAAAGAGCCAAGAATCCTCAGAAAAATTGCTTTCTGTCCTCATGATCTGGCTTCTGTTTCCTTTCAATCATGACACTGAATATGAATAATATAAGGTATATCTTGCAGCAGGATTAATTAGACTTCACTGCTGCTTATGAATGTGCGTGGTCTTTTCTTACTGGTTTAAAAAAAATAATACTCCTAGCAGTAATGTCATGGATTCTGTATCACATTCTTCAATAATTCTACTTTGTCACTACAAGCTAACTGCTTTCAAAAAATCCAGTTTCAGGAATAAAATGGATTTCACAATTCCAGAGAGACTTGTCACCCTGGTTCGGAGCATTGCTGTGCCTGTTATTCTGCTCTCTTTCATCAATCATGTAAATGTAGATAAATGAAGGAGACAGACACAAGGCAAACTCTTTTAAACAGAGCCATGAGGACAAGGACGAGGAACAGATGATCCATAAGCATTATTGTTCATCAGTCTCCCCGAATAGCCCAAAGCCCTCAAATTCCTATTTCATCATTTCAAAGAATGAAAAAGATTCTGCCTTGGGCACAACTTGTCCCTAAGTGCAGCCTTCGTACTTCCTCCCTCCATCAAGCCCTCAATCATCGGTGAAAATGTGTTTACAGAATAATTATTGGACATAAAGAAAACATATAATAACACAATTGTTACACATCTCAAGATTTCTTCCATTTAGTAGGATCATTTCCTCTAACTTGCTGAAAGAGTGTGGAAATCGTTCAAATGAACAAAGGCCATCAGTGGTTGAGCTGTGCTTCCTGTGACAGTTACTCACCTGGGCATCTTCAAAGCTGTAGCGGCCCGGGTCTTTTAGATTCTGACTGGTACGCTCGTAGCTGTGCGAGTCCAGATTGATGGCACTGGGAGCTCCCTCAGCAAGAAACTCTTGCCAGATCTCCTGAGCACGAGCTGCCACTTCCTGCAGGGGGCGGCACTTCAGATCCTGCACAGCCAACCAGAACCTAAAGAGAAAATAATACATGTCAGCTGTATAGAGTATAGGTCACTGGAGGAGGGGGCAAATCCAATTAATTTCAACATATGTAGTTTTATATATATAGTTTTTAACATTTTTTGTTCAAATAGTTTTTAAACTCCAATAATATTCTACAACATTATTTATCATATTTTTGATTAAAAAGTCATCTTGACTTTTCAGAAGATGTAAATATTTTGCCAAACCCCCGAACTTATGAATGATAGCCGTAAATATTTTTGTTCCTGTGCCAACAGTTGCAATGAAATTTGGTCAATGGCATCATGGTTTTGTTCTCATATTTTCCCTCTCATTTCCACGTGAGGAATATTGCATATGTGTGTTAATGCTTGAAGTCATGAAGAAGAAGAAAAACCTTTAGGCATTTGTTAAATATTATGCTAAACAAGTGAAGGCCAGACTATCTGCAATCTGATTTCAATCATGCATTATGCTGCAGTTCCACAGCCAAGTTCACTCCCTAAAGCTAATTTTCACTCCCAATTAGCACTTGGCATGTGCTACTTTTGGCCCCTACTTTACATCGCTGATGGCAATGGCAATCCCAAAATCCTCAGGAACAAACACGGGGTTAATTATGGAAGAGAGGACAGGCATAGCACTCTCCACGCCAGCAACTGGCCAGTAACTCCTCCTACTCTCATATCACACTTGCTCTGTAGCTCTATAGATCTCTGCAGTGTAGAAGTGGTTTAGGCCCTAATGGGCCCAGGGGAGAGTCAGGCAGTCAAGAGGACACATCACTTTCACTCTCCTCACAGACTGGCAAACATAAGACAGCCCCCACAGAGGCTATTAGATGCCTAGCTGGGGGATACGCAGAGAAACGAGAGGGATGAGAGATGCATGGAGACAAGCAGCATTTTATCTCTCGCCCAGTCACTTTACGGCTCCAGTGACCTGCGTTATCACTGCAGCTCCCTTCGGGGCCTCGCTGTCCTGGTTGGGCATCTCCTGGGGCCCGCCGTTGCCTCATTTCCCCCCTCGACGCCCGTGGTTTGCAGTTGCTTATCACAATGCATCAGCAATCAGGCTTTGGAGGTGGTAATGATCATGTACCATCAGAGAATTTACTCACTCTTTCTCATCTGTGATATTAAAGGCCTGACCTTTTGCATGTCCTGTTCTGCTACATTTTGTGCAAGTCATTAAAAACAGAGTGGCAGATTAAGAGAGCGGGGAAAATGTCACAGAAGTGCAAATGAAAAGAGGACGGAGGAATAAAGTGCTGAAAAACTCACAGCAGGTTCTCGGAGCTGAATTCGGACTCCAGGAATTTAAGAAACTGCTCACGGCCCACTGGGTCCTTTAAAGCCTCGTCCAATGAGAAGCCCCACTTCTTTACTCGCTGTTGACTCGGGTCCTTACTGAGACAGAGAGACGGAAAGAGAAAGACTTGCATTGTTCTTTGCGATATCTACTGACAGCAGCTAGTGCTTTGACAACACAGTGTACCATTGTTTGTCATATTCGCAAGACGGGGCTGAAAACAAAGAGAGAAAGAGACTGTGTGTGTATACACGAGATCACTTAATCATGTATAATAATATCTTGTAAATTAGTGTTTGATTAAGTAACAATATGTAAACCACCACAGGAATGCTAATCGTTTTGAAAAATCTAATTCCAACAACTTAATTAATTTGATAAGGTAAATTAGTCAATTTCATTTTTGCATAATTAAGTGACAAGAGTCACATTGTTGAACAATGTGAACAGATACATAGAATGAAAGCCAGAAATGAAACACTAGGATGAGGAGATGTGTGGGAGGTACTCCTTAATTCTTGTCAGGGCATCTTTGAGGAACGGCTCAGGCAAGCGGAGATGAAGGAACCTGCAGTGCTTTATATAATTCAAGACAGCATAAGGACTTCAGGAGACTTAAAACTACAGTACTTCATCATGATTTGATGTCACATGTCTCGGCCGGGATTTCTAAATTGTTTAAAATATGCATGTCAATTGGTTGATTATGTACAATGCCTGCATGCTATTATACAGTATTACTACATTTCAGTCATGGACCCTTTTCACATTTTCGGGTTTCTCCGCAGCGGAAGTCATCCTAGCTGGGTTAACTTGAAAAGCAGTGAATGTGATGGTACTACAAATAATGATAACGGCAGTCAAAAGAGAGAACTATGTCAAATTTACCATCCCTCTCATAAACGCTGCAGGTAATATAATACAAAGAATGGTGTTATAAATGTGCATACAATTTTTTAAAAATACAAATGAAAAAAAACTTAAGGATTTACAATACTGATGACCGTTAAATGGGTCATCACAGTCTTGTGAAAAGGGTCCATTGCCCTCAGCAAGTAAAATGTCAGATTCAGAAATAAAATACGTTCACAATGCTTTCACAATGAATGCATGGGCTGTGTGGTGTTGTTCCCAGAACTTGTCCCATGTTTTTCATACCTGGCCTCAAGCTCCCAGAAAGTGACATCATCACTGATCCAAGGGTTAGCTGGGTCTGGTACTGCCACAAAGGGGTCATAGTCAAGATACTGCTCTGTGTAGCTCATCAATCTGCAAAAATGGGTTGAAATCATGTTATTATTTCATACATTACTGTATAAATGTATTTTTGTTTTATTTTTTTATTGGAACCACATAAACAGTTTTCACACATGCATTCCTCTGCAAACGTGGATGGCACACTGTACTAAAATACTCTTAAGAGACTCTTTCCCACACACCCACAAGCCCACCAACGGATTTATGGAATTAAACTAAAGTTTTGTGACTTTAGCCTTGTGATATTCTCTAAAACGGCGTAGATGCAAGTCAGAGGAGAAGAATGGTTGAGTAAATTCTGGTTTTTTTCTTTGCGCAAAAAAAAGGATTCTCCTAGCATTGCAAAACTGAAGTTGAGCCACTGATGTCACATGGCCTGTTTTACTGATGTTTTTACTACATTTCTGGACTTGGATCATTTCAGTGGTATTGTTGTCTATGGAGGGTCCGATGGCTCTTTGATTTAATCCAAAAATATCTTAATGTGTTTGGAAGATGGTCTTAGGGGTTTGGAACGACATGAGGGTGAGTAATTATTTACAGAAGTTTCTAACCCTTTAAGTATGAAGAATTAATAAAATATGTTGACAGTTTTCGTATTGTCGTTTAATCTGTATATTTACTGCCAATTAGCCAAATACAATAAATGTTGTCTCTAAAACAATTCTTTTGAACATGTATACAATAGAATTTTCAGCCTTTTAAATTGAAATCGCATTTCTTTTTTCTTTAAAGTACTAAAAGAATCATTAATAGAACCAAAAGAGAAATCACGACTGGAACCAATAAATTCTTTATGATCCCCATCTTTAATAAGCACAATGTTTTATTAATTAACCCATTATTAATAGCAAGTGCTTAGAAAAGTTTGACTTTCATGGACAGATCAAGAAAGAGGACTTACGTCTCAGCGACTTTGGACATTTTCATACAGTGCCGATCCAACTGAGTGTTCAAGAACAGAATCTGAAAGAGACAGAATACCGCTGCTCACTGCATCTCCACTTGAACAAGTGAGTGATTGTGCTGAATATTAATAGCCGCTGTGAGGCTGTCAAGAATCAAATTCACACTGTCGCTCACACACACCTCTTTCTCTACGTCCTCTCTGGTGTCCTTGCTGCTCTGCTGGGAGGGTGTGTGTACAGGACTCTGAGTCTGTGTGTCATCCACTACCCCATACACTGACTGCAAGACAGAGACAAAGACAGAGATGGGTCACTCACAATACAATCAGACACACCCTCTGAATCATACAACACACACACACTAATAATAAGAGCACAAGCACCTTTTTCACCCTTTGAGGATTCTTCAGGCGACGGCACTTTCTGATGTCCATCTCTGTGGTGTTCACACACCCAGGCTGTCAACCACAATCACATGTAAATCAGCCATATAAAAATTGATGATACACATATTTTTCATATTGCAGAATCCAATAATCACACAATTTGTCATTTTCTTTCCTTAAAAAGAAACTGAATGTGTTAACAGCTGTGCTAACTATGAAAAACTGAGATTAATCACACTTAAATATCTGGTAACACTTTACAATGGGGTTCTATTCATTATTGTAAGCTATCAGAACAGCTAAAATGAAAAAGGAATGAAGAGATAGTTCAACCAGTAATTTAAATTCTGTCATTATTTTCTCATCGCGTCGATCCACACTTTTTTTCTTCTGTAGTACATGAAAGAAGATCATTTTAATAATGTTAGGTACAAAACAGTTTTTGTTACCACTGACAAGTTGTCTGGATAAAATATGTATTTAAAAAATTATTGTTGGACACTCGAGAAGGCACTAAAAGTTTTATTTGTTTTCTCTGTGCACACAAAGCTTCATAAAATGTTAAATTACGACCGTGCCGTTATGACCTTTCTGGGCCTTGAACGTGTCAGTTCCATTGCTTTCTATGCAGGGTCAGAAAGCTCTTCTGAAGGTCTTACTTGTTTGAAACGACATGAAGGTGAGTAATTAATGACAGGATTTTCATTTTTGGGTGAACTATCCCTTTAAGTATCCTGTTACTGTATGTTCTCAAGTAACTCTGGTATGCATTTTAAATGTGACCGAAAGAGTTTAAATATAGTTACTGAAGGCACCTTCACAAGACTTTAAAGTAACTTCTGGGTTCCAATTAGCAAGAACTGGCCTTTTTAAAAAGCCTAAAGGTTTTCCAAAGTGGTAATCTGAAGAATCCCAATGGTGTTTTAAGTATTTCATTTTTACAGTGTGCCTATTTGATCTATTAAATTCAAACAAGATGCAAACACAGAACCCCGTCCCACATTGGATGCACCCCTCACGCACCACAGGGCGGTGAACATCCCAGAAGGCTCTCTCTTGACTATCCAGAATCTTTCTCTCCGTTTTGTCTTTTTTCCGGTCGATCCTACAAAATCAAAGAAAACGCAAAGCTGCAAGACATTAATATTAAACAAAGAGCAGAAAAACCTTCCCAATCCACACACTGGCACGTTCCGCTTCACACGTTAAAACAGACAACGAGCGAAGCCCTTGTGCTCATCAAAGTTGCAACCTGCCTGCGAGCAGAGCTAATTCATTTCCATTCCTGCCACTTCACTCTTATGTAACTGACATTTGCTGCATCACTCTCTCCATCTCTGACTGATCCTGGTTTTGAGCCCTGAGACTCTTTCATTCATCTCTCTTTCTCTTCTGTTCTTGCTCTCCCCAAAATTGGGGCTTTCGTCATGAAAGGGTACTGCAACCAATGTGATGATAGAGACAGACTGATGATCAAAACTCAAAAGAGCAGGGTTGACTTGTGTTTGCAGCCCTCGGCCATCAGATGAGGCTCTTCAGCCGGTGTTTGAAGAGCGAGAGTCTGCTTCAATCAATGAGGACCACTCCAAATCAAACACACATGCTAATACGTCTCGCCCCTAACAGCTGCACTTCAGCAATATTATGATGTTACATCATAATGAGGGCTTGTGTATATACAGTATGTTTTTGTGTGGACGTGTGTGGGCTGAAAACAAAGGGTAGATGTGTCTTCAACACAGAAGAGAGCAGGTATGAGTGAAAGCAAGTGTTTGTGTAGTTGTCCTGACAACAGCACTTACTTGACCTGTGCCTCAGCCTGCATGAAGATGAACTCCCACTTTCTTGCAAAAGCCCTCTGTAGTCTCGCTAGATTCTCCTGAATGAGATAAAAAAGTAAGGTAAAGAAAGAAAGACATTTAGCTTCCGGTTCCTTATAAAATCTAAGGTAATTTTAATGGCCTTATGGGATAGCAGTAAGCTCTATGGTATTTTGACTAGGGCTGCAAACAATGAATCCTACTCAAAATAAAAGTTTTGCTTACATACATAAAAGTAAAATGTTTACATACTGTATGTGTGTGTGTACTGTGTATGTTTATGTGTAAATAAATATTTTCTATATAAATAAAAATGTATTCTCAAATAAAAAGCTTAAATATATATATATATATATATAAAGAAGAAACGGTATAAATAGTATTTGTATAGTTTTTTTTTTAAATAAACTACTGAAAATGATAAGGAATTATATTTAATTTTATTTTATTTGACAGCAAAGAATTATAATGTTTTTATCATAATTTTACAAATCCTTTCATTTATAATAAATGCAAATTTAATTTTTATTTATCAAATAATTCTTAAAAATCTATAACACGTTTTCCACAAAAATATTAAGCAGTTTTCAACATTGATAATATCTATTAATAATATCCAACTAAATCAGTAAATCAGATTATGTGACACTAAATACCAGAGTAATGGTGGCTGAAAAATTTGCTTTGCCATCAAAGGAATAAATTATATTTTAAAATATATTACAAAAGAAACGTTTTTTCATTGTAATCATATTTCATAATATTATATTAAATAAAATATCCTATATCATAATATTTTTAACTGTAATTGTAACAAAATAATTGCAGCCTTGGTCATCAAAAGAACAAAACAACTTTATATCCAACCAATTAAAAATTGCATATACATTTATGCATACAAATGTATATGAAATGTATTTTCATTTCTCATTTGTTTTCTTTCTGTTATATAAATATGCATTATAAATAGTATATCAAACTTTCTTTTTTAGAGTATAAATTGAAAAGAACAAAGCATGGTGACTTTGACATCACAGCTCAGGATAGTCACCAGTTAAAGGTCAGGTGAAGTGACTGTGTGTGACATGTCCACATGTCATTATGCCATTTCCAACAACAACAAGTTCAGAAATTAGCATCCATGAGCAAAGATTAAAAAAAAAACTATGTTAATAGCTCCACAGAGGTACAAAGTCCACTCTTTGAGGAAATCAATCTATAAATTACCTACTTATCATTGCCTCTGCACAATAAGCAAAGACAGGAGGAAGTGTCACTGAAAAAAGTTGCACACTTCCCCTTTAATTCTCAATGACAAGGGCTCTTAATTAGTATTTTTAAGTAATAAAATAACTTGACATATCTGTCAATAGCTGTGAGAATCCAAACTGAGATGCATTTGCCAGCAAAAAACGCTTCTATTTTCTCTGTCGGCTGTCATCGCAGTTGGGTCACTTACCGCCTCATAGTCCGCCAGCTCCAGCCGGGTCTTGTTCTGCATGGTCCGTTTGCACAGATAGATGGCTATGACAGGCAACAGAGAGAGAAAGAGACAGACAGAGAAGAGAGAAACAGACAAGAGGCCATAAGAGACTTGGCCTTATCAACCGTCATGTATAATCCCACCCCTACACAGGCACACACATCCAGTGTAAGCCCTTGATTGGATTTAGTATTCCTCAGCACCTATCATCTCTGCTTGGCCAGTTTACAGACAGTAGGAACTGAGAATGATTCACCATTGACCATCAGTGAACATCTGCCCACAGTCAACACATTCTCATACAGTACACCTACTAATGCTTGGCAGTTCTCCCTGACTGTTCGCCTGTCCAACAGAGCTGTAATAATCCTGGGAAAGCAGACTGTGGGCTGAACACGGGGTGTCCGGTATCTCTGGGGCCTTATAAGTTATATTAGCTCTCTGAAAAACATCCACTGTAAAACTCTGTGCGCTTACGTCACGGTGACCAGGTGCTTCTCTTCTCTTACCGTAGTCTGTGTTCTCTGGCTCCCAGCAATTAGAGGGCCAAAAGTAAGGAGCCTGGGTGAGAAAGAGAGAAATTATTACTCTTTTGTGGATTTGCAAAATTGCAAAACTGCATAGGCAGACTTTGGAGTATGAACTTAAACACAGAGAACAATATTGGGGTCCTTTGAATACTGTGCTGGACAGCGGGCAGACCTTCTAAATCAAAATGGTTGAGAACTGCTAACCTAGACAATATCTGGATATTTAGATATAGTAATAGCTTCTGGACTGTCGGTAACTACTTCACTGATTTACATGGATTCTATTTAAAATCAAGTGTGAGTCTGAAAGAGCTAAGAACGTCTGCCATCTGTTTACTAGCCAAAGCTGGGATTGTGATTCTTTTGTTGTACAGTTATTATATGAAGAGATATTCATGTTATGAAAGCTATTAACAACATTTGTAACAACTGAACTAACTGTCTCGATTTTGTGGAGCCATTCTAAAAGACTACAGGCGGCACAAAGCAAATGATGGTGCATTGAGATCATTATCATCAGGCAATGAGCTGATGAGCCATACTCCAGAGAAACAGAAACACTAATTCCCTCCTGAGTAATTAATGAACGTACAAAAGAAACTCAGATTCATTCATTGGCTTATTGATACTGTATCAAGCTTATTGGAAAGATAGGCTAATACCATTAACTGAGAATTCAGCTAAAACTCTGGATAAATTACAGTAATTGTATTGGTTGATATATTACTGTAATTGAGTATGGATGCACAATCATTACACCTGCACCAAAAATGTCATTGTATTGCAGTAAATGCTTTGCATGTGGCTAATTATTTGTCTATTTAAAGACAAATTCCAGATTGACTTGGTAAATATGGTGGATCATTGTAATTAAGTGCCTGAGTAAAGATAGCAGATTTCAAATCACACTGTAAAGCTGAGCGACTGCCATTGAGATGAACGGCAATGCAAATTGATAGCTTTCTCCAGGTATTATAGAAATCGTTGTCTGAAGAGTATCTGATCATGTTGCAATCATTTCCAAATGAAATGACAGAGCTTTTCACAGCTTTTCTCAGATGTCTTTCTTCTGTGAAACATAACATGAGCTAAAGAGGATCAGAGGAAGATGTGTTCTTGGCCACCTCCTCACTAATCACTGAAAAAGTCCATGAAAAATTAAAGATCAGATGAGTGTATACATACTTATTAACAACTCAGATCTTAAAAGAACAGCGATAGACAATACATATAACACAATGTTTTTGAAAGTCTTACCATGGCTGCATTTACATGCATTTATTTGAAATATACTACTAATAATAACTGTTTTTCAATTTAATATATAATAACATAATATATAATAGTACTGTCAAATCATTAATCACAGCTAATCACATCCACAACTTGAGTTTTTGTTAATATATGTGTGTACTGTATATTTTATATATATATATATATATAAATTTACATATACAGCATATATTTAGAAAATATTGTCATGTATTTACATGCATATATGTATATTCAATTAATATTATATTTAATATATAAACAAAAGATTTCCTAAATATATACATGCATGTGTGTATATTTATATATACACAATAGATTTATACAGTACACGCATATATATTACGCAAACAAAAACTTATTCTGGAGGCAATTAATCGTTTGACAGCACTGATATATAATATATATTACTGAATTTTCAGTGCCACATGATTTAGAAATCATTCTAATATTGATTTACTTAAGAAGCATTTTTCTTATTATCCTGTTAAAAACAGTTGTGCATCATCATTTTGTTTAAACAGTAAAATAACAGAATTTACACTATATTTGACACTATGCTGTCACTTTTGATCCATGTAATGCATAATGCATCATTGCTGATACAAGTGCTCATTTCTTTCATATTGTGTATACATAGTTTATTAAATATATCTCAGTAATGTACTGTCTGTACAGAGAAGTGCTTAATAAAGGTGGCTGCACTGATCAAACACAGTCTTATTTGTTCAGTAGGTGTAAAGGTCAGTGGAGCTTCTTCATGGTGTGTCTTAGGTGTGATCTGCACAGTAGATTCAGAATCTCGGCAGTGCTGAAGTGAAACAGGATCACATCCTGGAAACCACAGCTGCCAGGATACAATCCATGTGATGGTAGATGGATAAGCTCACCTGAAAGCGGTATAACGTCCCATCATCCTTGAGGGTGAGAACATGATCAGAGATAGGGAATATGTAGCCTTGGGCGGCGATCAGGCTGCCGATGTGTATGGCCTCTGCTGTAAATGCAGAAGATTATGCAATTGCTTTCACAAACGATTTGCAGTCATCAGTAAGATGTGTATATTTCTTCATACAGTATCAACACCTACCAGGATCATCTATGTTGAGGTTCTTCATCATCCACTGAACGATGTCAGAACCTGACATTTAAAAGGGGGAAACATATCACCTTATTTTCACATGCAAATGTATGCATATATTCTCAAAGCCTTGATAAAGATCATCAGTGTGTCAAGACTCATTATGGTTTAAAATTCAACGCGTGTCAGAACATTCAAGCTAAATGTATATTAGCAGCACCTCAGTCATGTACAACATCAATGCTTTAGTTCCAAATCAGCTATTAGTTTTCCGGATGTGGGCCTGCGGGCATCCATTTAGAGCTGCTCACTGTAGCATTGTGTTTAGCGATGTGTGCAAATCAAGCCATATTATTCTCTATGAGGGTTTATAAGGACAAATAACTGTTCTTCCAGCATTCATTATCACACACTAAAGTAATCTGTGAAAGTTAAAGTGGTTAGTAGAATCAGTGGAAACCACATGGGCGTATAGCTCCTGATCTGTCACTGATTTAAAAAAAAAAGTGAAAACCCTCCCTCTGATCTATGAAATGCCCTGGCAACTAAGCACAACCTCCTGTATATATGTTATAAGCACTGACAGCGAAATTAATTTTTAAGAGCATATTTCTGAAAGCATCATTAACTTAAATAAATAAGAAAACTGCTATTTGAAAGGTGCACTCAGTAACATTTTCCTCATTAAAAAAAAGTTTTACACCAATTGTAATACTTCAATCAAATATATGTTTAAATAAATACATTTTTATTAAAATCTATTATTATGAAACACTTTTGCTTACAGAATAAATGTCTTACTGCTAATAATAATTCTGATAAGAGAAAAAAACATTTATCTAAAAAAATTAAACAGAGATACAAAGAGAAAGATGTGAAAGCCAAATATTGAGAGCCAGTAGAATAAACAATATGATTTGCAAGCAATCAATCAAACAAATGATGCAGTGTTCATCTATACTGATTATTCTCTAAATTAAGCAAGTAAGCAAATTAAATCATTAAAAATACATTTTTTAAAGTGAATGTAGTTGATTATTTACATTAGCTGACTGTACATTAGTCCTTATATATATATTCATTGTTATTAGGGATATGTTTGCAAGTTTTGTCAGTAAAGCCAATCCTGTAATCATAGGTAAATCCCATCAGGTGCATGATTTCGCATTGAGCCGTATATACAGTACTACACACAATCGTTGTTCACTGACAAGCTATGCAAAACCATGTTCATTTTCAGCGTAAATCAGCATTGGCCGATCAGTATCGGTGCATCCCTAATTGTTATTATTTATATCAGATATTGCTGAATTTATAGAAAATATTGCTCAGAAAAAATATAAAAAGCTCACACACACACACACACACAAACAGTATGATAGCAATAACCATTGAACCCCCCTCTCCCAACAGTCCTATGAAATCACAGTGATTTCACCAGTTTAGACACAAAACTGTCCCACTCCTGCTAGTACAGTATACCTGTAACAACACTGGGAATCTTGGACAGGAAGCTCTTGACCGTTCTGACAGGCACACCTTCAGTTTCATCTTGGAGGCGTGTGATGATGTCCTCAATCTACAGGAAAAGAGAAGAAAGATTACGTCTAGTTACTTTGGCTGACTCACATCTCATACTGTATCTACAGTCTAGGCCTGTTTCACTTTTATTTCAGCACTCATATTGACAGATACAGAATTAACACAGCCCACAAAAGCAGCACAGCTGAAGCGAAGCTGCTGGAATTGACACGGAGTCTATTTTTGCTGCATGTTGTGCCCAAAATTCAGCAGAAAATGGAAACACAATGCTCTGTACATCTATCAAGACCATTTGTACATTTATCAGCATATCAATAATAATTGTATGCACTACTGGTCACAAGTTTGGGACAATTAAGATTTTGTAAATTATTTTAAAGCGAAATATTATTATAATTAAAAATAACTGAAATGTACATATTTGATGTATTTTAAAATCAATTCCTAAAATGGCAAAGATGAATTATTCCAGAAATCTATTAAAATACAAAACTATTATACTATTTTTTTAAACATTAGTGTTATTTGCTGAATTTTTGATCAAATAAATGAAGATTTGGTAAGAATAAGCAGCCATTCTTATTCCAAACATTAGCGTATTGTATGTCAAAGCCTTTTTTAATAAAAACACTCAATGTAGTAAATCAGAAATGAGCTCCGTTTAAAACTCTCACAATGCTTCTGTTTACTTACACCATTCATTTACACCATTAGACTGGATCTGGTTATTTTACAGCTTTTTTTGTTGTTGTGTTGTGTAGTATCACATTCTAACCAAACTGTCAATCATAACAGATGTAAACACACACCTACGTCTCCCGCACACATTGCTAAATACCAAATGCACACAAAGCATTGGCCAAGCTTATTTGTTCCATATCTATTTATATTCCCCAAATCTTTAACAACCACAGAAATGCTCCTTTCACTTGTGATGGGAACATCTGTTCTCGTTCCTCTCCGGTTACACAGGCGTCTAAGCATCGGTGGAGGCCTTTGGAATATACAAGCTCGCACCTACGGTCTATAAATAATCCCGGCACTGATGAAAACAGCTCGTGGTTTTGCAGGAGAGAGGGAGCATAATGAGATTAGGTAGCTTTCTCTGCTTTGGAGATTGCATGTTGTCATCACTGCTCTGTGGCGCTCAACGCTCTATTTTTTGCACGTGTCGTGTAGGAGGCGAGATTTCAGTTGCTTTGGAGACATTTAATGCATACAGTAGCTATATATAAACAATCAAATCCAGCCCCCGACCCCTGTAAGCCCATGACGACATGACGCAGCGAAAATAAAGAAAAGCCACTTCAAGTATATAAAGAGAACAAAACATACAGCTGTGCTACATGAGGACCCGCCCTCATTATCCCAAAAAAAACACTCTAGTCATCCCATCCATTACCACGTGAGACTAATTTCCCCTCTCTACCCATGAAAGCACTTCACTCCGTTTAATGCTCTCTATCTAGTGGCTAAAACGCGAGTCCATGGTGCAAACTATTCTAAATGGGTCGATGAGTGTTGGCCTGAGTCCCAAGAGAGATCCTGGCTGTAGACAGAAAACACTGCCAGACAGGAAGTCCACCTCTAAAGTCAGAGGCGACAGGGGAAGCCAGAACAGAGCGTCTGCTTAATTCTCAAATCAATACAGATAAAATGCTACGTAGTGTTTAGAAATGGCATCTCTCCAACAGCCACACACCTGACTGCCCAACAAAATTGTCAAGTTTCAATAAGGAATCATGGGAAGAGTAGGGCTGGATTATGGACCTGTTGGCAATTGGGGTTTTCTGATTTTGGTCTGTTGCAAAGGCCAGCAGGACCATGCCAGAGGAAAATTGCCTAATTTTAGAGAAGATTTGCACTCGTCATCGCCATGTATCTATCCTTAATGAGACTGAATGCCATTAAATAAAGTTAACGGATGTCATGCCTTATCTTTCTGAAAGACACTCTTCACTCTGCTTCATGCTGGGTTGTCACTCTATTTCAGTACAATCAGCAGCACTCACTACAGGGCTCGTTTTAAGATGGGCCCTTGTGTTGGCACCAAGCCAAAGAGCACTTACATGTGTCATATTCAGTCAAAACACTGTGCCGAGTTCTTATTAGGTTATCTCAGTACCGTCCCCCTCAGAGGCCACTGCAGTGTGTGCTAAATGTAGCAATTAGCACTCTTGCTTCTTCAAGGAAAGCTGGTGAACCAGCCTCCAATTCGGGTGTCTAATCATTTTCCTGGCACAATAATCAACAATAATGCAAGTGCAAAAGAAATTAACAATTTGGATGGTTTTGATGCAGTTAATATGAAAATAAAGCATTAGAAAAGAAAATACAAACTCACTTTGCTCCTTAGTTAACAGAGCGATTGCATAAGAATATGTATTTCATATGTACAAATTGCCAATGTACATATACAGTATATGTTTTTTATAGTGCTGGGCAATGATTAATCGCGATTAATCGCAACCAAAATAAAAGTTTTTCTTTACATAATATATGCGTTTATG
>JAUCMS010000045.1:9655277-9669291 GCA_032357445.1 Enteromius radiatus
TCTGCCTGTACGATACTGTCTCTAATAAAGCTGCTTATGGATCTGAACATGTCTGACTCCGAGTCGTCCGAGTTACAATAATACACCAGTGTTCAAATGTTTGGGGTCAGAAAGACTTTTTGTTTATGAAATAAGTCTCCTTTGCACACCAAGCTGCTTTTTCTGTGTCAAAAATACAATAACGAGCAATATTGTGAAATATTACAATTTCTGCTTGAACATATATTTTTATAATGTAATTTATTCTTTGGTAAAGTTACAGATTTTCTCACATCCCTCATGTGGGCTGTATAGAGTCTTAACACATGAAAACACTATTTCACTCCGCATTTCGCTCTACAGTGTCTGAACAAGACGCATTACCCTTTTCATCAAATAACTAATTTTGTTTGTCTTGGTTAGTCATAATGTTACTCCCTTATGACCTGTCACCATTGGTAAGCCATGAAAACTTGAAAAATGAAAAGAAATACACTGATCAAGGACATTAAACAACAATTCCAGCCTACTGCACACTGTTAACAAATCATCTGATATATGAGGAAGAAAACACAGCAGCAGGAAGGAGCCCTGGCTTCTCCCTGCCTGACATCCAATAGTATTTAGAGGAGCTGAGCCATGATGGCTCCATGTCTCATCCTCACGATCTCCATCGACCCATCTGTTCAGATAAATTGATGGAGCTCAGAAAGCGTCTTCTTCTCTATGAAGTCCCCCCATGAGCTAGCAATTAATTTGCTCCCAGACCTTGAGTTACTCCCAGCGCTTTCCAAAAACAAGCACACGGATTTGCTGGCCTGTTCTGCCATAGAGAGCAGTTCTGCTCATGTTTACACGGGGTTAACGAACACATCTCTGTTGGTTTGCAAATAAAATAAGGAATTAAACAAATGCAGAAAACAGAGCATTTTGCAGAGATATTTTGCTTTGAGCAGAGCAAATTTTATTTGATTTTTTTTTACATTTAGAGTGTGGGTGATTAACTTCTCTTCTTTTCTTTTTTTTAAATAAACAAATAATTAAAATAAAACAAAAAGTGTCCACTAAAAACTGCACCAGTAATTATGAATAAACTCCAGTCTTCTATCCGAAGGAGACAAAGTCATTTTTTCCTGTTCAGATTTAATTATTCATGCAACAGACAGTAAATGTGTCGGGCTACTTGGCCATCAAGAGAAAACAAAAAGGTAAAAGCCTCTTTGGAATATTGACACTGCCTACAATATTGTACAGGAAGTTGATTCCTGATTCAGTCCCTTTATGACCACCCCGGCACAGACAATGTCCGTACAGGAGCCTGCCAGGCATATGACGTTATTGTTCAAGGTATGTTGATTCCATTGGTGAATGGCTTCATACATGTAACCCACTTCTCTGCCACTGCCTGCTTTTATATCTGCTGCTACCTGTCAGTCAATGTTTATATGCTATAGTCTATAGTCTATATATATATACACACACACACACACACACACACACACACACACACCTTTAGGATGTGAAGGCAGGACATCTGCCTTCAGCATGCTTTTGTATCTATTGTGCTATATGCATCATTCATTTTTGTTTTTATTTGTCACTAATTATTGCATTGCCTCTTATTCCCCCCTCCACCCATTTATACCAAGCAATGGCTCAGTTGAACAGTAAAGACCAGCCTCAAGGTCAGATAGATCAGTAAAAACCTAACTTGTGAAAAGAGTCATGGAAGACATAGCTACATTCATTAAAAAGGAATTAAGATGAATAGCCATTGTAAGGCACTGCCATCAGAAAGTAATTTCTTTTCAGGACAGTACGACCAGAGATAGTGACAGGCCATTACAAGTTTAGTGCCTGGTGCTGATGTCCTACGGGAGGACACAGAACAAAAGAGACAGAGGCAAAAAGTAATGTGAGAGAAGAAGAAAGGCGAAGGCAGTCAAGAGTAGTAAACAGAGTATTAGGAATAGCCTAACAGGGAAACGAGTGAATATTCTCAAGACCTGGTGATGGATGACTTTGTCAGCCATGGTTATTTTCATTCCTCTGTTGATCGCTTCATTATTAAGGTTTGGATGCACAAGCATGACGTTACATTTTCGGCCCATTAGCCTCTTTGGAAGGACCATTAACCCTAACCACTTGAATGTAATCTAAGGAAAACTGACCTTGCAAAAAAGGAAAAAGGAGAGCGAGACAGACTTGTGGTGATTCTGAATGTAATGCCGGGATTTATGATAATTTTGTTTTGCTGTCTTATCTCTTATGGTGTAGTAAATTATTAGTCACTCTGGAACCATGGCTCTGTATTGATCTGAGTATAGGATTTGTTAATACGCATGGAGCCAGACCCTAACCTATCCGCTCTCTAAAAGAAATAAAGAATACACAGATGAGGGAAAAAATAAGTCCATTAACATCATGCCGAGCAAAGAAATGAGTCAAGTAAAGTTTAATTTAAAAACAGCATCATCCAATTAGCACAAAAAACAGTCCCTTTATTATCAGTGCTTGTTGTTTGAAACCTTCCACAGTCTAGAAATGAACTTATATAGGGGTGATTTGCCCTTAAGTGGCACATTTTTTGCACTTCAGAGTTAAGTGAAACTTAAGTCCCACTTTAGGGCAATTCACTCTGTGTACAGTATATATGTGTGTGTGTGTGTATATATATATATATATATATATATAAATATAAGTGTTTGTATACATATACAGTACATATACATAACATATATATATATATATATATATATATATAGTAAACATGGTAATTTTTACAATTAGGCCTACTTAGTTTAATAGATTGCAATTTACTCCTATCACAGCAAAGCAGTATATTCAACAGCCATTAATCCAGTCTTCTGCATCACATGCCAGTCAGTGCCAGTAAGTAGCCATGTCTGAAATCATTCCCTATTCCTTATATAGTATAGTGCAAAACAGTTTTGTGCATTAAACTATGCAAACTGTAGTTTAGGATATTAGGCCTTATTCTTCAATGCCATGTATCCCTATAATCTCTAAATCAAAGTACTTTCTAGCTCATTAGCCCCTAAGAACATTAGTGAAGCTTTGATTGCTGTGAAAAACTAATTGAATTTACATGTTTTACATAAATTTGACTTGCTCTTCCACATCAACTTTTTCCAAACCTGATGACTCACTGTCCACAGAATGACATACACATTATTCCACTATGATTATTATCACACTGACGACAAGGATGATGCCAGCTGGTTATGACAGGTTATCATCTAACATTTGAACCAATTACAGCTGTCCTGGTGTGAATCAGTGACAAATAGGTGACATGTGATGTGTGTCCTAAAGTACCAAAGTAATCACTCTGCAGCCAGTCTGCCCTGTGGGTCCCAGTGCTGCTGCAGGAAAGGCTCGGTGAATCTATCTGCCTGGATTAACATGCTCAGATAAGGCTCGAGTTGACAGGAAAGCCAATTAAAGCTTTACCATCCCTTATGAAAACCTGCATCTATGCACTCAGCGGTTCAATGAATTGAGAAAAATAAAGTCAATATTATCCCATGAAACTACTGCAGGTTAAAGCTGGTGGTCAGAACTGTATTTATTCAGCATAGAAAGCACAGAAGGTCATTTGTATAAACACCAAAAATACTTAGGATAGTTTAAATAAAAACATTATATTCGTATATTCATTATATTCATATATATTTTATATTCACATATTTCAGCATTGTTATTTTTATACAGTATAATTTTAGAATATCATGCGACACTGATGACTTAAGTAATGGTTGCTAAAATTCTGCTTAAATATATAACTAATATAACAATACAAAAAAAATACTTGCTGTTTTTATTGTTAAACCTTATTCTTAATTATTACAAACTTCATTATCGCTCTCTCGTGAATATGCAATTTGTAAAATTAATTTGATGTAATGTTTTGGGGCACCAAAAAATTTGTATTTGTTGTGTGTGTGTGTGTGTGTCTGTAATATAATAATGATAATTCTTATAATTAACATTCAAAACAAGAAACATTGTTCAATGGAACAATGGTTGGAAGACCACAAAAAATCGTTCGCAAATAACAAGTTACATTTATACAAAATTACATATTTTGTGTTCTGAGATGGACAAGATGGCAGTTGGATTCAAAGACTGCTATTACATTAAACAGAAAAGCTAAGGTAAGCAGAAACAAACATAATAACAGTGGCATGACTCATAGAGTTTATTTAAATCAACAAATACACATTTTTTGGTGCCCTAAAACATTAAATCACATTATTATAACTTAATTTTGCAAATTGTATATTCACAAGCTCTTTTCACTCCTCCACAGTTTGGCTGGCTCTATGCTGTAATCCATTCAAACAAAAATGAGCATTTAATATGACACAGCAATAACATATTTACCCCAGAGGTGCTGTGACCAACATATTTTCCCAGCCTGCTGGAAGATAATACATTCAAATGCTAATACTGCCTAATGCCATACTGCTCATTTACAGATTGATTGTGTTTCCTGTATAAACAGCTACATTTTCTAGACATTTCTTCACCATTATTCTAGTATTTGGTACAACTGATCATTTGTAAATGTTTTTTCAGTATGGTATCACAGGCAGTACAAACCCTTGGGAATCTCCAGGGACCCAAATATATCAATCTCAAAACCGACCAAATGTGGCCACATACAAGATACTGATATTTTGGAGAGCTGAATCAAAAAAAATAATTTTAACTATAGTTCATTTTCATATACAACCGGTGTGTGTGCATTTCTCGTAAAATAAAGTGATTACTTTGCTAAATCACTATATACACACACCGAATATACAGAGAAAATATGCAAAATTCTCTTTGAATAAACATTAAACATTTATAATTCATGTACACATTCATGCATCCACCACATTAAATCACATACTTAGACATATTCACAGCATTTGAAAGACCAACAGATCTAGGTCACTTTTAAAAAGGGAACATTTAATTTTCCAGTTGCCAGTACCAATTCCAGATGCAGGATATTGGATCATAAGGAACCAGTGTGTTCAATAATGCAAGACTTCCTCCCATGAACGACAAAAGCAAATTCATCCAGTGGTGAGGCTGTGAATGAATAGCGGATCTGCTTAACTGCAATGTGGACACTAATGTGATTTATTGTTAAGGTGTTGAAACATTAGTCTGTGGCAGCTCTTAATATAGACACACCAAAAGTAACACAGACAAACAAAGAAAAAAGAGCGTGGGGGTGGTGTACAGTACAGTACACTGCAAGCAGTTCGAGTTATGCATCTCATATAAAACAGCATATGTTAAAATCTAAATTCTGTCCATGACCCAAGCCAGCTGGGCGTTGAGTTCCTCTCAGAGCACGTTGACAGCACAACAGGTAAAGAGAACAGAACAGCCGGAAGCTGTGCAGAGGTCAGTCTTTTTTAAAGATAACCTGCTAAGAGACTGTTTCAGAGGAAAACATATTTTCCCAGTTCTCACCGTTAAAGCAACCGTGAATGTTTCACACTTCATTATTTAGACATTACAAAAAATCCTTTGAATCAGTCTATTTATTAGTAGTTTTAAAGTACTGCGCGTCACTTTATTGCATTAAAGTTTTACATCCCATTCATTTTTTTTCTCTTTGTTATGAATGTGTAAAGTACTCTGAATTGCTGTCATGTATGAAGCGCTCCATATAAATATAAATTTTTCCTGCCTTAAGCGTAAGGCATGTTTTTGTTGTTGCAGCGCATACACATATAGGGTGTGTTCTCACCCCACCGCTGTCCATCTGCTGTTCAGACGGGAATAAACTTCACCCAGTGTCAAACTCATGAATTTCATGTCAAGTTCAGAGCATGAAACAGCAGCATCCTCTGAATACTCGATTCCCTTCCGTTTCCCATATCGGTACCCACGTCCTCTCTCAAGAAGCTTAATTTAGCGTAATTAAAAATCCATTAAAAAAATAATGACCGGAAGGTGCAACACAGCAAAAGCACATCTTGGATGCAGCCACACTGTCTGTGTTTTCACACCCTAGTTTCCTCGAGGCATCACAGAGACCACCGGTGATAGATAGTCTAAGGCATGCAATGAAGGTTACCACAACAAATATGTAATAATTATAGGCATTGTCAGAAACAAGCTTCTTTACACCTGTATTTCTCACATTTTTCAGCTTGAGCTAGGCTGACTTTTTCATCGTCTGACCTGTGTGCTTTGCACAGCTGTATAGAGTTCTATAAGCAAGCATTTCATCACAGTCACAAATGCAGCTATATTTCTCAGTATTCATGACACATTCCCTGATCTTCTGAAATTACTCCAACGATGCTCTTTCTGCTCATTCCTTTAAAAATATGGCAAAAGACTGCACCAATACAGGCAACGGGTAAGTTAACCCTTAGAAATGGCAAGACAATAAAGAGTCATCAGAAAATGTATTTATTTACTTAGGATTCAAATAATACAATTTCATGTTTGTTTGTTTTTTTTATGTTTTTGTTTCATATTTTTGATTTTAATGTTTGTATTCTCCAGGCTACTTTGGGGGGTATAAATTCACTGAAATTAGAACACTTGTTTACTGATGCTTGTTACAATATGCTTGTAATTCCTGAACACTTTCTTTTCTTAAATATGACACTGCAGATTACTGCTGTGTGTAATGTGTATGCATTTAAAAAAATATATAAAAAAGTTATAAGAGTTTAAGTTTACAGTAAAGGTAATGCAATTTATTTATTTTAAAATGAAAAATTATATTTAATCTACGTAGCCCTTTATTAATATAAAATCAAAGCCATATTTCTAACCAATGTACCAAATTTAAAATTAATATCACAAAAATTGTGGTTCCTATAAGATTATTTTTGGGCACTATACCAAAAAAACCACTGTGTTACACCCAGAAACATCTACAGAAATTATAACTATAAACAATAAACTAGTGTTTGGCTCGGTTTTAATCAATGCAGTCTCAAAATAAACCGCTAACCCTGCTACTGCATGATGCTTTGAGACATGATGGCCTCACCCAGCTTGAGCATAAGGAAAAATCTTTTGAGGTGAAACGAAGTGTTCTCCACTCAGTCATTCAATTTAATGGCTCTCTGTGGGGTGGAGACTGCTAAAATCCCTGCCCTTCTGTTCAGGTTCACACAGAGTCAGGCTCCTTAGGTCTCATTGATTTACTCCTTATTAAATCTGTAATTATCTGCAAAAGCGGTGTTAATGTGAACTTAACCCTTTCATGCACTGTGATCAGTTATTTAAAGGTCACGTTGGTTAGGTTTAAATAGCACAGTTGCATGAGATAGACATTACTTTATAACATCATAAGCACATTTAATGTAAGTAAATCATTATATACATATATAGACACAGTATATATATATACATATTTTTTTTTAACTACCTTGTCAGGTATGAATGACAAATAGACAGACAAACAGACAGAAAGATAGACCGTTAGATACTCACTCTCGTAACATTAATGTTAAAATTATACATTTACAATATCCCCAATAGTGGAGACATAAATATCTATGGAAGCATGAGAATGAACCACAAAAGTGTAATTGTTTATAATGAGACTGAATTAACAAATGAAAGCTGACAATGCAAAGCTGATTTCAAAATGTCAGCATTTTACCTGCAGGAAATGTTGGAGAAAGCAACATGTGTCTTTGTGTGGTAAGCTATTATTTTTCCATCAGATTTACAGATAACCCCCCCCCAGCTCTTCTACATCACATCATCTAAAGGTGACTTAATCGTCCTTTAAAACTCATTTGGAGTGTTATCGACAAATAAGCTAACCCTTTTGATGAGCACAGACTACAGTAAGGAAAAAAAACCCAGAAGCTTCAATTTGACAAGCGCAACATTACCGTAAGCCATTTCGCTGTGGTTATTAGAAACAGAGCAGAATTTCACAATGTCAGCAGGCCTTATCAAAGCAATTAATCACAGCCTTGAGTGAGTTACATGAGAAAAGCATTCTTCTCACTCATCACATCAGACTTACAAAACACTGTAATGTGATGGCGGAAACTCTCAACACCTCTAATAACAACCAGCTGACAATAAACCCCTAGTCAACGCTACTGTATAATCATCAGGACCAGTGGTTTAGGCCGGTTCCTCTTCTTGTAAATACAAACCCAGAGCTTAAGCACAGCCAGTTGTGGACATGGTTTTAAACAAGGTGGGGTGCATTTGCTGCAGTCCTGTTTTGTGCTTCGGCTGGTGAAATGGTACAAGCACCCTCATTAGGGCTGACACACCGGCATCCTCCAAGGGTGCCTGGGAAAATTGACAGGCTCATTACCGCAAGTCTCCTTGAGTGTCGAGGTTTTGTTTAAGGAGAGATGACAGTTCTATTTACCCAGAGTCTCTCCACTTTACCTCCACGCTCAGTCACAGAGGAAAACACCGCTGATATGGGGATTTAGTGTTTGAAGGTAGGCACTGCACTAAGCTGCTGTTAATATGGAACACTAAAATTGTGACATAAACCTTTTGGATTGTTTGTCAATCATCCATGTGCATGCTAATTGACTCGCATGCAGGGAGCTGTGGACCCTCTTTCATCCATTGTATTCAAACCCTCATGAATCTGACGCCGAATGCTTTCATCTCTTTAAGGAACTCATCCAGTGTGGTTGGAATGCTTTGCCCTTGATAAGTGAGCGCACTACTGTTCAAGAGAATCATTGTGATCGTTAGTAGCCTGCAATTCACATGAGAGAATGAAAGCTCTACAGACATCCCCTTCCGACCGAAATAAAGCAAGCATCTGTTTGAATGATTTCAATGAAAGCTCGCTGGAATATGACCATCTCTGGGTTAATCAAGCTCTGCGTTCCCAGACGACTTTCTGCAAGTCAGCTGGTAGTTTCCAACCAGGGATACACATATCCCAAGAGATACTTGAGTAGGTTCTAAGGGTTATTTGATAAGTAAATAAATTAATACATACATACATAAACAGGAGCAGGAGCAATTGTAGTATTCAAGTTATTATGAATTCACTCAACCACTTGAGCATTAATCATTTACTGATTGTAATCAAACACAACTACATTGTTTGACTTTGATCCATTAAACCTATAAAGCAGAAAACATGCCTTCATTATCACAGGAAAGAGAGAACATACTAATTGTGGGTAGTTTTGTATAAATTTGTACGGGTAATACTCATGGCAAAATATCTGAAGCATTTCAAATTGCTACTAAACTTAATAGGCCTAAATGTTGAATGCACATTTGCTTTCAAAATTGTTTCCCCACAATTTATTGATTTGTCTACCTGGTCTCAAACGCAAGATAATGTTCCAGGGTTCACATATTGAACCTGTGTTTTAGCACCTGTCAGTGGACATTGCTCTTTGAAACTCCAACGAAACATGCATTAAGGCACATAAAAACGGTGTTGCACAAAAGGTACTTATTTTTATGAGAGCAGGTTGGGAATTGTATAGTTAAAGTTTATGCCCCCCTGTTACAGAAGTCCTTTGATGATGTTCTCATTAGCATTAAGCAAAATAGGTGAAGTACATGCTTATGAATTACATAATTTAAATCAAGATTTCAATAAAACTGTGCCAAATGAATGTGTTTCCTCAAGGTTAAGTGGATCATTAAAGATTAATTTAAAAACAGAAGGCTGGATGATTATGCCTCCATCATCCTGTACAAACTGACAATCAGAGGCTTACTTCAACATTACAGAACAGCTCACATTCTGACAGCAGAGAAAGAAAGCTGAGTCAGATCCGTAGGGGGATTTTGCATTCTGTTGCTAAAGGCATTAGGATCATTATTCTTCAACCAAGAGGAGACACACACAAAAAAAAGACATAAGATGCATACACAAATAAGGGAATAATTTATGTATCTAGTGTTTTTGCAACAATAAAATAGTTGATTTTTTGATTCTCAATTTAGAATGCATGCAGCCGGCATGGCAAATGTGCATTTAACAGATGTTATTGCGATTTATAGTCTCATCAAATTTAATTTGCTGTGTTAATTTTGGCTTAGGGCCAGGTAACATTTGCAAGTGACTTAATATGAGAAAGATTAGGAAGGGGTCACTTGTCTTATTGATGTTGAGATTAGATTGTGTTATTTGATTGCATTTCATTTTAGTAAACAAATAGATTCTGTCTAACTAGTGCATGTACATTCAACTTGCTCTTTTATTGCATTTCAAGTATAAGTGCAATGAACATAAGGCTATATAGTGTTTCACTGGCAAAGGTTAGTTGTGCAGGTCTATGGATTTTGCATTCATTTTACTGTAGCTTGAGGAGTGTTAGGCAAGTCAGAATGCGAGGAGGTTCAAACAGCCAGTGAGTCATAAGGAGACTCAGTTCATAGTGGAACAGTCGATCCTTAAGTCAGGGGATGCAGTATAGAAGTAGGAGCATTTTGGTTACAAAAGCAAAAAAAAGAGGGACAACAAGCAAGCTGTGGAAAATAGAGGTGTAAACTTACAATGCTGTGGATGAGGACAACTGTAAAGGTCACCAATGCAGGAAAAATCTTCCAGCATGACAAGATAATAGTTAATGGTTGGAGCCAGGAAATCATATTTTCACAGTTCTGGGGAGTCCATTTAAAAGAATAGGTTTCAAAAATAAATTCAAATCTGTATTTAGAAGGATGCTGGTAATTAAACAGCTTATGGTCCCCACTGACTTTCCTACTATAAAAATCAATTCTTCAAAAAATTCTTCAAAATAACTTACTTTGCGTTCAACATTAGAAGGAAAAAGATTAAAGGGCTGGAATGGCATGCGGGTGAGTAAATGATGACAGAGTGAACCAAGGCAAGTCAGTTCACTTGGTGGTAATTTTGGTAATGCCACTAGGCAGCTATTGTCTATGTATACACATAATAAATACATATATCATAGTGAAATGCATGCATATTTTAAAATAGCTGTTTTTAACATTTTTAATTGAAAGGCCCTCCATTGTTCATGTAATATTTAAAAGACACAAACTGTATTTAACAAATTGTTACCTAATTAACAGGATCTGGAAATGTTAATTTATTAAATGAAAAAAAAATATTTGTGATTCCAGAATTTAATAATTCTGCGTTTTCAATAAAAACTGTTGAGTTTAAAAACACAAACCTCATTAATGGTCCGTGCATCATATGATCATTTGTTATTTGAATGAATATTGATAGTGGGAAAACGAGAAAAGGGCGCCTATTTTCGTTTTTTGCTTCCTTCAAAAAAGTAAAAAATGAGAATACAGCTTAATGTTTTGTTTTTCGTTCCATGGTAGGAAAATAAATAAACAGCTTTAATATTCGATTTCTACATGTGGGCGGGAATAAAATGCCCCTTTTTGCTGATTGGTCAGCCGAGGATCAAACCATGCCGTCATCAGTTCTTCTGCAGTTCTCCACAGCAAAATAGTCCTGTGCTGCTACAGGTGTATGGATTAATAACCTGTTTTATTGCAATTACATTTCCTCCTTTACTCATCAAACAAGCAGACTAATAAATAACATAACACTACTCGTACCTGGGAAGAGCTTAGACAGGTTTTTCTTAGACCAGCAGTTATTTAAAATGATTAAAATACAAATTAAAATATTAATATTAACTAATATGTATTTATTAAATAAAATGCTTTGAAATGACTACTGCATATTTCCATCACCTTCACTTCAATGCTGGTCTGTGCTTGACTGGAACTGTGCACTAGGGCAATTCACCTGTTCTAAAGACTACTTTCTTTCTGTTTGTTTTTTTGAAGCAAATCTGTTGTAAAATAACTTGTGGTGTAAGCGTTCTGAGGGTGTATGGGTTTGGTCAGAAACAACCAAAATGGCAAGTTTTAACTTTTATGAAAGTCTCTTATTCCTGTGCGGGATGGCAACAGCTCGTACCGCATTCAAGCGCGTTGAGAGATACAACAAGACTACATTATAAAACTCAAGAGAGTATGTATTTTAATATCTCTGTTATTCTTTGGGTTTTCAGTCATTACAGTTACAATTACACCTATACCCATGTCAATGCATTCTTTCCTTTTTGTATTTTCACAAAAATAGACTATATTATTTTCTTGAACGGAATAGAGGAATGACCGATGACGTCACAAGCTCAGATTTGGTTGACCAATCTGTAAAAAGGGGCGTGTCATGACCACCCACAAGGTAAAACGAATTATGAGGTCATTTATACGTTTTCTAATCGTGAATCAAAAATACAAAATTGAGCCAAAATCTGGTTTCGGCATTTTTTTGAACAAACGAAAAAATTACAGTAAGCCATGTTTTCGTTTTTCCACTATTAATATTAATTCAAATAACGAATGATCAGATGATACACAAACCATTAATACTTCATTTCTTTTAACATTTTAATTTCACTTATTTATTTATTTATTTCCATTAAGCAAAATATCAATACGGCAATTGTAGATGCCATTTTGAGCATTACAATTTACTCTTACACAAGTAGCTTCTCTCCATTATGCAGTTGCAGTGAATATTTAACTAAGAGTGGTGAAAAAAATCATCATTAGTTATATGTTCAAAAAAATCACTCCAAGAAGGGGCCTCATGATGGGGTAGATTAAAGCTTGGTAAAGTTTTTCTCCAACACTGACATATGCATTACCAATTAACATTAGTTTAGATTTGAGAGTGTGTCTAAAAATTTTTCCCATGCAGCAAAAAAAAAAAAATTATACTCCCAAAAGAGATAAGCACCACAGCAGCAGCAACCATGTGTAAAGCATAGCTGTGTGCGTTTGCTTGTGTGTGTGTGTGTGTCCGTGTAAGAGAGAGAGGGAGAAAGAGAGAGAGAGGATGTGGAGTATATGAGAGCGACAGCAAGACAAGTGAAGGAGAAAGACAGAAAAAAAATGTTTGTGCATCAGTGTGACAAAAATTGAGAGCAATGGAAGGAGAGAGAATATGTGAACGCCTGTGCGTAGGAGAAAATAAAGAGACAGAAGAGAGGAATAGAGGAAGATGGAGTGGACAGCTGAAATTTTGCAGAAAGAGTGAAAATGTGAACATGCTTGTCATTTATTCCAGTATGATGGACTAATGAACAGCGGCTGTCATTCGAGACGGATTGTACCGTGTCCAGGTCTTAATAGAGCCCACAGACGGAGGAGAGGGTGAGATCTATAAAATCTATACTTATCTCTTGTGGGCAGAGCATCTGCTCAATCTTGCTTTGTTTTTTTTTTAAGGCACATGGGCATATGCCTTGCATTCACACTAAAAACTGGAAGCATATGGACGTGGTGCAGACAGACCTCATGTGATTTGATGTCCCCAGTCCAGAACAGAAGCTCAGCCTGGGCTTGCCCCACTTTGGTGACATGTAGCTAAAGCAATAAAAAGGTGTCAAGCACACAAATATGCTCACATTTAATACGTTACAGATTATATTTTTATTAGGCCTGACGAAGATGAAAGTGTGCAGTATAAAAAGTACAATTAACTTATTTGTAAATGCTGTTAAAGGAATAGTTGTCGCTCCAAACATGTAGGACTTTCTTCTGTAAAACACAAAAGATATTTTGAAGAATGTAGGAAACCAATAGCTTGGCTTCCGCAACTATAAAGCTCATAGGAGCTTAGTCTGGCCAAGCTACCTTACTACCCGCCTTCTAGGGGGCGGGCTTAACCTACGTCCTTCAGATGCCTCTGTATCCTACTGGACGAATCTACAACCAATAAGACCACTCATTCCGATGATGTATGAGTAGGGACTGAACCTGAAGCCACCATAACCAATTGAAGGCTTGAAGAGCTACCTTCAGTCATGAAAATTTCTCAAAACAGCTGCAACAGCAGAGTCAAACGATCGTTGCTGCTCAGTACATGCCATGTTTGAAAGCTGGCATGCTTAGTGTGGAAACTGCTGCATCATCGCGTTACACCCGCCTCAGCCGTGCCGGGGGCGGGGGGAGCTCGTTTCTCATTGGTTCCCACTTTTTTGGGAACAGAAATGCTCTAAAACGGCAGCTTTGCCAGACTGAC
>JAUCMS010000045.1:9669391-9683899 GCA_032357445.1 Enteromius radiatus
GCATTCACCTTAAGAACTTCCTCTTTGCTTCCGAATGCAATGACTTCAGTTTTGTCCTTGTTTAACTGAAGGAAGTTTTGACACATCCAGCGAAATTGAATGTAGCATCACAGGAAGTTTGGGTGGGCCCAGGCTAGGAAACCAATCAATTAAAAAAAAAAAAATTCTTAAAATAAATTTTTACCTCATGTCCTTCCAAACCTGTATAACTTTATTTGTTATTCTCTGTAACAAGCCCCATACAATGAATGTCCAGAGTGAATGGGGTTACAGTGTTATTTTGGACCCCACTGACTTTCATCATTCTACAAAAACAGTTGCAACATTCTCAGTAAAAAAATCTTTTGTGCTCCACAGAACAAAAGACAGTCATACAGGTTTGGAAAAACAAATGCGAGTAAATGATGACAGATTTTTGTTGGGTGAACTATTAATTTGAATACAAGCAGATGACATTATCAGTGGTATCAAATGTATCCTAACAATTCATTTTTTCAGACAACTTAAAAAAGAAGAAGAAGAAAAAAAAAGAAATTTCACTGCACACGTTCCAGTGACAGCCCAGCACTTTCATTCCTCAAAACAAATGAACACACAGAAATCTGAAGGCGGTTCTCACTCCTGCACATTTTCCTCCGTCTCCCTTAGGCTTTCTTCACAATGGACAATGGACTCTGCAAAAGCATCTTAATGAGCTCTTAAACTGTCCCACAGCTGTCTTCATCAACCATTCATGCACACACGCTCAAATTTACAGAGCTGCGCCCTTCAATGCCAGCCTCTAATCCTGCCATCCCACACTTCAATTATTTATCCATCACCCAGCCCGGCTTTCTGGCACTTTCTCTGTGATTACGGCACTTGTCTTTGTGGCATGACTATGTGAGACAGTTCAGTACAGCAGTGCTCTGCCCATGTTGAACCAACCTGGATTAAATGCACTATTTCACAGCGAACTCAAATAGGCTTGATTTGAAGCCACTTCGGATGAATACATGAGAATAAAACTATGTAAACTGAGGTTACTGGCTGTTCCTGTATTAAACAGGAAGGTTGCAGATGAAGGTAGGCAGCTGGCATACAGAATGCCAATGAGGTGCAGGCTATGACTTAGTGTGGATGGTTAAAATGCCAAGGGCAAGGGTTTCATTACCGTTATGCTAATCCTTCAATGCTATATTGAGCTAAACGCTGTTCAGATAGCCTAGCCTTTAGTAAACACACATCAAATGTCACTATCAGTGCTCTTCACCTAAATCCCCCTTTCCCTTTTCTGCTCCCTATCTCACATTTTCTTCTATATTTGAAAGAAACAGCAGCACACCGGGACTTGATTACAGCTTAACAATTCAAACAGCAACCGGCCTTATCTGTGTCTGCCAGTTGAAACACTTAAAAGGCAATGTGATGACAAAAAAAGACATTCATAATCAAGGGTACTGCATTCTGGATCACTGAGGCTTTGAGTCTCCGTTAGATAAGATGAACATTTCGCTCGTGGCCAATACATTGACTGCTGAACATCATCAATCCATCTACATGACTTTCGAGAACAAATATTCACTGCGTCAACCAGCCACAACAACAACAACAAAAGACCTTACATTCCTCACTGAGGTTACAGGACAGATTATCACAGGCCTAAATTTAGAGTGGTCCCCTAAAGCATCGCCCACAAGAACTTAGACCTTATGACTTCAAGTGCCATTAAAAAAAAAAAAAAAACGGCCATATTTCCCTCTGAAGAAAATAATATAATGCTGAAAATTGGGTTTCCCAGCATGCACCACGATATGAATAAATCATGTAAAAGACTGCTTCATTGTTTACTGTTCTCTGCATTATTTGCACTGGTAACTTGGAGTGAATCTTAATGATGAATTGCTCACCGTACCATCTCCTCATTTATACAATGTATTTTTCTAAGAGCAAACAGAAAAATACAATAGACTGAACTACATCACTATCACCACATGGGACCAACTAGTTTACTTGTGCGGCAGTTTATTATGCAGCGGGTTTATCTGAAGTGTGGCCTCCATACTGCTCATAAAGCTATGTGAAAATCAAGACGGGATTACTGTAGTATTTTGGCATACAAATGTGAGGTAATCTGGCATTGCTAAAATAAACAGATTAAATGTTAATCTTTCTCACTCTTAAGCCAATGGCATTACCCCCATATGTGCCAAAGGATGATGATGCCTGACCTACTGAGAAGAACTGAGAGAGGAAAGAAGTAAGGGACTCCTCTAAAACTCCTCATATCAAGGCAAGTTGAGCAGAGAAAGAACTAGAGCTAGTAAAATAAAAAAATAGAGAAAGGTTATGCAGTGTCCATTACTGGAGCTCAATCTTTAGTTTAGGACAAATGCTTCCTGCTGGTGTCTATGAGGAGCAGCAATGCTTGTCTGGGTAAAGTTTACATTTATGAATCATGGTCTCAAGAATGGTACCTGCTGGGTCTTTTGACCTGACCTGACCTGACCCAACCTCCTGTTTAGCTTCATGAAGGTACTCAAATACAACTACCAATAGCAAGTAATCTTTTTTTTTTTGCCAATAACACAGTTTAGTTATGTGAAAATTATTTATAAGAAAATAAGCATAAAGAAAGTTTTAGAACTTTTAATATCTTGCACCAGACACTACATCATACATTTGGTCTCTGTACACCATTAGAATCCATAAGAAGCAACATTGCTTTGTCTGTTATTATAGATCGTTTGACATGTATTCAGTAGCATGCGTTTTTAACTTAAATCACAGCAATATCCATCCATGAAGGATGTAGGCTGATAAACATACACAACTATTAGCCAAGTATAACAGTGAGCATTTATTTTTACTCAACTCTCTTACGACCAATAGGAATAACTTTTCTGAACAGTTAACATTACTGTGAATTTTTCAAAATGACTCAGCAGCACATTCCAGCTCTATTCAAATATCTGCTGAGATGTGCTGTTTGGAAAGATTGATTGTGTAACCTTTAAGAAAATGTGTGTGTGGGGTAGCTTTTTAGACAATAAACAATTAGGTACATGACGAGCCAGGTGCTCTTTTGAGATGGTGCATTGTAAGTACAGGTGTATCTTTCTATTGTTCCGAACAGCCTTCGATACAAATCTTTACACCTAATGCGTGAGGCCTGGCTCATAAGGGATTCACAAGAAGTGGACTGTGTGCACCCATAGTATGAATAGGTCTTCATGCCATTTTCATAGAATGGCTGCCTTTGAAATGGCCGCCTTCATTATGTTTGTGGAATAACACCTTGGAAAGTAGGGCTCCTGGTCTTTTTAACTGCAAATGATGTGATTGTTTCAGCATACAATAACCTGCATACAGCCATATGCTAATGTGGCCCAATAGTGGATTGTCCAAAAAAAACGGCACACTGCAACAATATTAGCATCTGTTCTTCTTATTCTGAGCCTAAACACAACAAAAACCGAGGTTGCTGATACTAATGACATTGTGATATTAAAGGGATAATCAAAAATTAAAATAAAGATCATTTGTTTACCCACCCTTATGTCTTTCCAAACTTGTATGTGTTTCTTCCTTCTTTAGAACACACACAAAAAATATGTTTTGAAGAATGTTGGTAGACAAAATAATCTCAGTTCCCATTACCTACAACTCTATTTTTGTCAAAATAATGGACGTCAATGGAGACTTAAAACTGTTGCCAACATTTTTCCAAATACTTTCTTTTAAAGTTCCACAGAACAGAACAAATACAATCTTGGAATGACATGAGGGTGAGTAAAAAGTGACAGAATCTTCGGTTTTGGGTAAACTATCCCTTTATTTTTAGTAGCTATTAGGTCAAAAAGGTTGTTGTCTTTTAGATTTACTATGACTATTCATATGAGAAAGTAATGCAGCTTGTCTATAGGAGCCAATCTGCATAAATTGAAATACAGAGATTTAGGATTCCCACTCCACCCCCCCATGAATGTCCTTCATATCGGAGCAATCCGCGGGGATACATCATCATGTCATGACAGCACTTCAAGGCCCCAGCAGATCAATAAATAAATGACTCTTTTTGTGTGCAAACAAATAATCAAAGGGTGAGAAAAACATTGCCAGAGCTGCAATGGCCCTGATATATAGCCATCATGGGGATGGAGGCAGGAGCTAACATGCCCAAAAGAGTACAGATGAAACACAAGACCTTCCTCTGACCTCAAATGAAACTGTATAATTGCTTACTCGAGAGTTTAATCCAGATCAGCGACCCCCTTGAACGCTCCTCAAATAGTGCAGGGGAACAGATCCAAATCCCTGCCACATCCCCAAAGCCCTAATAACAAATTCTGTACAAATTCAGCATGCCTGTTTCAATGCCAAACTCTTGCATGCGCTTGCTAGTCCCAAAAGCCAGGTAGGAGCCTTTAGCTGGAGGCAGCATCTGAGGATAAAGAGGGAAACATGAATTGGTTGTGTAAAGCACCAAAGAAAATGTGCAGATTTGGCATTTTATATTATATGTAGAGGTGAAATGCTGTTGATTCGAAGGATGGCGAACGCTGTCATCGTTCATAAACTAATTGGTTAAGTGTAGAAAAATAACAAATGAGAAATCCTCCCAAAGAAATACTTGCCCAAATAAGTTCAATAGAGCCTGAAAGAAATAATTAACCGAGCTGTCAGAATTCACACAAACGCTCAAGTTTAAAGCTGCTTACACACATAAGCGAAAGCACAAGAACAAAGCAATAATGGGGCACCAGTCCTTTCTGTCTGCTTGTGTGAAGTGGTAATGAGGAGCACATCAAGCTACTGTACTGCTGTTTTATAAGAAGTCGTCTCACTTCATCTGTCTATCTAGCACCAGAACGCCTTTCTTCAGCATCTCCCCACCCTCTGTTTTATCATTACCCTCACTTCATTTTCATGCCAAATAAAATATGGAGAGAGACATTTTTCACTACGGTTGTTTCTCTTCGAGGGGCCCTGAGCCAAAAATGGCCACTGTAGCGCAGACTATGGATGACAGTAATTAATTACAGCTGAATATGGTATGATAATAGGCTCCACTGATATAATTAGCTTCAAGAGCCTCCAAAGTATATTTCTGCCCACCTGGTTCATCCTTTATACCTGTAATTAAAAAAAAGATAATTTGGGAAAGATTTGCTTTGTTGCCTCTTGATTAGATCTAGCAACGTTCAGCATGTTTTGTCATGGTCTCTCAACAGGACACGGTAGCAGAAAACCACATGCAAATTTGAAATGGTCGTCGTCTAATTTGCCGACATAAAGGTTGCAGGTTTAATCCAAAAGAGGTCTGACCCAGAAAATTGAGTTGCTGAAATCCGCACAATGTTCTGTGACCACTGGGCTCTTAAACAGTACACTAAACTCCAGATTGCTCCAGGGACGGTCTCTTGTACAACGACATTTTCAAATCATATTCATCATAATACGTCTGATTATTGCATTTTAAGTTGTAAAACTGGCCTACTAACATATAATATAATGTAATATAGGTTTAGTTAAGCTATAGGTGAACAGTGGTATATGACCCTGACAGGCAATGTGTCAAAACGCATGGTGATATTCCCTCAGCTCAGACAGTCACACAGGTCATATCTGTGGCTACCTGCAAATCATCGGCTCAGTTCCTTTAAAACAAAATGAACAAAGCTTTAGCTGTTCCCTAGTCAGCTATGTTTTCCTGAGATTGGCCAGGAAAATTGCCTGAGCCGTTCTTCGCTGTAAACATGAAAGTGAGACATAAATCTTGTGTAAAATATCTTCTGCTAGAAAACTCCACTTGATACAAATTCCCCAGCATGTCAGACACCAATACTCTCTGGCTAATTTATCCATTCGCTGTTGGTTTCGTGTTCTGGTTCTGATATAGTGAGCCTATGGCTTGAGTGAGAAATCTCTATTGTCGGCAGCTAGCTGGAATCAACAAACCATTCAAAATTACAAAATGGTTGTAAAACAAGCGAGCAAAGAAAGAAAGGTTAAAAGGTGCATGACCTGTTCAATCATAAAATGATGATGCAAAGAGAATCAAGGTGGACACACACTGAAGTGAGACTGATAGGGCATCTGAGGTCAGCACAGAGCAGGTGACACTTGAGATGTGACAGGAGAAAGAAACGTCCCTCTGCCTGATTAATTCAGCTGGCCATATTCCATTACACTGTACAGAACTGTTGAAAGGATCTCTGTCTTCCTCATTTAATATAAATCATATCCAACCTTGCCCAGCTTTATTTGATTCAAATTATTTTGTCCAATACAGTAAATTTTGTGAAATACTATTACAGTTTAAAGTAACCATTTTCTATTCCAATAGAATTCTTTTTACGGTAAAGTTGAATTTTCTGTCGTTACTCTAATCTTCAGTGTCACACGGTTCTTCAAAAATCATTCTAATATGATGATTTTGCAGATTATTTCATGCATAAAGTTCAGTATTTATTACATTTCAGCAACACAGCAAATGACTTCACTATTGTACTTTTGATCCTTGCAGAATAAAAGCACTAATTTCTTTTAAAACTTTTGCTGATCCCAAACCCCAAAATAGAGCAGCAGTATTTATATTTCATTTAATAAATTATATATACATTTGAGTATCTTAGCAACATATCTCACAGAAACTTTAAATGTGCTGACAGTTCAGCTTGCACATGCCAGAGATGGAAGAAAAGCGTGTGAAAAGAAACATTACTGACTTGTTGATGACTTTCACCTGGGCTTACGTTGGAAAAACAGCTTCCCATTCTAATTGCTGTTTTGGGGAAAATTGGCAGATAAGTTTCTGCAGAGGCAGACAAACAAATCCACATATCTCGCTAGATAAAGCTGCACTGGGAACTGTCATAAGAAACAAGATCCAAAGGATATTACGTTTATATAATACAATAAAGCCTTGAAGGTTGCCAGGGAACTCAAATGCACAGAACCACTCTAAAAATACTCCGCTGCCCCAACAGAATTGTTGATAAGCGTGTCAGATTCTCACTTAGTTCTGTACATATTTGAAAGGGTCAGTGGATGTCAGGGAAACCGACTAACCTCGAGGTATTTTGTCTCATTATATTTCCTCAGAAACAAATAATAGCCTTCATACACTTGATAAGGTTGATTTCAAAGCATTTTCTCTGCCAAGAATCAGAATAAAAGTAGTACAAGACAACCTACCGGTTGTGACCATACATCTATTATTCCAAATGCAGGGGGAAGAATGTCTTTTTCAAGAACACAGCAGGGATTCACGCACCATAACAGAACACACAGAGTTTGCTGTCAGCTGGAGAAAAGCTGACTGAGTTGCATATGGGGAAGAAAAAGGTCTCACACTGAAAAAGCCACTGAATACTCTCTTCCATAGCCTCACCCTCCGCTCTCTACATCTCTCGCACATGGTAATGATGTTCGCCCCGTGGGGCTTTGCATGCTCTGTTAATGGGTAAATTCATCAAAGTCAGTCCTGTTTCGCTGCGCATCCAGGTTAATTGTGTCTGTTTACGCATACACATGATATCCCTTCTTGTTTCTCCTCCCAAAGCAGAATAAAACTGAGATGAAGTGTGTATCAAAACACAACATCCACTGCAACAGTGTGCAATAGAGCAGTCAGCCATCACTGTTAAAAATAAAAGGATTTTTTTTTTTAAAGCAATGCCACAGAAGAACCAATCTGGGTTCCCCAAAGAACCTTTCAGTGCACACACAGTCTTAAAACAACCATTATGGAGAACATATTAATAAACTAAAGAACTTCTCCTGAAATTATTAAACAGTTCCAGGGACGTTAAAGGTTCTTTGTGGAACCACAGATGCCAATTCAGAGTGAGATATAGAGAGACAGTCCAGGAGAGACTTCCATGCCATCACTCTTGACTGGGTATTTGTTTCTACACAGAAGAATGGCACTCGCTGTGAACTCATGCTCATGCCCTAGGGATACTGGGCATTTCTTCCATGTGCCTAGAGAATATTGTGAGCCATCTGGTGCCCATCTCATATCGCTGTGAGGTAGTAAGCGACTGAAGCAACAGTAAGCTATCAATCAAAAAGCCATTGAAATCCTATCATTGCAGGTCACTGTTCTCCATCCTATACAAGGACCACACAATCCTAAAATGATAGAGAGTTGTATTCGTTGGCTTTCTTTTCATATTTTCTCTTGGTGAAGTGCAATAAGAAAAATACACTTATACTGAAGACTTAAATGTTTTATGCTTGCTGCTCATCCAAAAGTAAATTTGCTTTGTTTCACAGAATTTTAGATATTTTAATTGGAAAACAAATCTCATTAGGAAAATTATTTCTGTCAGTGGTGTACTTCTTAGAGGCATGGATTTTTTTACAATTAACATTTGATCAAGATACTAAGTAAAGGATCCCCAAAGAGTGATTAGTATCCAAATTGTTTGCTTCTTATTGGCTTAATCTAAAGGTGCACTCTCCACAACACAGCTTCTCTAGCAATTTGGCAATTGACTTCGATTCTGCTGCAGTTGGGCTCAAAGTCTTTGCGCCAGCTTGAGCTGATTATCTCCACTCAGATAGAAGCAAATCATTTGGCATCAAATATGCTTCACTTGGTTTTCCGTAAAGGACTTGCTTGTGGGTGGTCCATAGCTAACTGGTCAAGCAAAAAAGATGACACAAAGCAAATAAGCACAGTTTCTACAGAAAAACTCAAATGAAAAGAGAAAATTGGTTGTTATTAGGCTAGTAGGGGTTTGTCGAGATCTTAAATAATTCTAACATTATGAAATTCAGCTACAGTACTTTCTCATCGTAGATCAGAATTCATCTTAAACTCATTACAGCAAACTGACATTGCAAATGTATGTCTCTTTCTCTTTAAAAACATTTAGACCTGAAGAGAGGTTTAAAACCTGAGCCACATATGGTATATAAAATGCACAGCCATTACTTTTTTGTTTTATAAAGGAACACTACATGGTTTTCCATGTGCTTCCAAGTACTCACAAGACCATGAAGGTCAGGGAAGGAAAGAAATATTCTATACACAAAGAAGCTAAATAAATATTGAGGGATGACAATGCACCAGCAAACAGCGAAATAAACTCATTCAAATTCAAATCCAGTACTGAGCAATATGCATGACTCTGTCCGCCCTACTCTCATTGTATATATTTGCTGACCAAAATCCTTTCGCTTTCAAGCATTAACTTGCTGACAAGACTTTAAAAGATTGCACATCTAAAGTATATAAAATTTAAAAGCAATGCAGCAGTACCTTTCTGTAAGCAATCATGTTGGGTGAATCCTCATCTGGGTCGGCTATGCCCACGGCACCTTGGTCCTGAGAGGCCTGGGCCATGTTTGGTCTCTTGATGTCGCTTTCTGTCTCTGTGGAGAAAGGACAGAACAGAAAAGAGATCAGTCAAACAGAACAGATTCCAGTGTGACGCTGAGACAATGAATTAAATATTATGTAGAGTTGTTTGTGTGAAAATGTGAATGAGACTTGAGAAAGCACATGGGACTATTTTCAATAAATCATTTCGTAAATTTCAACTTTCTCAAAATACTATAAAAGACCTGGAAAAAAGCAAACAATATCCTGGACTAATTTATGATTCTATCAATAGCTCATATTCACGGTCATAGTGTGGAAATGCCTGGACCTTCATAGGAAGTGATATTAAAAAAAAAAAAAAAGCTTTTATTCTGTTCCACTGAGGAAAGAAAGTCCTGCAGTAGGGTTTTTCAAAGTGTGGGGCCCTTGTAAGAGCAGCATGGAATGGTGCCCTAGTTCTCAAATCTTTTCCAGTTTCACACATTCAATTCGAGTACATTGATGATACATATGGAAGGGAACCAGAAATAATTTCTTGTTCTCTAGTTACATATCGGTGGAGGGGAATAGTTTCAAAGAACAATGACTTAAATTTCAGACTATTCAGTTAATGCATGCTTTATGTGACTCAGCATACAATATGATTCATGTGAACCACGTTATAAAATATAGAATTTTACAATTTATAAGGTGTGTCGTGCACTGAAGTCATAGTGCGAGTAATGTGTATTACTGAATATTTTAAAAGTCACTTTTTTATAATGAAAATGTTTGTTTATTTGCAAAAGTTCTGTTTAATTTTCCTTAATGTTTGGAGAAAGTGGTCTCGCGATTCGCGCCTACTTTAACGGACAGCAGCTGTCAGAAATCAATATCATATTTACTTAAATGACCGACAAACGTTGGTGCTGGAATAATAACATTATAGCTAGAAAATAAATTTGGTTATGTCCACCTCTAATTACCTTAAATCTGTAAATTCACTTGTTGTCAGATTATGAACCCCGAGGTATTCAGCTTCCACGCTTTGCTCAGAAAGCGATTTATCGACCACTCATAATTGGAGTCAGCAGAGAAGACATAGGCTAATGCAGAAGGTATGCTGACATACACATCATTCTTCTATATAGCCGACATTTGTGTAGCCTTTTAGTGTACTACACTACAAAAATTGTGGCGTCTTAACTAAAACTACAGAGAGGTTTTTGAGTCTGAACACTACTCTATAAAATACTTGCTTACTTTACATATTAAATACAACAAATTGACGTTTCACTAAAAGCTTCCCGATTAATCCTCGATTATTTTAATATTTTTACCAGTTGCTTTTACGCAAAATCAGTGAGACAAATGTTTGTTGCAAAACTATGTATTTGGTCTTCAGGACAGGCTGCACTTCACTACACAGGAGGCTGTGTGTCACCACGAGTGCGCTACACAAGACAGAAGATACTCAAGTATCTTCTTTCGTGGATTTATTTTCAGTAATCCTCAATCGGTTAGGCTCTTCCACGTTGGCCACATGAGGAGCGCGCGCTCAAAACAGCTGTTTGTGATCGACACCAGCGAACCCAAAGGTAGAAATGTTATTAATTTGCGCGTGGGCATGATTTCCCAGCGCTGCATTGCACTACAAACATGTGTAGCTATTTAAAAAATACAAACCGCTGCTTTCAGAGCGCAATTCCCACAGGAACACCGGTCCCAATTCACACAGCACTCCACAGAGCGATGCCGAATATAGGAGACAGAAAAGCCCTGTCACTTAAAGACACGCGCCAGCCAGCCTCAATACAAGCAAACGCGCGCGAGGCGACAGGATGATTCACTTCAAACTCACCAGCACTTCGGGAGCCACTTAAATCCAGCGCTGGACATGACAATTGATCAATCAGCGCCAGCGAACATGGGTGCAAGTTTACACACAGTCACACGCAAACAACTGATGACTGGAAGAGCGCGTTACCTTAGTAAATACCGCCTCGTTCACTCCTCGGAGCTCGATTTCCCCTCCTTAGCAACCAGAAAAGAGCAGGTTCATGATCTAACTGGCTAGAAGAGACTGTGATGATGATGGGGGTAAGATGAAGAGACCGTGCAGCTGTGGAAAGCAGTGGGTTCCTTCCACTCTGTCCGTCTCCCGCGCGCACTGGATCCCAGCGTGGGTGGTCGCTGCGTGGAGTGCTCAGGTACAGTGTGAAGATGCTGGCATGTGTGCAACTGAGTGCGTGCGTGTGTGTGTGTCAGAGGCAGGGAGGGTGGGAGGATAAGAGGGTGGGGGTTTGGGGGTGGAGTGTCTCCCTCTGTAGTTTCTGGCAAGCAATTCTGAAACATGTATTTGAAATTTGTTTATTAAAATAAAACGCTTTTGCAGGCTTAGCAGTTTGAAATTCTGTCATGTGATTACAAACATTCATTGGAGTGGGGTGATCACCTCTAATCTGTGCTTTTCTCTCATTGGGATTTTTTGCTACATTAAAATTAATTAGACAAACTGTGGGCCATCAGGATTAAGGTTAACTGCTGGATCCAGTCACAAAGAACTGTAATACATGAACACATTTAGTTTTATAAGTAGACTGTGTAAATGTTAGTAATTTTTGTCAAAAACAATACAATAAAAATAAAATGGTCCTGTCCAATGTAAAATAAGCAATGCATACACTGTGAGCTTTGTGTCCAAACTCTTTGCATGCAACGTGACATTTCGCAAAAAAATGTCACATTCAAACAGGTAAGTGTCAGACGGGATGGATATGTAGAGACAAACAGCCTCAAAAATAACTAAATGTATTACGTTGTCACATATAATAGTAGATTTAATACATGGAGAGGACTAACTAATCATTCTGGAGCGGCAGGAAAATCCCATCATGCAATGCTGATTGGCTGTCAATGAAAGAACGTGCCCATTATAGACACTACACTACCGTCAAAGCAAGCAGACAGACAGGGAAATATACAGGAAGTACATTTTATGCTTTTAAAAGCAAGCACTAGATTTTCATATTAT
The DNA here is from genome assembly GCA_032357445.1 of Enteromius radiatus. Classification (NCBI taxonomy): domain Eukaryota; kingdom Metazoa; phylum Chordata; class Actinopteri; order Cypriniformes; family Cyprinidae; genus Enteromius; species Enteromius radiatus. The sequence goes on from JAUCMS010000045.1 coordinate 9,681,721, forward strand.
ATTTAAATGCTGTTCTATCAGAATGCATGCAATTGAAGATGTTTTTCTCAGAATATGGAATCATAGGGAAGAAGAAGAAAAAAAAAGAAGCCATACTTTGTCATTCTTAATCAGTGAGAGTGACAGACCTGACTGAGGAGGGCAAGATTTGATCAAAAACAGTTGTCAGGTGAAAACTGCTTAACTAAACTGAGCTGTGGCTAGTGGGATGCCAATTTATGTCACTTTAATCAAGTGGAAAAGTCTATATAAAAGTTTTTTGACTGGGACAAGAAAGTAGAGTAGAATTTAAAGGATTTTTTAATAGTACATCAAGTGCTTTTATCTAAGATCAAGGGAAATCTAATTCCTTTGAAACAAAAGAGGAAGAATACATGACATATCTGAGAGATACGGGCAGCCAAAACAGGTATTTAATACCAGAGTGCATTGAAAAATGGATTAGATTGATTCACAAAACGATGGAAAGAAATGTTCATTAAATGCACTGCAAGACGAGTGCACAGTGTTAACTCATCCACATCAGAATGTCACACATCTGGACCACAGAGACCTCACAGAGAACTGTCTCTTTTGTCTCCTGTTCTTGAGGAAGCCTGCAGGTCCACTCATGCAATCTGCTACTTCATTTGTCTGCAGCATCCCCTCTTCTATCCCACACATACTCTCACACCAAAACCCCCCTTCTTTAGTTTTTTTTTTTTTTTTCCTCACTGGCTCTTAATTGGCCTTCTGGCACAACTCAGATGAAACATACCCACAGGGAATCCTGATGGAGTTCTGGGAGTTGCTCTTTACTTTTTGTTACATTTTCTTCAACTTCTGATAAAGATGATGCAATAAGGAATGGTTTACAGAAAGAAAAAGTGCACCTTGCAACTTCACAGAGTAAGTTATCAGTATATATATATATATAGAGAGAGAGAGAGAGAGAGAGAGATGGTGTTGCTCAAGACCGTTGCATTTACAGTCTAGCAAGGGCCTTTGTTATCAACCCTTCACTAAATAGCAAGTACTCTACTATGCAGAGAACAGCCAGGAAAGGGCTATTTATCAGTGCCAGGAAGTGTCTTTATCGCATACTCTAACAAGCCCCTTCCTGAGCCCTACGTGTTAAAACAGCTCTTACACTATTTTTGGGGCTCTCTGTCCTGCATTGTTTTAGTCTGGATGTATAAAAGTGGCACCGCTGAGCACAACTGTATTAACACAAGTGTATACTTTGAGGCTGAACAATTGGTTGTTTTTAAGCTATGACATGATAAACTTGCCCCCTGCTGTGATTTAAAACACAGATGCTCCAAACAGGCGTTAGTACATGCTCAAATGCTTGCTTCTCCGAAATCAATACTGTCAAAAGCCATTAGGGAGGAGTAATTGTTCATCATGTCTGAATCACAAATGTATTCAGCCAACTACTCACTCATGTGTACACATATAGGGTCATAATGGACATTGGCGCATAGCGGCATCAGCACAAATTGTCAGTATCAGAAACCCACCCACTCCAGGCTAGATTAATTATTTAGACTAGTGAGAGATGCAAGAAAAGCACAGAGGTGTTTCCCTATCTCCAGTAGTTTAATTGCATTGCGCACACACACAATCATCTCGCTAAATTAGCTGTTTTCCATTTCATACAGACAGAAATGATCTTCCATTGAGCTGCAGGATGAATATCTGCTGCAAATGCTTTTGTTTCTTCCTCGCTTGCGCTGAACTAGAGATATTTCCGTCTTGAAAGTAATGTTCCAATGTACATTAGGTAACATGTCGCAAGAGTGTTACATTTGCAGTGCATTTATGTTCTTTCCTATCAAAGAGACCTGCAGGAAAGGGCACATGTTGCGTAAGTGCCAATTATTAGAGCAGGTAGCTTAGAAAACAAGTCAAGTGTTAAAGTCTGACTGTGCCTGAAGCAAAAAAAGGGGTGTCTAGTATTGAGCTAAAATGAAGCCTAATGCACACTGGTAATGCCAGAAACAAAATTCATTAACAAGATATTAAAGGTGCCATAGAATGCATTGAGAGAATATTTTAAATTGTTGTCTGATATGCACATAGAAGGAAAATGCCCAGAAACTGTTTTACAGGTCCATTTACCTAGAATTTGACCCTAGAATGTTTTTGCCTTATTTGGAAGGTTCATGAATAGTAATGAGGAGGTCTGCTCTGATTG
>JAUCMS010000045.1:9697004-9734290 GCA_032357445.1 Enteromius radiatus
ATTATACAAGCTGTACACTGATTACTTTACATTCTATCAGTTTCATATCTTTAGCGTTGTCCCTTGAAAAGATATAAAATATTTACAAAAATGTGAGGGGTGTACTCACTTTTGTGAGATACTGTATATATATTAAAAATAATTAACAGACAATAGTCTGTAACAAAATTATAAAAAAAAAAACAAAACTAAAAAAAAAATAAAAAGTTGAAAATGTAAAACTAAAAGCCCATTCAAAATATTAATGAAATCTAGAATAGTATACAAGATTATATCAGTTACAGAAATCAGTTAAGCTACCGGTTGTTCATTTTTTAAAATTACATTGTTTCAAAAGGTAGAAAATAATACCTGTAAAATTTGCATGATTAGGTAAGGGAATATTTTATATATGCAAGCAAAAAAGGCATTATAACTAAAATGTGTTCATAACTGAATGAATGAGAACAAATCAAAAGCTTATGAGAATTAAATCCAGTCTGCAAACTGAAAAAAAGGTAATATTTTAATTACAAAAGCATCCGATTTTAGAAATGCTTGGTGTTACTGTTAATAAAAGCAGAATTTTGATTTTGTTTTGTGAGTTTTTGAATAGCGTTATGCTTTGACGAGTCTAGAAGCAAAGTCTATAATCACATCATTCATATATCCAGAACTGAAGGCCTCAGAACCCAGTAATGCATCAGGAGTACTATTTCTGTCATAATGCGGTTCAAAAACATGAGTTTTTGAATATTCACTGCCATTCTTCTAAGCCCTTTCATTCAGTTAACCGTTTTGTTTAGCTCATTCATTTTTTCTTCATTGATCTTTTCCCCTCTCACTTCTAGACACCTTACATTTATCCCACTTCCCTTTAATAATTCATCACTGATGGAGTGTGGTCTGACCTGATGGTGGTCTGTCAGAGCTGTCCTCCACTCTGGGCCAGCTGGGTGTCGACTTGCCGCTGCTTCCATCCTCTGCCCCCATTTGCCGCTCCGCTGGGAGAGGAGAGTGCCTGTTGTGCGCAAATCTATAACGGAAACATAAACACGTGTATGCTGTCAATCACTTTGCATCATTTTGCAGTCGATGCCACAGCCATCTTGTCATAAATAACACTGTGTGAGAGCTTGAACAGATAAAGCGGTGAGATGAATGGGTGATTAAGGGATGGATGGTTAAGAGCTTAAAAGAAACCAAAATCAAAGAGGAGGTAGACAGTAAGAGGAGATGTTTTGTAGAGCCTCACCCCTCCGGCATGGACTTCTGCCTCCAGTGAGCGGAGCTGCCTGAGCCCGTGTCACTGGAGCAGGAGAGGTTACTGGGAGAACTGCGGTTGTGCGGCGAGCGGCCCAACATGAGAGAGGAGGTCAGGGCATAGTTCTCAGAACCTGGAGACATCCTGAGAGAGGTAGAGAAAGAGCGATACACACAAATACAGATAAACACGAGAGACAGGAAGAACAAGCAAAAAAAATGGGGAAGAGCAACTTAATGAAAGCTACACTACATAAAGGCGGCCATCGAACACACCTTTTAGAATCCAGAGGTCGGCCATCACTGGACACGCTGCGGGGGATGGCCGTAGCTCTCTCAGGCCGCTCGGCAGAGAGGGTCTTGCCCATGCTGGCCCCCAGGCTCACGGCACGGTTCGGGGTTCCGCTGTGACTTTGAGGCGAGGCGGTGAGAGACTGCTGTGGGCTGGACGAGGTGCGCTGCCATTTGTTGTTATTGCTCCGGAAAGGAAACTTGTACTCAAATGAGCCGCTCTCATTGCTGCCCTTGTATTCGACGACTGGCATGCGGTGCAGTTCTGAACAGCCCCTTAAAGATGAATTAAGCAGTTAGTGGCAATGAAGAGCATTTGACTTGAGGCACATTACACACCAATTTCGTCATAGTTTTTTGCCAAAATATTTACATGTTGCAAAATGAATACAACCTCACGTTGTGACTATCACATGTTAAGGTTGTAGCATACTTAGTCAGAAAATGTAGTATGCGTTTGTTAGTTGTTGCTTTTCACATTCATTATCCTTACCAATTAATATTCTTTGTAACATGAGATAAAAAAAAAAACTGGATCAGGTCTGATTTTCTGCATTATGGCAGCAAATGTTTTGCAGTAAGTGTGTAAATGTGATTGACAAAGTGAGTTCATATTTAAATTCAGACACTGTGTGCAGGTTTACAGGTAGATTCAGTGTTACTAACTAAGTGGTACCTAGTCGTTGTTAATAATAAGTATGTATTATGTACATGTGAAACATGACTGTAAAATAGAAAAAAAAAATGTAAAATTATCTTATGCTTACAGAGGTTTCATGTATTTGGCCAAAAATAGTCAAAACAATATCACTGCAATATATTAGCACAATTTCCAAATAATTGTTTTCTATTTTACTATATTTTAAAATGTATAATAATTTATTCCCGTGATGGAAAAGCTGAATTTTCACATGCCACATCATCCTTAAGGAATCATTCCAATATGCTGACTACATTAAAAAAAAAGCTGAAAACAGCTGCCTGATTTTTTTTTTTGTGCAGGATGGATAAAAATAAAGTGCAAAAGAACAGTATTTATTTATAAGCTATTCATTATTATTTATTCAAAAGGTACTAAATTAACTTACCAGAACTGGCGCCATCTAAAATAAACATCATTTTCTGTAAGGCTTATAAACTAACCTTTTTAAAAAATGACTAATTAAACTATCATTTTAAAAGGCATTCTAAATTTAATTTTCTCAATGGTGCTTAACAATCAAGTACTGAATCCTCTAATCTACTTCGAATAAATACACAAAGAGCACATATATTTCCCTGGGTGTCAAACATCACCTATGCAAATCTCATACTATACCCTTTTATATGCTCAATCCAGTTTTAAACGCAGAAGACATATAGAGAAGTGTATGTTTAGTTTAGTTTAGTTTAGTCAAAAACAGAAAGTAGAAGTTTTTGAAAGATAATAACAACGTACTACCAAACTGTAAAAAAAGAACACAGTGAACGCGAATACAAATCCGGTGGGTCTAATGATTTGTAGTTTAGACCCTGATCATTATAACCTTCAAGTTGGCATGGTGCCTGCAGGCAAGCCTAGACTAGGAAGGCGGATCTCATCTATTTTGGTTTGCATGTGTGGGCACAAAGGTGCAATGTTTTGTATTGTTGTCTTATTACAGGACTTGGAACGAGTGGTTTACTTTTCTCCTGACAAAAATAATTATAGCCTACTTATTTACCTGGATTCACTCAAGAAATGATCAATCAAAACATTAACTGATGCTCAGACCTACCTGCGAGGTGTGGCATCCTCGTGAGGCGGTATGATGACAACTTTAACAGTTACAGAGGTGCGGAGCAGGTCTATCATTTGCTCGTGTGAAAGTGTTGCCACAGCCACCTTGCAAATTTCAACCAACCGGCTGCCTTGTCTCAGCCCCGCTTGCCAGGCATAGCCATACGGTTCCACCTCTGCCACGATGCCTTCGTAGTTAACATGAAAACCAAGTTGGCCCAGGCCGTTCCTCCGCAAGGTCATCTCAGAGGTCTCACAGCCTTTAGTGAGGTGCTGAGAGAAATGAGCAAAATATAAGACTGATATGACTCATCTGACTTTTTTTGTGGACTCTAAAGCAATTTTATGCAATTCAGGAACGGATTTACTTATTAAGAGCTTGTCAGAAAGGAGCAGAGTGGATTGGAAATGTCTATCACAAGTTATTATACCTTACTGCAAATCAGGATTAAGGCTTTTCTTCCCTCAGAATGTATAAAGAAAGCTCTGATAACATGTTTCATGACTGTGATGGAGATCATGACCATTCAATTTGCCGAGTACTAGTTACCATGGCAACAGCTCCTGCACTTGAAGAGTGACATAATGGGCAGGGGGCCAAATCAGGAGTACATTCAAGCCACTGCACAGTTATGCAAAGGCTCTCATATTCACCATTAATTCACACAATGAATCATACACAACACAGTCATCAAAAAAACCCACTTTGAGCTTGGCAAAAGCTTGACTGTTATAATCCTACTTGGGTATAAACCGAAAGTAATTAAGAACCAATATACAATATCTCAGGTCTGTGTGCTGTTTATGTAAATATAAACTTTCAGGGAAAAATCCTTAATTTAAAAAATAAAATAATGTGACTTGGTTAGGGGTGAGTGATATAGTGAGACAAGATTAACTGGTAGAAATATGTCAACCAGTAGTGATTTTCCACTATTTTCTATTAGTATTGTGGTTACACATTATGTTGCTATGCTACATGATAAAAAAAAAACAAAACGTATTTTTGCAACTTTATAGGCCTTGAACTGTTAAATAAACACATTTGTATGTCAAATGCCAGTTTTTCTAAGTATTCTCATAAACACAGTAATTTAGGTATTACAGCTGAGAAATAAAACGTGTAATAGTATATTGGATCCAGGCAGCTCTTAAAGTGACAGCAGTCTATTATTCCTAACATGTTAATCAAACAACAAAAGAGAGAAAAATCTTGAATGGCTCTTGACTAAAGCACTTTTGTAATTTTAAGAAGAAGAAATATGTTTACACAGTGAAGAATATGCAGTGTTTTATACATTATATTACTTTATACAATGTATGTGGCATTTCTTATTTACTCTACTGTAGTTTTTGCCCTATTGTGTGAATTTAGTTTGTTGCTCTATTTAATCACTGCCCGTTTAATTATTTAAATCTTTTTTTTTTGTTTTTTTTGTGATATTGACAAACATTATTCAACTTAAAGCCCTTATTTAAAGCAATAACTATATTGTGATTTTTATCATCATCGTAAAATGAAATGACTCTTATTGTGAGTCATATTGCAAGATGTTGGTCATATTACCCACTCTAGTCATGATACTGTCATGCTCCTCCAAACTTACCTCTAAACGTTTGATAACCTCACGGAAGTCTTCTGTGTTGTTATTAATGGAGCGCAGGGAGATGTTTTCTCCACGTTCGTAGTAGATCTTCATGGAAGCAGGGCTCCCCAGTGTCCAACCAATGACATCTCGGACAGCGCAGTTGAAGACAACAGCCTTGGCTTCTGGGTCCACCAGCACTAGAAAGTCATTTGAAATGGCCATCAGGGCCTCTAGTTCTCCTCCGGCTCCATGGTCCTCAGCATAAACAGGCCAGGTGATGGACCCTGGGCTACGCAGCTCTGCGCCAGAATATGGCCGGGTCTTCTCTTTACGCTTGTGGGCCAAAGAAATAAAAGGAAATTTGCCCGAAGGATCAATAGGTGTGCTTGTTACGTGCCGTTCAGCCAGGTCCCTCAAGTACTCCTGTCGTGTCCGAGTGGCCATGGCGCGGAACTTATCCGACTTGTGGGCCGCATTTTCAGCATTGATGACCTTGGCTAGCAGGTAATCTCGAAAGACAGTGGATTTCGGGAATGTTGCATCCTCTGGAATAGGCGGCCCGAAGGCAGGTACATCTCGTGAGCGAGCCACTGCCACACTGTGAATGAGGGGGTGGAGATAATAGAGGGGAAACAAGAGAAAAGATTTCAAACAATGAGACAAATTGCTCATCACATGCTTAAGATAATTGCTAAACCATCCTCAAACTTCCCTAAAAGCCCTCATGTTTATGCATGAACGAAAGACAATGTGACTGCTATCAAAATGATAAAACCAAGAGTCAAAGTGTGAAGTGGGGACATCAAATACTTTGCCAAATGGGAATAGGATGAAATGATCAAAACAACATGGATGGCTATAATACTGTAGACTACTTCACACAGTGCTAGGAAACTCAAGACACCTCATATTCTGCAGAAGAACCTTTTGAATTCAGTTCCACCTCAGAAAACTTCCAGTTTTTCTTTTCTACCTCACTTGTTTCATCTCTCCCCTGCTTTTCCTTTCATTAAGCCTCTGGAATGGACATCTAAAGCTTCCTGCTCTGTCTGGTATGCCTGGAACTCATACACAACTAGCCAGGCATAGCAGTAATGAGGCTGGACCGAAGAGAGCCACTACCTCGATCTTACTGTGATACTGAAGGAGGAAGACAAAGAACAGTGAGGCCCAGAAGTTGGTAAGAAAGAGAGGGGGGGGGGGGGGGGTCAACTGTAAAAACAATGAGGGGAAACATATGCATGTGTGGTAGAAAAATGAGCTTGCAAATTCATCATAACATAAACTTCTCTCCAGCAACCCTAACAGCTTGCTGAAGTACGGACTAAGGCGAATAACTTGTTGATATCCAATTCAGTAATATTGTTTCTCTCTCTTTGCCTGCAGGGATAAATAAAGACTTAGAAAAGACTGAGGCTAGTAACCAGAAGGTTGCTGGCCTGATTCCCATAAGAAGTGAGCCATAAAATAACGTACACAGTGGTAATTAATGATATAGGATTATGATCATGGTGTTTTCCTTCATAATCCCTGGTACCTTGAAACAATATAATGTAAAGTATTACCAAACACACAATACAAAAACATCATGATACTTTTTTTGTAACTGCTTATTTTAAATCTTTCCCCATCTAACAAACATAGAAATAACTTTTATTTAGCGCATGTTATTGCTAAGCGGTGAGTAAAGAGTTGTTAGTGTAAGCAAATGGAAGTGTTAAACTGCTGCAAGTGTTAATGGGATGCGTGTTTCCTCTGTCACACTCTGTATCATTTGAAACACATTTTACTGTTCAAGCATGAAACCTTAATGCACTTCAAAGAACAGGATGGCTTTACCATGGTATGAACATAGTATGACCAAAACTTACCAATTTTTGGCAATTGCTCTATTATTTTGAATCTCTGCATTACATCGTTTTCCATTTAAGCATAATGCAGTCCAAACACCCACAATTGTGCTTCACCGATGGCATACAAAAAACAAACTCTGTATGAGAGTGCGGACAATAACAGTCATCAACATATTTTTCAAAAGCCAGAACAGAGCAGTGCACATTCCATCCAAACATAATCCACTTCTAGGCATTGAGCTGTTAGTCAGTGACTAACAGCAAGCGGGCTGACTTTATTGTTGCAGCCGACCCCCTTGGCTTAGGTGGAGAGGCAAACTGGATTACATATATCTGAAGTATAAATACACAGCGTGTGGGTTGGTGGAGCATCCACTGCCCACAGCAAGGAACCAAAGAACCTCCACACAAGCAAATAACACCCTGACCCACTCAGAAATACACAGGTGTGCAAGTATCGCATACATAGAGCAGAGTTCTCACATACTGTCAACTTGCTCAAAGGACAAATCCAATCTGATACACTAATTTCCAGTATACCATTCAAGATTTGTGTGTAAACAATCTGTTTGTTAATTCTGACGTCATGGATCACTGCTTCCACAATGCCACAAGAAAACAACAAAAGATACTATTACACACTCAGAATGGAAAAAAAATATAATCTTATCTCCATAACAAATCGCAGATGGCCAGACAGTGATTCCTTTTTTTTTTTTTTTTAAATATAAATCATTAAAATTATTATGTCTGGGACACCATAAGAATAGACAAAGTAGTGCACTTTGTTAAAAAAAAAAAAAAAAGCAAAAAGCAAAAATGATTAAAATACCCCCCTCAAAAGTTTGGGAACCCTTGGTTCCACATGACATGCACAATTTATTAATTCATTCCCTTGGTTTACTAAATCATGTGCATTTGTTCCTGTGTCAAGTGAACTGTGCAAACAAAATAATCACTTGTTCCCTTGTTTAAAGTAAATCGTTCACACAAAATATTTCAGTGCTTATTTTGGCGGTAAAATAGCAGATTCCATCATATTTAATACAGACTGCAAACCCACAACAACATAATTGCTTTTGCTGTGACACTGCAGACTCAGAGGCGTCGCTATAGCGATGCAGAAAAACACTTCTGTATGGATGGTTTGCAAAAAAGCATTAACAGCTTCCGCTTTGTACAACATTACCATCTACCTTGCTATTTCACTGGTGGCTAAAAGGTTGTCTGCCAAAATTATAGGGCTCCAGTGAACAGTGTTAACCACTTCAGTCCACCCAACAGCAGCCAATAAAACAACAGGAGCGCATATAAATCATTAACTCCCTCCATAAACACCTTTAATCACTCTTCACACCAGTGTTTCACCTTTACACGAATAAACAGAAACGTGAAACGCTTACAAATTAAAAACCCGAAACCCGCTGAACCCACCTGATCCACTTCCTGACTTCCATCCCAATTACTGTCTAAACAGTCCAAGCAGGTTAATACAGCAAGAGTGACCACAGCTGAGAAAAAGTCATGCTCGCAAGAATAATTCGGTGTGCGATTGAAGGGGCTAAGAGAGGGAGGGAGTCCATCAGGGAAGGAGGAGCAGGGTTGTCAGGTTTAAACGACAAGCCCCCATAAAGCCCCTTCTCATGAGAAGACAGTTGGCAAGGGGGTGCAGCATGCTCCGCTTAGCTTATTGTTCCAGAGAGGTTCGGTCAGGACGGGCCTTTGTAACTTCTGTACTTTCAGAGCTGAACAGCAATGAGGCTCCCTACTGGGTATAATTAAGACGACACACAATGAGGCCCATCAGCAATTAAAACCACTATTAGTTTCATGAGGCAAAACAGAAAGCAAACAAGAGAGCGAGCGAGTATGTGAGCGAAAGATTAAAGGAGTGAGGCACAATGAAGATATCAATAATCAACATCATATTTGTTGCCCGTTCAGTCAAGATAAGCACACATTCTGTCTTTTGTTTGACTCATAGTAGCACTTTTGAGGTTGGACTGCAAGCAATGCAACGATCAACAAATCCTACTGATAAACAGCCCCCAGTAGGCGTGAAGGAAATTAAGCGGGCCTAGCTCATTTGAAGTGGTTAAGAGCAGTGCTCTCCTGGGTAATGTGCTGTACGACAAGAATAATAAGCTGGCCAGAGGACATCAAGCGAGAACATAACCCACCATGGGCAGAAAGAAAATCTGTTTCTCCAAAAATAAAACCAAAAACAAGACAACTACAATCAGAGGCTGACTGATAACAGATTCTGGTGATGCAAAAATATGCTGTTCTTATATTTGAACAATATATTGAAGAGGTCATATGATGCGATTTTTTAATTTTTGCTTTTACTTTGGAGTGTTAGATAAGATCGCTGAAGTTGCAAAGATTAAAGTTTCAAAACCAAAGAGATATTCTTTATAAAAGTTATGACTTGTCCACACCCCCCTACAATGGCTCATTTAAACATGCCCCCACTTTTCTACATCACAGACTAGGGTTTATTTTCAAACACTGCCCATATATTTACGCAAAGAAAGAAGGCAGAACTATTCATCTCGCTGTAGTGTTGCTGTTGGTTGCTGGTTGTGCCGTGTGTCGTTGTGAAAGTTTAACTCCTTTGTTTGTGCTTCCAAAAGAGGAGATAACTAAAACAGTTCAACACATATATTAGAGAATGTGTTCAGCGTATTTACGGAGGACGGACTCCTAAACCTGGAGAGTAGCCTGAATACAAGAAAATACAAAAAAAAACAGCAGCATTTGGTGAAGCCTATTGTAACAAATGCATTTTCTGTAACTTTGAATCAATTTAGTATGTACTATTTGAATTAAAATATTAATTTCTTAAAAACAATCTAGCTTTTGAACTACAGCAAAAATGCAATTTTTTACAAAATAGTTTTTAACCTCAATTAGGCTATGAGTGTTAGAGTGGAGGAAATGATTATTTAACCCCTCGCTGATTTTGTAAGTTTGTCCAATGACAAAGAAATGAAAAGTCTCAGAACAGTACCATTTTAATGGTAGGTTTATTTCAATAGTGACAGATAAAATTGAAAAAAATAACTTTAAAAGATAGAGACTGATTTGCTTTTCATTGAGTGAAAAAAGTATTTGAACCCTCTAACAAAAAAAGACTTGATACTTAGTGGCAAAACCCTTGTTTGCAAGCACAGAGGTCAAACGTTTCTTGTAACTGATGACAGAGTTTGCGCACATTTTAGAAGGAATTTTGGTCCACTCCTGTGAATTTTTGTCCTGTGCCCTTAGCAGAAAAACACCCCAAAGCAAAATGTTTCCACCTCCATGCTTGACGATGGGGACGGTGTTTTGGGGGTCATAGGCAGCATTTTTCTTCCTCCAAACACGGCGACTTGAGTAAAGGCCAAAGAGCTCAATTTTGGTCTCATCTGACCACAACACCTTCTCCCAGTCACTCTCTGAATCATTCAGGTGTTCATTGGCAAACTTCAGACGGGCCTGCACATGTGCCTTCTTGAGCAGGGGGACCTTGCGAGCACTGCAGGATTTGAATACATTGCAGTGTAATGTGTTTCCAATGGTTTTCTTGGTGACTGTGGTCCCAGCTACTTTGAGGTCATTAACTAACTCTTCCCGTGTAGTTCTAGAACGATTTCTCACCTTTCTCAGAATCATTGACACCCCACGACTACACGGTGAGATCTTGCCTGGAGCCCCAGACAGAGGTCGATTGATGGTCATTTTGTGCTCCTTCCATTTTCAAACAATTGCACCAATGGTTTTGTAGGCCATTCCTGCCTTGTTTTGTTTTGTCTCTGACATCCTTGGACAGCTTTTTGGTCTTTCCTATGTTGGAGAGTTTGGAGTCTGCTTGACTGATTAATTCTGTGGACATGTGTCGTTAATGAGGTGACTAATTGAGTCTAACCACTCTGTGGGAGCCAGAAGTCTTAATGGTTGGTAGGGGTTCAAATACTTTTTTTTCACTCAATGAAATGCAAATCAGTTTCTATCTTTTATTTAAAGTTTTTTTTTCAATTTTCCTTTTGATGTGCTATCGGTCACTGTTAAAATAAACCTACCATTAAAATGGTACTGTTCTGAGACTTTTCATTTCTTTGTCATTGGACAAACTTACAAAATCAGCGATGGGTCAAATAATTATTTCCCCCACTTTATATAAAACCAATATTTCAATCAACATTGTGGCTTTTAGTTCAAGTCTACCTACTACAAAAAAAAATCCAGCATAAAATTGCATTGACAAATTCTTTCAGTCTTTCTATTCAAGAAAAACAAACCAAAAAAAAAAAAAAAAAAGTATTACTGCTCAGATTTTTGTCCAATTAAATGCTCCTGGGAATGACAATGTCCCAATATAATGACACCAACATTTATCATTACTACCATTATCATATTCAAGTCATGATGTAATTCTATAATATTCAACCCAAACTTCCTGTTTCAAAGGAAAATTCATCAACACAGGAATAGAACTCCACTCATCAATGTCTCACTGGAATTTTTAAGCCTCGTAAACCTCATTTCATAATGTGGTGCACAGAGTGTTAAGTTCAAACAGCAGGTCTTAGTTTACCTTTGAGAAGTGAATGAAATTATAGAGTCAGTTGCTAGTTTAGTAACTGCTCTGACTGATTCTCTAATAATTTGAATTTTTTTTTTTTTTAACTGATTCGTTACTACTACTGGTTTTTTTTTTGCAGCTAAATGTCCACTCCACTCACCTGTAGCAGGTGTTTTCAGAGCACGGGTTATGCGCTCGTACAACCACAAAGACATGCTGAAAGTGTGAGCGAATGTTCTTGGGGCTAAAGGGCTTTGCTCCAGGCTCTTGAAACACGATTGTGACGATGTCGTTTCCGATGTGCCTTTTCCTCAACAGCTATAAAACACAAACAACAAAGTCATACAAATGCAATGAAATATGATATTCTTTGATACTGGTCAGTTTGTTAATTTAATGCATCCTCATTGAATAAATTATTAATGACAAACATTTAAACAGTGGTTTATGTGACAGTTTAACAATGACAGAAAAAAGATAAATTATTATAATGGTGTTTGTCACTGGACAGCTTACCTGCTGTTTGTTATTGGGCGTGTAGGGCAGCATTGTAGACACATGAAACATGATCTCATAGTCTTTAAAAGATGTGTACAAAGAATGTGTTCCGGTAGAGTCCGCTGCAAGAAAAAGCTCACGTTAACCTTTCATACATATCTTTTATATGACCACCTGCCTTCCTATTGTTAAACAAAGATGGATTTCTGTTTTGTCTGTAGGGAATATATACAGTCTAAAGCCTTTGATCATACAATCTCATTTATTTAACACTCCTTGACTTGTTAGGGCAACATATGGCTCCCGCTCTTTTGGACCCCTTTTTTCTATTGTTCACAAACAGGATACTGTCGCTCTTTTACCATGGCGGTACAAACTCATCTTCTCTTCAGTCCCTCCTTCCTGATCTCTAAACTCCACCTGACTCCGTCCTAATCCATCAAGCTGAGATCAAAGCTTTCTTACAACTCTACCGCCCTTTTCGGCCATGCTAGCAGCGGAGGGGGGGGAATGTAAGGGGTAAAATGTCAAGTCTGATAAATGGAATTAAAAACATGCTTGTGATCAGAGACAATATTTGGAGCACGGCTGCCAGGCACGGCATGCATGACTGGGTCCCGTATAAGGGCACTGGGTTCAGATTGAAACAAACCAGAGCATAGAACAGGAGATGATTGTTGGTGTTTAGATCCATTCCCATTTAATCAACCTCCAATTGTCAATACACCGCTGACAGTGGAGGGACGTATTTAGAACATGCTGCAGGCTCATTTGAGTGTGATCCTGTTAGAATTAATTAACTAGCCCAATAGACTACTTGACTGACATGACAGGAGGGCAGAGATTCAATACCTGTTTTGCCCCTTTAGCTACATGCTGTTTTAATCACACAATAAGCCCCTTTCGGGCTTCAGTGGCAATTAAATAAACCTTCAAGACTCACTTTTAGTGTCCAGTTGGGCACGGTACTTGGAAAAACCCTTTAGGCGCACCCTTTCCCCCAGCAACTGCAGGAACTCTTCTAGGGCGGGACCTGCTGCTTCATTGTTGTACATCTCCTCCTCGCTGCTCTGGCCTGCCTGACAGTACATGATTCCCACCTTCAGCTGGAAACTGAGCTGCAGAACAGACCATAAATAAAGACCATTAGCCCATGAAAAACGGGAACAATAGGAGTCAATATACAGTATATATATTCTATTATTTGGGCTGTCAAAGTTATTATTTAACCATACAAATGATTATTAAAAATAATAAAAATATTTTGTTAAAAACACATTTATGACCGAGCAAAGTATTAGCATATATCTTTTACAGTCTGAATCTGTCTATTGAAAATTAGTGCAAAAACTTTACTTAAAATACACTTCAATCAATCAATAGTAAAGACAGCAGGTTGCATACATAATATGTACATGTGCATGTCTCTCATATATATATATATATATATATGTATAAATTATTATTATTATTATTATTATTATTATATATAAGATCACAATACCCCCTGTTCATCCAGTTTCATCAGCTGCTCTGTGACCTTGGGTGTGTTGAGAGCAAGACGGAGGCAGTGGGCATTGAGCTCAGGTACAAGATACTCCAACACTTCCTTTAGAGGCAGGCCTCGAGCCAAACCATGCTTGGAGGTGGAGGGCACAGCATCCTCCAAAATGGAGCCCCGTAAGGTTGTTAACTATTAATAGAAGGTTAGAGATATGACAGAGAGATGTCTTTGTATTATAGTTTTAAATATGTGTAGGCATACATAAACAATTATCTGTATAACATTTGAAAACTACAGGTGTGACCCGAAGGGTGGGTGTTAAATTAGATCTTCGGAGGAAATTAGTACTTGATACTCCAGAATCAAGCATATTATTGTCTTTTAGTACCTGCTCATTATGATTCAGAGATCTCAAACACCTGAAAAGGTGTCATAAAGAATGGCACAAAAGTTTTATACTAAGCTTAACCACATTTGCCCACCTGCCTGTCTCAAAATAGCAGTGGAAAGACTTCCATGTTATCTTAGTCACAAAGCTATTAAGGCCCATCAGAATGCATGTGAATCATAAGCAGTTTCTATAAATCATGCCAAAGGCTGAGGTCACATTTAAGAGCCTTTTGTGTTATAATTAGAGAGATCCATCCATTTAAAGCTGCTTTCAAAAGCAGTGTGATTGAGAAGCAGTACGGTGACGAGCCAGTCAGAGCACAGTGTGATCTGTGCCGAGCACTAGAAGAGAGAACTCGCCTCTAAGCATGTTATATAAGATAGCAGTGGGCGTCAAACCTGGATCTCACTCACCGCTAACTGCCTAGAACTAACTCTCTCTGTGCAGGCACGAGGATGCACGTTGCATTCAGATATTACAACAACTATATATGCCAATGTAGTCAGACGGTATGAATGAGTGCTCACCCCACTGGTTCTGAAGATGATTCTGTAGTTGTATTGCTGGCCGTGCTCTTTGTGATCATCCAGTTTTTCCCGACGAATACTGACAGCTACTGGTCCCAGCGTTTCATCGACACCCAAGTAGTTCCAGTGCTCTGAAAATTTTAATCAATTTTTCAATTAATGAATGATTCATTAACCTCATTCAATTCATTAAACAAGTTCCATAAATTACACACATCTTATTATAAACAAGTTTGTATGTAGAGTTTTTCAGGTAACCAACCCATCTTTAAATGCAACATTGCATTTTTGTAAAGAACTATCCCTTTAAATCAATTGATCATTGATTCCTTTCATATAGAGTGGCACTCCTTGTCCTCCATACACAACCATAATTTGCATAAATCTCTCAATTGAAAAATATTACCATTACATCAAGTGTACAATTAATTCAAAATGATAACACTCACCTCTCAAATAGAAGTACTTCCTGTAATAATATGCACCCAAGTCCACATGTTCTACTATGTTGCTCTTTCCACGATCATGATGGAGATTCTTGCCATCCTTGGGGGCTTCAAGAACAGCCACCCCTGCATTGCTAAAATGTGTGTTGGGAGCTCTTTCAGGGGATCCTTCTTCATCTCTGGAAGAGCTAGAGGCACCACTGCCAATACTGCCCTGTTTGGAAGGGCTGATGTTCCTCTCTCCTTCACCGCCAATTTCGTTGCGGAAACATGGGCAGCTGAGGACCAAATCATTGCTCTTGTCATCACCGGAGTCTAAAGAAGGCCCGTCCTTGATGTTAAGCTCTTCCTGGCTGCCACAAGGGGAGCTGTAAGCCCCGCTTTGGGTGGACGAGAGCGAGGACGTGGTGGAGGCTGAGGCCGCAGCTGCAGCAGAGGCACCGGTGGTGGTATTCTTCCGCTTCACGGCGCTTTGCCGACTTTGCACAGCCTCGTTCAGGTCAAACAGAATACTCTGGACATCAAAGTGTGCAAAACCTTTCTGGCAGACCCATGGTTTGGGTGGAGGACCTACGTCATCAGACTTTCCATCCTCCGCGTCGGAACCTGCACGTGACGAATCACCTTCGGCTTTGACGCTACGTAGCTTGCGGAATATGGACTCTCCACCGGTCTCTGACTTTGAACGCCTCTTCATGTGTTTTTCTCTTTCTTTCAGGCGACTGGCAGGACTGCCACGAGGAGGACCAAGAGGTCCATCGGGCAAGTCGAGGGCAGTTTGTTTATGAGCCACTGTCAGCAATTCGCTTAACTTTTCAGGGGCAGGGCTGCGCTGGTCCGGAGCATCGGTCTGATAGCCTTTGAGCATGTCGAAGAAGCTTTCGCCGGACACACCATGCTTGTCGATAGACGAGGTACTGCCGTACTCTCGGTGCATGGGCGTCCATCCTGAGAATGACCAGCCCTCACTACCATCTCCGTCTAGTTCACTTATGGTGATGTCGCTGTTGCTGCGTTGCCGTATGCGCCGCATACCCTTCCGGGGCGACCCGAGATACCCATCGGGTGAGAGGAAGCGATTGTCTTTGCCTTTGCTCTGCATCTTGTTCTTCAGAGTGTTGTGAATGTTCCGCAGCATGGAGGAGTCCTGAGGGCTGATCAGGTGACCGAGCTTGCTTGACAAGTTGCTCTGGGCACTTCCTGTGGTGGTGGAAGGGGAATCCGTCTCCACTGTGATGTGCCACACGCCACCTCCATTTCCACCCCCTCCTCCACTTCCTCCACTCCCGCCATCTTTCCTAGGGGGCCAGTCGGCGACCCGCGCTCGGACGCCCATTTTGGGAACCCCAGGCGTGCCAGTCAAGTGCGTGCTTTCACTGCGGGGGGGTGGTGCTCCTCCATTGGGCAGGCGCAGACGGCGAGTATAAAACTCATCTGTGGCGGGAACAGAGCCACCCACAGAGCGTTCGGTCTGTGAACGCTTTAGACTGGTCATGGTGCGGCTTAGTGGCGGAGCTCAGCACTGGAGCATGCCCGCAGTGTAGCTGAAATAATGAAGCTTGGGGAACATGGGCAGCCACTCAGCTGGAGAGGCCAGAGAATGGAGGACAGATAATTGCACGATGAATGTGAACTTTAAAGTGAACCTGAATCAGGCATGTGTGCTGACCATTAGGTGATCTGACCTTCCTCCTCTCATCCCTTTATGCCGAACTGAAACAGAGAAAAATTAGAACAGTATAAGAATAGGGTAATCATAGCTGATATCTAGATGGATAAAATGGAAAAATGAATCGAGAGGTAAACAGAAGGGCCATGGAGGGGACAAAGCTCTTTAAGATCACAACCATATAACATCACGGAAATTAAATAGAATGGCAATACCCACCCTCCATAACACTTAAGTGTTTTCTCATAAGTGGTAAGTGGCCAAGTAAAAAACATATTGCTTCCTTTGATTATCTAGATAAGACCATGTTTAATAAAATTCCATCAAATTGATTTATTATCAAGCTCCAGAAATAGTTCAGGGTGGTAGGCCTTTAAACTACATGATGGTTTTGAGTATGCTGCAATAGTGCAATAAGTGCACTATGAAGTGATCAGAAGAAATCCAACTTCAAGTCGAGCATGTTATTTGCCTCAAAGTACAATCATCGTAACATGAGATTAAATTACTGTATTGCATTGCAGTAATATTGATCAAATGAGCTCCTGTCGATTAATACTCATCTTCTCAATTTTTTTATTTTAGACTTAATTATTTAAAAGTTGACGTTAAATAAAAATGTCATTCCATTTTCTAAAATTACTATCAACTGCAGGCTTGTATTTACGAAGTAAGTCCCTTTCCTACACTTTTCTGATAACCAGTTACACTCAGACATTATAATCATTAAGTATTATATTTCAGCTGGGTATGACATACACAGCTTAAATTCTACAAATTCACTTAATTTAATATTGAAAAATTATTGCATTTGTTACAAATGACAAATTCTTTATACTGCCATTACCTGAAGATAATTACAGGCTTATTGGTACTGAGCATTTTAATAATGTCTCTGAACTCATTACGTTGGAGGAGGAAAAATATATAAACCTGGAAAACCCTTGACACACTTACAAACTGTGCTTTAGCCTTGTAAGATTACCAATGACTAATCCTAAAATTAAACCTGGGTTCATGGTCACACAGGTGAAATATGAATACAGCAGGTGGCTCTACATGCATATAAGGCCTCTTCGCTTAAATTATATTGCACTACAGACGAACATTGTTCCCATATGACAGGAGAAGCTCTGAAATGTCAGTTTCCTTGGTTTCCTGGCAACCATCTGCCGAGTGTTGTGGTGCAGAGCGGCACTGCTGCTGGGTTAATCTTAATGAGAGAGCTGAAGCTCAATGACTACACACACCTACATAATCTGCCACACGCACCACAGGAGAACAGCCCTGGGAGAAGAGCAATGCTTCACGACAACGTAGACACTGCGTAAAAGATTCAGAGTATATATATAAAAAAAAGAAAACATAAGAGTAAAACAAATGACCTAATATTCTGTGCTTGATGACAGCATGTAACACAAGAGCAAGAGTAAGCATTATCACTTCAGCAAAATAAAGAAATCTATTCCCAAATACAGCGGTTGAAGGAAACAATTCATCTAGCTGAATCACTTGACATTTTGAGTTTATGAATCACATTTGTAGAGTTAGACTATGTATGATGAAAACATGAGATAATCTTCCTGCCGGTGAGTCCTGACCTCCCGATGGCTGGAAGGGGTGTGTGGAGCGCCGGGTGTGGCGACACACTAACCCCAACACACACTCACACACGCTGTAGATGCGGTCATGGGTATTTCCATTCTCTGAGAGAGTGCTGTTCCTCTCTCGCACTCAGAAATCATGCTGTAATAAATTTTGGAGGTTGCAGCACAGGTGCTTCTGCAAGGCCGAGAAGAACTCTGTGGCTTAGTCATACACAGCTGCCAAATTATAGCCCAAAGTATGACAGATGGGGGCAGCGCGAGCTGACAGATCCCGTGTAAGCAGCTAATGAGACAGATACCTGTGACGAGCTTCGAGAGGAAGACCGTGAGCAGGGCAGAGATGACTAACACGGCAATGAGAACTTGAACTCTGAGAACAAATCACTGACAAAATGTGACCTTATAGCACAAGACTTTATATAAAGAATGGCATAGTAATAGAAACAGTGTAGTTTTTAGATATAACAATTTTCCTCTCATTCAACAACATTCAAATATTTTGGGGTTGGTAAGCTTTTTTTATGGATTTGAAAGATTCATTTAAAAACAAATGCAGTAATACTGTGAAACATAATCTAGTTATTTATAACAATAATTTACAGCCCTTACTACATCCTTCAGTATCATGTGATCCTTCAGAAATGAAAATGTATTTTCTGATGAATAGTAAGTTCAGCATTATGTAATAATGTAGCATTTATATTTACTTGATGTAATCTATTTACTGTTATTTTGTTGCATTTTAATGCAGCTTTGCTTAATATAAGACTAAATATAAAAAAAAAATATATATATATATATATATATAAAGAAAAGATTTTATCTTAAATGTCAGATATATACAGCTCTTCTACTCTTAGTAACCTTTTAATGCTGTTTGTGTCACATTTCCAGTTCACCAAGTCATTATCTACCTGTAACCTAAAGCACCCTTAAGGGAATCCTATCAATCCAAGCCTAAACATCCCAGCTTTAACTACTACATTAATTGCTTGGCACTTGACAAACTGAATCAGATGTGTGAGCCTAAGCTGGAAACAGGAGAAAAACATTACGTAACCAAGTGTATGGTTGGACTGAATGAATGAAGAATAAAATAATAAATAAATGAACAATGAAGAAAATTCCTAAAATTTTCTGGTTCAGTCTGCACTGACGTACACAGAGGAACAAACCTTTATACAAAAAAATAAATAAAAAAAAAGAACAGTGTGGAAACAAAATTCACCTTCTGTGACCTCTACAATTAAGCTGCATGTGTATTTCCCCGGCCTCTAAGAAATGCTTGTTTCACTGGTAAAATGAGCAACAGCACTTTTCTCCAGAAAGACACAGGCTGTAAGACTCAACTTCAATATAGTTTTAGCGCCCAATAGCATACACTTTGCAAAGCCTGCATGACCATGACTGATTCAGAAAGCAGTCAATGCTGAAATTAGGGGCAAAACATTTAGCCAGATAAAAAGGAGCAGATCATCTGACTTTCTCTTCATTACCTTACTGTGTCTGGGACACAATCAATTTTTTGATCGCTAATTTGTTAACATATGGCAATGCATTCATCAGCATTACAAAGTTGAGGAACATTTTTGAGGAATTTTGATTTTAATAAATCTTTTTATTGGGGAGTAAGGAGGTTGAATGCTCATGTTTTCAAATTATTTTCCTCCCAAAAGATTAAGGAGGAACTGATTACTCTTTAGATGACCCCTTCAAAAAATTGCATTAAAATATGCGAGACTTATTCATAAAGCAAAAGAGTAAGTCCCAAAAATGTGACTGCTATAAGTCGTAAAGAAATGGCAGGATTTCCAACCACAAGGAAGGAATAAAGAACGTCTGTGGGCTTGGAGGAAATGTGGTACTGGGCTGAACTCACTTGAAATCTTTCTGCAAAACCAAGGAAGAAAAACAATAGTGTTGAACACAAGAACAATTCATATAATTGCAGCCTTTCAGACAAAAGGACAACCGCTTTTAGGCAAACAACATCCTCCACACAAGCTCAACCAAACTGCTCAGAAGTGGATATTTCCAGAAAGACTTTTTGGACCTTTGAAAAGAGCACATTCCTCATTCATTCATTCAAGACCCAGCACAAAACCAGCACAACTGTAGAGCTCGATAAAATCTGTGATGCTGGAAAAAAAAAAAAGCATGAATGGCATCAGAGAATCCAGTCATAAAAATTTAATTCACTGTATAAAGCATAATGTCACAAAACCTGGGTGAATAAATCACAATATTAAAAGAGTAGTTCACCCAAAAAAACAACAAACAACAACAACAACAAAGTCTTCCTTTGTGTTCCGCAGAAGAAACAAATTCACACAGATCTGCAACTACCCTAGGGTGAGTAAAATGATGAAAGAATTTTTCATTTTTGGGTGAACTATTACTTTAAATATGAAGTCTGCCTGTTCTGCATGTCTTTTTGTAGGATTTTGTAAATGAATTTTTATTACCACCTTTCTGTTGATACATTATTGTTACTTCATAAAAATCCAGATAGACTAAACCAGACACTTCATGGATAAAAATAAATAAAACAAAACAAATAAATAAATCTAGAATAAATAAGCAAAGAAACATCTGGAATGAATGAATAAATGAATGAATGTAAAAGTTATTTATTTAAACTGTTATGGTTTGTTTAGAGATTATAACAAGTTTATGAGA
This sequence comes from Enteromius radiatus, assembly GCA_032357445.1. Taxonomy (NCBI): domain Eukaryota; kingdom Metazoa; phylum Chordata; class Actinopteri; order Cypriniformes; family Cyprinidae; genus Enteromius; species Enteromius radiatus. Next base: position 9,717,627 of record JAUCMS010000045.1, read on the forward strand.
CCATTCAAACAAAACCTAGAAAACGTAAAGTAGAAAACTAAGGATAAAAGTGGGAAAACAAGTTTTTCTAGGCCCTACAACTGGCTTTGTCATTTCCTCTCCTCCACAACCACACTGTCTTCTCTACTGTAAAAAAGGTACTTTCTCTCAGCCTGTCACACGCACCTGGTCTTCGCTTGGCTGGCTGATGACATGACCCATTTTTGAGTCACACCTTCAGGCCACGGAACGACAACACCTGTTGTGTGAGGACCAGTCGAGACGCTTGGCTCAGACCACCCCCTTACAGGAGGATGATTAAAGCTTCAGCATGTGACTCACCTCATTCCAGAGAGCGACTGTCAGGAGGCAGACAGCATGTCTTCATCTCTACTCTGATAAATAACTCCCGCAGTATCAATAGCGACCTGAGTTTCCTACTGTCATGTCCTGTTATTTGAACTTTGTAGAGCTGGAGAGAATGTGAATGATGTGGTTTTTGTGGTAACTCTCTCATTCCTTTATGCTTCCAAGTGCACTTCAGGTCAAAGTCTGGGCGTCATGACAGTCTATGAAATGTGCTACAGACAAGAGACTATATGCAATAACTTTCATATCGAGGTACTGTGGCCCTTTTTTTAAAAGAAACAAACAACGTCTGACATCAATTGGAAAACTAACTGTATTTAAATTTGTGATATTTTAGATATCACCACGTAAAGTGTACTTTATGGAAAAAAAGTACAATTAATAAAATGCAATGCTACCCAAGTATGATGTACTGCAAATCAGTTTGAATGAAGTATACACTACACATAATAAATGTTACCATGTCATTTTAACATTAACATTTCCAAAGTGCAGGGCAACATCCAAAAACAACTGGGGCCTTTTAACTCTACTTCAAACAGACAAAAACCCCTTTCCCTTACAATCACTCGAATTGTCAATGGCAACCTGTGGTGTCTCAAATTATGAATTAAGGAGGAACGTGCTTCTGTTTTGATGTGTACAGCAGCGAACACGGTCAGATTTGCAAAAGCAAGAGAATGTGGCGAAGCTGATTTCTTGTCCACAGTTATTAGCCAGGCAGAAAATATTCTGCCTCTGTTTTCATTTGCGAGTGACTACATTTAAAGGCTTTGATTTTGTGTGGGCAAAAAAAAGTCATGAGCAACAACATAATCCTGCATTAACACAATATTTAATGGCAGGAATACGACTGGAAAGACAGAGGTTTGTGCTGCCTGGTGGTTGATGATAAAACCCCTCATTTTTCACCCATCAACCATGGAAGACAGTGTTTACCCACTAAAGAGGAACCACTCTACTGACTGAGGTTGATGTGGTCTCCCACGCACCCACCACATTTTTCCTGGCCTTCCCATTTCTTTTTTCTCACACTCTCCCTCCTCCCAGTCTGTCTGTCCATCTCTCTTTCTCAATACATTTTTGTTTCTCAATACAGGAGAGACATGAATGAGAGCATGATTCTCACTTGCTCTACTGGGCTAACGATACATTGTTACTACATCTAATCATCCATCACAAAAAAGACAAAACAAAAAAAATGCTTTAAAAAAAATTGAGTTATAGAGTTACCTGGCTGTAATAAGTTCCCACATCTATGATCTATGAATTTCCATGAAATTTCCAGACAGCACAGTATTAAGACAGGAAAGAATGGGAAAAAAATTAATAATACGCTGGTTTTACTCAAATGAAATTGTAAAACACACGTGAAGTGACTGATGGCAGTTGAGAGATGTTGTTTATGTATTTATGACCTCATTGAGATGGCAGATGCTGATATTACAGCAAGTGTTACACAAGCTTCAGTGTATTTAGTTAACAAAAATCACACATCTCTGCCATTCATTCATTGGCACAGAACCTGCAAAATTTATATCTGAATAAGTTTTGCGGCCTAATATTTACAGATACTAGTCAATACAGCAAATAGTAGGCTACATTCCATTTTTAAACTTGATTCCACCTGTGATTTTCTACCTCGTGGAAATCATGGGACCGTATGTGTCAAATCACCAGGTGCTCGCTAGAACTGGTACTTGAGGAAAAAAAACCTGGTACGGTAACATTTTCATTTTTTAATACCGACTTGGTATCAATGTACCGGGTCTTTTGACACTACTACTATTACTACCATTACTACTACTAAGTATGTTTATTATTATTATTATTATATACACATATACATTTACAGCTATATATGAGTGGGCCAGCAGGAAAACGAATCCTTATTGCTGAACCCTGTGGTGTATAAAAGCAGCTTTAAAATAAATAATTATATCAGTATGATCTAATTATGCAAACAATTTTGCACGGAACATGAAAACTAGCAAACTAAACAAACAAAAGAGAATGTTTCTTATTTCTCTGATAAGGTAACATGTTGGTGCAATATGCTAACCCTGAAAAATATACATTTCATCACATTTTTGAAAAAGCAGCATAAAACTTTCATTAAAATGCAGCAATTCATCAGAGGTGAGCAGCATTCATTTCCAAACGCACCACGGTGAGTCTGGACTAATCTCTGAGGCGGTAAAGCTGTGTCATTTCACCTGTGATGCAAGCATCAGAGATTAAAAAAGGCAGCAGATTTCCTCTCCTCTCTCTGTGTGATTGAGCCATCAGCGCATGAATCATCAGCCGGCAGAAACAGGAAGAATGAAAAGCAGAGCTCGCTGCTAATCTTTTTAAACAGCTGTGATCATAAGTACAAACGTTGCTACTTCATTGGTGATTCAGCCAAACACATGACAAGCTCACACTCCGCTGGGGATCTGGGGTAAAAATCAATACCACCCAGTGATGGAGTTTTCCTCTGAGGTATGTGTGAGAAAGCCTGAGTTATGTGCAAGCCCCAGGAACTGATAAAACCAAAGAGAAAATCAATTGAAAATGGCTTTAAATTGTCCATGAAAGATTTATCTATCAATCCCCATATACTATGACTATATTCCAAAGCCTTTCTAAGTTAGCCATTCAATGCACTATCATTAACTGAAGCTCCATTATAGATCCGACTCATTATTAATAAACAAAGTGTGATAGAGGTTTGTTTAATGGGTCCAATCACACATTTCTTGCTCACTGAGAGAGATGACACCAATAAAATGTGCCATCTAATAGGCTCTTTTTATAAAAAGATTAGTGAAATCTGACAAAACTTGTATCAAAATACATGACAGACAGAATAGCCAAAAAGAGAGAAGGAGGGAAAAAAGTTCTCTCTCTCTCGCACAGATAACTGACAAGTATTCAATCTAAGGCACAGTATGCAGCATGACATTAAATAGGAAAGCTGTTCTATCCGCTCACATCAGGAAATTCACTGACATTTCCTAAATACGCATTTAAAGCGCAGCTTTTTTTTTAAAAAAAAGCTACCGCCATCATCTATAAATAAACTGAGGTAAAATGCTCAGCAAGGTCATTTTTAAAAGGCTTCATTCAACTAAACAAGGCCACATCCCGTGAAAATGAAAGAGATGTCGTCAGAGCACAGGACATCATGTTTGTGGTATCGATTTGTATGAACTTTCAGCTTGAGCTGCTCTCATGGTCTCCACTACAGTGAAAAGTAAGCTGGATATATAATACTCAACCTCAGTCAGTGCAGCTGCAGATATTGTTTGTAGAAGGTGATCGAAAGCCAGGAAGGGGGAAGGACTGTCATTTAATATGACATGACCCCTAACCTCCTAGCGAAAACAAATGTGGTGTAGATGGTTTGCAAGCTCTATAGTATAGTATAGTATATTATATTATATTATATTATATATATATAAAATATGAGATAGTATTACAATTAAAAATGGACTTTTAGTATATTTTCTGAGAGAAAAAAAGGAGTGAGGATTTCCTATATAGTATTCAGTTTTTTTCCTTAAAATAAACAATAAACAATAAAAGTGCATTTGTAATTGAAACATTGCTGGGCTGAATTCATTTTGGACTCATGGATATATGTATTACTCAAATCTTGATACATTTATTCATTTACTTTATATTTTATAGGAAATTTCTTGACTGAAATATTGAAAAAAAAAGTCACTAATTATTTTAATAATTGGCAAGGTAAATGATAAATAAACTAAATCAGTAAATAATTGATTAATAAAATCTATCAAAAAATAAATCAATACACTCAGCAATAAAAATTGTTATTTGCAGCTTTACTAGCACAGTACAGCTCAATTGCTGCAAATGACGCAGAATGCAGAAAAGACAGCAATCAAACATCTCCTGAATTGATTTATTCATCTTTACAAATAATCATGAAAAGCAGGGCAAGTTGTCAGTCGATGACTGCAAAGTCTGTTTTATACCAAAAGTACAATCTAGACCATCTTTAAAAAAAAATGTAAACAGATTGTTTCCTCAACTGAGTGCCCTTCACTGCACGATAATGGCCCAAAAACAGTGTTACAAATTAACATCGCTTTCCTCACAAGCAGCCCCAAGGGCCTCATACATGCCGTCAACCGTAAGCACATCAACCAGACGAACCCTGGCTCCCTCTACAAGAGAAACATCCACAATTCCACCAACAGTCCCTAGCAACACAGTCACAGGGATGGTAGGAGGAACAGACGAAAATAGCTAAGAGAGAAAGAGAGAGAGAAAAAACAGCAGGAGAAAGAAAAAGAAAAAGAGAACTCTGTGGTGTAATTAACAGGAGAGGCTGTCAAACAGGCTCACACCATATAATTCCAGCCTTTCGGAGAATCACATGAAAAAAACAACAGGAGCGGGGAAAAAAAAAAAAGAAGGCCAGAGATTTGATGTTTCGTTGTGCAGCTATCAAATGATTTTTAGATATTTAATGGCTAACAAAAAAAGAGGTGGGATTTGTTGTCTGACAGGTTGATTCGGTTGCGTGTGCATTTAACTGAATTACAGAGTCTGTTCGTCTATGAGCACGTTTGGCCGAGGTGTAAAGATGATGTATCGCTTATATAAGACGCGTGGGAGTGAGATGCTTCGATAACCTTAAACTAAAAATGAAGTTTCTAAACATCCACACAAACTTCAGTCATGTGCTATCTGGGCTCCAAAAAGAGATTGGTAAGTCACTCTGGCGATGCAAAAGGAGAGGTGCTCTGCCACTGCTATTAAAAATAAATAAATAAATAAATCTGGCTGGATATAGCTGTGAATTGGGGCGCTCCCTCTGCTACCACAGGTTGGTGTAGGTGGAAACATATCAGTGAGTCATTACATCCAAAAATGGCTTTGCAATGAGCAGCAGTGCTTCTGATATCTGGCTCCCGTACCGGCCTGCGTACCACCACCATCCAAACACACGACTGTGTCCTGCTTCCATTTCTGGGAGGCGGACCGTCTTATCTCGCAAGCTGACGATCTCCCAGCGCAAGCTTCTGGCTGGTTGGTATTTGTGGCACTGCAGAGGAGAGGGACGGAAAAACAAGAAATGCGCAGATCCTCACTGCACCAGATTCATGTTTTTTTTCTGCCTGCTTTGCCAGAGAGAAGAACAGAGATGAGATGTCACAGGTTGTAAGTTCAACAAAAAGGAGACGGTGATTCAGAAAGCCACTGTGATGTCAATCCAGCAGTTTCATCCTTGTGCCCTAGAGCGGGTACCAAGATGCTACAAAGAGAGCCATTTTAAATCTTCTGTTGTTCCTGCCTATTGTCACTCCCAAAAATTACCAACAGCTTTGTTTTGTGCAAATAATGTTATATGTACAATTATTATTATTATTTATTTTATGTTTTTTTTTACATTTACTCGATGCCTTATCCAAAGCAAAGGGAACAGAAGCAATCAAAATAAAAAAGGCAACAATTTGTTGAGACATGTCCAGGTTCGCCTAATGATGTAGAAGCTGTAGACATAGCAAGGTTTTTTATTGTTTAGTTTTTTTATATAAGTAGGTAGAAAGACAGAGCAAATGTTAGAGGCTCAGGTTATTGTTTTAATTATAAAATGCAAAATAAGTGTTTATTTACCTAAATTATATTAATGAAATAAAATTCAATTTTGAAAAAAAAAAAAAAAAAAACACTACTAAATGTTCCAGTGACACAGTAGACATTAGACTGTTTTATGGGACTATTTGAATTTTGCAAAACATATTAAAGACATGAATCTGAAAATTCCGTAATTTAATAAAAACCATTTAACAGCGCTACAAGAACATTACATAATGACTTGAGAAGTACAGCAACTGATAAAAGATCCTCACTTCTAAAGAATTCCAGCTCTCTGAAAAAACCTCATGAAAGACCTAGCTGAAAAGTTAATTTGGTTAATTAAGTTCACCTCTAGCTGCAGGAAACAATCTCCTCAAAACCAGAATATAGACAATTCATGACTTGCAAATTCCAGAGAAAAAAAAAAAAAGTACAAAAACACAACACTGTGCATCTATTTACACACCTCAGGTTTGTGCAAGCATATATTTTAAGTTAGAATCAGCAAAACGTAACAATTCCAGATGAAGTCTGCTAAAAGGCAGGTCTATACACCACCAGAGACAGGAATGGAGCAAACAGGAATGGTGTGAAGACGGTTCTCATCCCTTTTTTGTGAATGAATCTCACTGTGCTGTTACAGTCTAAGACCTGGACAGGTCATTAAGCTTCCTGGGCTGTAGCCAATAACACCATTTTCCTCTGCTGGGATCGTATGGTGGCCAGAGCAGCATTCACACAGCAAAGGAAGTTCTTTTTCCCCTTTCTAGAACAGGAAGAAATAAGGAAGCAAAAATGTGGAATAAAATGTACAGCTGAAAACTGAATCAGCAACAATGACTCATTATTGCAAGCTGAGGGCAAAACTAGGACATGTCATTATTTTATTATTATTTTTAGCCATTTGTTAACCTCCTTTAGGTGGCCTTATGATAGGAAAATCTAACTACAGAGCCATTTTCAGCACATTTCTGAAGCTTCCTCAAATCTGTTGAATTTCACAGTCCCAAAACTGGTGAGGAGAAACTGGCTGGGAGCTGCGATTATAACAGCATGGGAACTGCTGGGACATTTCTCTCCTCTGACTCACAGTGACACCTGAAGCTGTAAGGGGCTCATTCACACAGGATGCACCCTTGCATTCCCTTCTTGAGCTTTCAGGGCACAATTCGACCGGCCATTTCTGTATAGAATTTTCGGTCTTGTGTCTACTTAACTACTTAGCCACTGCTGATTGCTTTCACAGGGTGTCCAGAAACTTTTGGACTTCATAACAAAAGCTCCTAGAAACCCGTAAACTCTGCTGCATTTTGTTGTGCTTAGCTTTTGTGAACAAATCCCAGTTGTGCTGGTGTGAAGATTCAGGTTTGGAGATTCGGATAACAAAAGTGTCTTTGTGCTTGGGTCGGACAGCAACGACTTCTTTCCGCCTGAAGGCTTTTGACAGGAGCTGTCAGACTTTGTTCTCCCTAGCGGGGAAATGGAGGAAGTTTCTCTGAGTAAAACAGGATCAACCTGGAGGTCTGAAGGTAAACACACAGTGAGTTCAGAGAGAATGAGCAGAGCCACCTAAAAGGACCTATAAAAGGTTGGATTTCCTCTTTGAAGAGAGTTTACAAAAGTGTAATTAGATTACAGTACTGGCTAATGGACACAAAACACAAGAGCATTCTAAATGTACTTGACTAGCCCTGATTCAGAATGAATGCCAGAAATGTGCAAACAGGAGGGTGAATGGTAACCTGAGTCACAGAGCATTGAAATTTATAGTCAATTAACCTCATGTGGGAACATAAATTATAATTGTGCTTACTGCCTTAACGTCATGGCTATACAAGTAATTATTATTATTCACATAATTATTATAATAATAATAATGACAAAAACAGCAATAATAGTAGTAATAATCATAATAATAATTAAGCATTCATCCATTAAATGTATAATTCTATTTATTATTAAATTTGTTTTTTATTTCAGATTTGAAAACTGATTTATTTTATCGTTTTATTTAATTTAATTTTATTATTTTATTTTATTTAGTCAATCAACATTTAGTTTAATTGTTATTTAATAATTATTTTATTATTTATTATTATTATTTATTTTTGTTTTATTTTAGTCTAGTCTAGTCTAATTTTTTTTCAGCCAATCAACTTGCAGCCCACTTTGAAATCTTCATAACCTTTATAACAAGAAATAATAAGATGAGATAAGTCTCAGTCCAGACATTCTCTTCAGAATTGTGTGTTATTGTAACTAAATTGTAGGGAAATGAGAGACGGTCATCTTTTACACAATATAATTCGTCTGTGACAGTTCCTCATATGAAATGCTCTAAAGCAGTTATGTTAATAAAGCCACTTTCAGCATATGACGAAATGCACCCCACTCAATAGCCTCATCTCAATAACTAATATTTTCATTTATCTTCTTTACAGGCCTGTCAGATAAATCAGCAGCCGTTAGTATCTAGAGATTTTTTACAATGCATGTTTTATGCAATTATCCACCCTGAATATTACCACAATCATGGTTATACCTCCAGTAACCAAGTGTCTTTAAATCCAATAAACAGCATCTAGTGTTTGAAACTGATGCTAAAATGCTGTCTTTGGAGCTCTTGCGGTCTGTCCTCCTAACCTCCCCTGGTTCAAACCTCCACAAGTTCTTATATCACACCTTCTGGGTGCACCTGCTTTAGCCGAGTGCCCTCCTGTAATTTCCCTCTGCGGGGCTCGTGTGAAAGACTGAAAGTGAGTGGGTGGAGACCAAAGCTGCCGTGCGGCTGCAAGGTGACGAGGGGAAGGTAAATGCAGAGACTTCAGGACCGATTCAGCTCGCTGCATTTATTTTGATAAATGAGTGTCACCTACTCCTTTTTTCTATTTAACCCAAATGCTATTGAAGAAACAAAGATCTATGACTCAAAAGTACTGGTTCTACATTAATTTATCAGGCTAAACTAAGAGAAGAGTGAATAAACACTGTAGAGGTCTTGTTTTAAAGAGCAAGCAACTGTAAATTTAATTCAAAATGAGCCATTTATTCCTAAAAAATTCACATAAATAGTGATGCATGCAAAATTTAAATATGGAGATTAAAACTGTAAGCAATGAATTGAATTTTTTTATTTAGACAGGTCTTCTATCATAATTATAACCTATATTTTACTTAATATATTAAGCAGAAAAGAAGCTGCATATAACTGTGTGCTCTAAAATATAAATAGCATTTGTTTCACTTATATTATAATTTAATAATAAGTTTTCTATTTTAATAGATTTTAAAACATAATTTATTCCTGTGTTTGTCCACAGCCACATTTAATTGAATTGCTAGGCGTCTCAAGATTTTGGTTTTGATATGTGCTGGAGACTTAAGTCTTATCAGCTTTGAAAGGAACAGCTCACTAAAATTAAATGCCAGTTTTAAACAATCCATTTACTGTCATTAAACTCTAAAGGCTCTCTTAAATGGCAAAAAAAAAAAACTCACGACTGACTCACCCACCTTTTCACATTTCCTTGCTTAAAAATAGTTAAAATACATTTTCAAATGTTCATGTTTCAGCGCTGAAATGTACTGCAGTGCTCAGTTGTTAAATGCTCAAAGTGGACAGGTTAAATGGCCTGAAATAGATTTCCTTGTTTTTTACTAGATGAACACAAAACAGCCTGCTCTGATTTGTGTAGGCTATGTCCTCAGATTCAAACTGTTTGAGTTGTGCCAGGAGTGTAACCAGACAAATCAGGTTCACAAAGGCATGGCGAGTTCATGCTTGCACTGTGGTTTTGGAGATTTCAGTGTTGTCTCATCAAATGGTGCATAAACCCAGGGTGCACAGTAAGATAATAGCTATTGTCATTTAGCAGTTGCTTACTTGTCCAAAAGCAATACTACACATCCAGCAGGAAGAAATCTCCCAGGAACATCTTGAGGTTAAGTGCTATATTTAAAGTCTCCAGTTCATTCTTTCTAAACACTAGCAGAGATCTTTAATCGAGCACTACTTAAAAGCTTTGGGACCATCTTGTATAACACTGCGTCTGCAAATTCTATGGAATAATTGCAGAAATATGGGCTGCTAATTTACCCATGCATGCATATTTTCATTCATAAAGAAAAATGGTAATACTTTACTCTTATAATGCATCATACATGAAGGCTTTGAGTAGTTTCAATGCATCAGTTATGCCTTGTAAAGCACTTTATGATGATACATTATTACACTTATCAATGTATTGTTACTCTATGCATTTTAAATTTGGTCCTAATTATTTACAACAAGATAAATTGCATTACAGTGCACACACACACACACATATATTATATATATATATATAGGCTTTGTGTTGCCAGAACACAGAACTAGCATCAATTACATATTTGTATTATAATTATAGAAGTAGTATAATTATTAGAATAACAACAAAAGCATTAATAATAACGCTTCTATTTATTATTAATATTACTTATTTGCCTTGATATTTATAATATTGACATACTTTTATTATAAACAAACAACCAAATAAATAAATATAGGATTTATTCATATCAAGATAAAGGTCCAGTGACTGGGCTGCTTCCACCATCGTCACAACATCAGGTCACATGATGATGACAGACTGGTGTCATGGGAAATATGTGATATGAGACAGACAATAGTCACTCTAGAATCCCGCAGTGCTGCTGCTGAGTCCACGAGAAATCCTGCTAGCAAGAAACAACACGTACAAAACCAACACACATATTTGTGTATGTTTTTGTCTAAGCAGAACAGGAGAGCACCAGTACTGATTCAATTACTCTGCATTAGAGCAGCAACACATCGTTATTGATTTATAGTGTGCCACTGTGATGCCCACAAGGTGCTATAAACTTCAGCACAAGCGAAAACGACACAATGCATTGGAAATACTCAGGGCAGTAACCATGGTGATCAGCTCAGAAAGACTGAAATTATGGCGCTTAAAATCTCAAAGCAGAGATGTACTGATTGGGTTATATTATATAATTAAATGTAATATATAAAATCATACATCGCTTTTAGTAGCAATCAAGCAAAGTCCAGATGTTTGGAGAACTCATTAGTCAGAGTCTGTCGACTGATCTTCAGTTCCATCTGCCAAGGCCTGAAGCAGATCTTATGCTCCGAGATCTCACAGTGTGTGTGAGGACTGGAGTGCTAGCAGCCATTATCACACACCCGTTCATTTCCTCTCTATTGTGTGCCTTTCTTTCCTGTGGACACTTTCAGCAGCTCAGACCACCCCTGTGACGCAAGTACACCCCTGTGAGATATACACATTCTGCTCTTTTTAGCATTGTAGAAATAATGTGCTTATGTTGATGAACAGTTACCCAGAGACGAATGGTTGTACCACTCACAGGTGACGTATCAAAAATCTAACAACTACTGACACCCGAATGCAATATTTGCATGACATATTTGCTAGCTTTTGCACATGTAAAAATTGCCTAAACCTATTCTGCATTCTCGCCTCTATTGTTTTTTTTCTTTTCTCGCTTTTACGGTTCCCGTCAATAAAGACAAAAAAAAAGTGAAAACCTGTTTTATGTAACCATGGATACTGCTCAATAACCAGAGGAACCCGTTTAAGGTGTTGAAACGCTTCCCACTATAAACAAATGCTAGTGATGAACCAAAGCCAACTTTTAATATGCTTGATTGGACCATCCTTTCCTTGAGTATAGTTGCTTCCATCTTGAATTTTCCTTACTGTGAATCCACAGGGAGCCCCATCAAATCCCCCACAACACATCCAACACTTTACCACTTACTCGCCCACTAAATGCCAATCATCCACCCCATCCGCCCCATTCTGCAGCCGTACGGTCTGGATCTGTGTACATGTGAAGCTGTGCTGGAGACCTCATTTGTCAGAGAGTCCATTACCTATAACGAGCCTGAAGCTGGGACAGATGAAGCCCGGGATCGGTTACACAAACACTGGGAGAGAGGAATTCCTACAGGTTATGGAGGAATGTCTTGGAAAACCATTCAGTATCTGTCCATAGAAGCAAACGGTGTGTAAAAAATAAATAAATAAATAATTTCTATTTCCCATTCAACTGTACATTAAAGTGGATTTAGATGTCCTTCCCAAATTCTGACACCTTTTGAATTTCCATGACTTTTCTAGATGCTTGAAAAAAAAAAAAAAAAAAAAAAAACAATAATTCTGTTTTAGCAAGCAACAACGGTGTACTGATTCCAACGCCATGGACACTATTCACAGAACACTGTTTAGAGTCCCAGCCTTAGAGGAGACAAGAAAATGTATTGATTTTTTACTGTATATGTCACACCTCTAAATTAGCAATTTGCAATATGCAATTTATTTTCCAGTTGTCAGCCTTCACAGACTTAGCTGACAGTTTTTGCCATTCCTGTGTGTTTTTAACATACACTTGTGTGCATTTGACAGTTTTAATATCAATAAAACATGAAAGAGAAGTTGTTTATTTACTCACATGTCATGTGTCAGCTGCTTACTGTGTGCATGCTTCAGATGTGATTTAACATAACATCATAATATAGTATAATATAATGTGATATAATTTAACTATGTAAATAAATTTATATTTAATATAATATAATATAATTTATATAGATAACTATATAACTTTTTAAAACCTTTTTAGGGTGTAAGGTCACCGGATGTTGAAGCAATCGTAACGCTAATAATGTTATACAAAAAAATAAGATTTAAAACATAAAAAGATTTGACTCAAAGGACAAAAACAGTGTTTGTAGAAGTTAATCTCAGGAATGAAACCTAGTGTTAAAGACAAGTCCATGACTAGAAAGGGGTCAGTGTGTGGGACCTAAAATATATCTGCAGAGCTGCTCCTCATATTAGAGACAGATTACCCTGAGAAAGGCCTGTCTGCATTCCTCCAGAGCAGGGCGAGCAGTGACGGGTGGGAAGAGGAAGAACCCTGTTAAAACCATAACAGCGGTCGAGCCAAAACCACACTATCCTACAGCTGCTTTCACAGCATCTCAGCCAAGCCCTTCTCCCGGAAAAAAAAAAAAAAAAAGTCAAATTCCTTCAGTCTGGGATTTATTTATTTCAGCCTTTGGATGGCGTTCACGTACCAAGGGGCTTTGTGTTTTTTGGCCCCTGATGTTGTATTTGTTTTTCTGAGTATTTTCATCAGGTTTTCAAGCTCCTCTCAATGGTGGGGAATGAACAAACCTGTCTTTTGAGTATGTCAGATTAAATCTGAAAATCATCAAACAGAAAGCAGCTTGAAAAGTGTGCATGAGGATCCAATATTATTTGGCGGACCACCAGGAGGTTTCCGATTTCCACTCCAAATTCCATATGCCACGCTGCACCACTGAATCATACAGATACTGCAATATACAGGAATGTCAACTGCACCAGTACTTCACTATAATTACTACTTCACAAAAAATAAAATAAATAAATAAATATAAAAAAGACAAGGTCACTTCTGTAAAAAACAAGAACCAACTCACTTAGCCACCTTTACGTTGTCAGACTGAATTGAATGCTCATGTATTGGTTATGGTTACACATGAAATCACACTGTGGTTCATTAAATTGGGTCTTTTTTGGGTAAATGAAAGCTCTCATTTATATGAAAATTGCAATGTAATGCTGACTAACAGACATGCCTCTAATTAATGCCCTGATGGCAATATTCATTTTTAATAATAATAAAAATAAAAATAAAACACTAACTGCTCTTAATTTATTTCTTTATTCTTTATTAATAAAGGTTTACTTGAATAATTACATGAAAAAAGGAAGCCTTGTTTACTTAATTTCAAAATACTTGAAACTTGCATGCATTCAATTGCAACACCTAACAAAAAGGTTTAATTTGTTACCATTTACTATATTGAGCACCACTGTGACAACCAAGTGTGTCACCAAGTGACAACATTACAGCATTTGTAAACATAATTAATGTATTGCTAAATGTAATTAATTTAGCATTTCTAAACTAAGGTTCATCGACATACTACTGTGCGCTGTTAATTAATGATCATTTATAATTAACTAATGGAAATTGTAATGCACAAGTACATACAGATTAAACTACAGTATACTAACAGCACTTAGCACTAGCACTATACTGCTCCACACTGAAATAAAGGCTAAAAGGAATTTCACAGTGATTCTAAAAAAAAGAAACTTCTATTTAAGAACTATTCCATTTAAAACAAAACAACAATTTCCCCAAAGAACCTTTCTGTAATTTGTTTTTTTTATTTTTCAACTCAGCAATAGCTGTCAAGAATAACATGTGCATCCCCCAAAGCACAGGACACCAGTCAGGCTCTTTCTTCCTCCGAGTCTACATGCATCAACAACTGAACATAATGAAGAAAAATAACATATAAAAAAAAAAGTCACAGTATGTCCCCAGCATTAGCCTGAAACCAGCAGGTGCTCCATTACAATGTGCATCTTCGTCAAGTAATTGAGCTGAAGTTACCCGCGATTAGCTCGCCCATCCTGAATTAAACCAAACACGGTAATGCTAGATTCAAGCTTGGTGCAGTAAAAGGGCACAGCATGGTTTAATACTGCACCATATGAACACCCTCAAACTCCACATGAAGTTACTTTTGAGTGCATTCTGAAAAAATCCGGATCTGAGAAAAACATTTCCCACATTAAAATAAATGGGATAGAGCCAGCTTCTTCAGCAGCGGCAGAATTCCAAACGTTACTGGAATGTTGAACCCCCAACCACATTACAAGTCATAAAAAAGATAAACTCTCCATGCGCTTCTGTGAGGTCTAAATGTCTGCCAAGTGACAGTGAACGCCAGCACTCAATAACGCAGGATATTTGGTGCCCAGACAGTTCATCGGTCTTTGTTTTGTTCTTCAAGTAATATCAGTGATCAGGCACAGAAAACAACCAGAGAAGCCTTACACGTTCAACAGTTCCTGAAGTTTACTAGGAGTCAGAGTGAGAAATAATATGCAAGATGATTCAAAGCACCAAAACCAAACAAAATGGGAAGTTATGCCCTCACACCTTCCTGCAGGACACACAAAAGCCCAAAACCCTGGAAGTAATTATCACCTTTTTATACCTCTTACATAAGCATCCCTGAAATGCCCCAAGAAATTATTTGCAGTTGTAACATGCCAGAAGGTGGAAAGAAATCAAGTTCCCAGCGTGAAATCAACACCTTTTTATTGCATGTTTTAAAAAAAGTTAATTCAATGTGCCAAATATAAATTACTGTAATACCCACGCTTGACTCTAGTGAAATCTCTTACCTACAGTGAAGAAAACACAAAGCGTTTAACATAAAATCCAACTGAGGATCTGTGGTAGGAGCAAAGATATGGGACCTCTGCATACTCAACATCTCTTAGTGTTCTGCCTGGGGAAGCTAAAATGCCAAATTAATTAGTGCAGAGCTCATGATGAGTAGCTCTTTTCTCTTCCATACTGCTCTCATCTGCTCCCCCCACTGAAATATTTGGGTTCTGACTTTTTTTCTATTGCCTGGTCCAAAACAGTTTGATTCCATTTTCCAACCTTTTGGCGGCCTCTTGTTTCACGTTGCATTATGTGGTTCCAAAACTATTTGCGCTCAGAAATTAGGCTACATTTGAAATTAAATTCTCAAGGAGGAGGAATGTGAAATAGAACTTTCTTGTAAAATGTACTTCGTTATATTTATAATTTCGAAAAAGTATGTTTTTTGTCACTTTGCTTTTAATATCAAAATGTAACACAGAATGCCACTTATATCTGTTTAAGAAAGCTGCAAAAGAAAAACTAATTTACTATAAAAGGCATATTATGATTCAAAAAGTTTTTTTTTTACAAATGCAAATTGTACAGGAGTACAATTTGGAATCTTCAAAATAGTATGAAAGCATACTACTTACAACATTTTCATCATATATTATGCTATTCCAAATTCTGTGCCAGTGTGTTGTGCCTAGTTAAGACGTTGTGTTAAGATCTCAAAACCATACCCAAGATAAAAGGTTTTGCTCTAGGTCTGATGGGATCTAGAATATGCACAGCTATCCTGCTGTATGTTGAATGGCAAGAATAAATGTGAAAATTAAAGTATACTTTAGGCTAGCTTGGTTATTTATCTTAAGTCGTTATGTGATAATTCAGTTTGCACTCAATAGCTATGTTTCAATCAACCTGTGTGCGCAGTTTGAAGTATCGCATCAGAAGCAAAAATCACTTAATTTGCAAAAACATGTTTTTTGATAGATATATAGATATATATACACATACACACACACACACACACACATATACATATACACACACATGAATACATATACACACACATACATATATATATATATACACACACACACACACACACACACACACACACACTCCACCTTGAGGCGGATGAGCTACAACAGCAGAAGACCCCAGGGTACCACTCATCCCCACTACAAACAGAAAAAAAAAGAGGCTACAATTTGCACAAGCTCACCAAAATTGGGCAGTTGGAGACTGAAAAAATGTTGCCTGGTCTGATGAGTCTCGATTTCTGAGTCAGAATTTGGTGTAAACAGAATGAGAACATGGATCCATCATGCCTTGTTACCACTGAGCGGGCTGGTGGTGGTGTAATGTTGTGGGGGATGTTTTCTTGGCACACTTTAGGCCCCTTAGTGCCAATTGGGCATCGTTTAAATGCCACGGGCTACCTG
>JAUCMS010000045.1:9734390-9747468 GCA_032357445.1 Enteromius radiatus
TGAACATGACAATGAGTTCACTGTACTAAAATGGCCCCCACAGTCACCAGATCTCAACCCAATAGAGCATCTTTGGAATGTGGTGGAACGGTAGCTTCGCGTCCTGTATGTGCATCCCACAAATCTCCATCAACTGCAAGATGCTAACCTATCAATATGGGCCAACATTTCTAAAGAATGCTTTCAGCACCTTGTTGAATCAATGCCACATAGAATTAAGTTATGAAGGCGAAAGGGGGTCAAACACCGTATTAGTATGGTGTTCCTAACAATCCTTTAGGTGAGCGCATATATATATATATATATATATATATATATATATATATATATATAAAAAGTTAATGTGAATAACAGGAGATGGAAACACATTTGCCAAAAAAAAAAAAAAAAAATCACATGTGCATCAAAAAAAAGTCAAGTGACTTTGCGCAATTGGATGGCAAAACCTGACTAACAAGCAGACCAATCTCACTGCACAGCATCTAATATGTAATGGTCAATCTAAACTGGCCAAGCAAACGGTCATAGAATTTCTCTATAATTGCCTTCCAGAACTGCATGCTGCATTCACAACAAAATAGTTAAGTTTATAATCTAATTCATAAATATTAAACCTTTTTTACATGATAAAAATGTACATAGTCAGCAGTGGATGCAAACACCAACAGACATTCGAAAAATTCTTTGAGGTGAAGAAATCGATGTGTCTATTATGTTTGTAGGTGAGGCTTATAAGACGAACAGACATTCATCTGTTTTTTCACTGCATGCCTGGGAACTGACTGTGCGTGTTAAGGGGGAAGCTGTTATATCTGGAAGAGCAGTGAATGCGAGAGACTTCGCCAGTATAAAATAAATCAGCTCAGCCACAAAACAAAGTGGACTGCAGATGCATGAGCAGCGGACTTCCAACTCCCACTGCGGCCTCCAGCTCCTCAGGGAGTTGGAGTCATTCCCTATATGAAAGTGTCACACAACGCCAAGATTACACTGTTCCTATTGCAGGTATATTCTTATAAATGCAGCTAGTGAAATATTGTACCACTCTTACCAGAAAGGTTGAGCTGGGTTTTCTTTCCAGGAAAAGCATCTTAATAGGTGATTTGGTTTTTAATAACGTTGGCCGACCTTGTTTAAACATTACGGAAAGAATAAGCTTTAACTCTCGTTATTTCCTTGCGTCTAACATTTCACACAATCCTAGCTCCTTTTGCACAGCAGAAGAAATGACAGGTGCTATCCTTCATTATCTGAGTGCACTTAAAGCACTCTATGCAGGCTTCTGATGCGGCTTAATTGGACACATCCGGAGTTTAAGGTAACAGCTATATAATGCATTCGCATAGTGTTAAGAATTTATTGTTGGCTAGGTGCTGTGGCGGTCGATACCGTTGCGGTGTGATGGAGACCCCCTGAGGAACCCTGGGTAAAGGGGGAGTCATGCTAATGAAAGCTTTAGGTCATTCTACTTACCATGGACTGGGCCTAATTAAAGCTCAGCCTTTATCCAGGCCTGAAGTCCTGCTGCTGCTGCTGCTTCACTTAACTGCTATTGTTTTCATGATGTCCTCTGTGACAAACAAATGGAGCTGCAGGGATGATGCCACCACGGCCTGGGGATACTCATTGACTAGAGAGTTCACTACCTAGAGTGCTTTTCCTTTGATTTGCATAATTGTGTAAGATACACAAACTACAATTTTAATAACTTTAGAGGCAACAAAAGTCACAAACAAAATGGCCAGCTTGAAACAGACGGCACAAAAAAGCCTGGGCTTCCTAGTACCTCATGATACAATACACATTGTGACACATGTCATGACACAATACATTGCAATGCATCATAATAACATGATTAGATTGTGACTGAAACTGCTTCAGTTGTGTCACTGAGACCCAGCATGTCCGCATGTTTGGTTTGAATTTTATTGTACACAGAATTGTTAGAAACAGTTTTAGTGCATCCATAAACATTAATTCAAGGATCCCAATTATCAATACAATATAGTATACAATATAAGATATTGCAATGTGATTATTAAAGGGGGGGGCACCTTCATAAATTAAGAGTTGTTTACGCTGTTAAAAAGTTGGATTCGCATGGACAAAGTTTTATAGAGAGAGAATCGTAAAGCTGTATCTTGCTTTTATGAAATATGAAGGATGCAGTACTACTCTATAAGTTTAACATGAGATTACTGAGTGTGTTATGCTCCCTTTAATATATTATGCAACGTTATTACCATTTTTTACTTAACTTAAAAATGTCACCATCTGAGCGCCAATTATGTCAGGCTCAAAAACGAGTTCATTATTATTGCATTTCAAGATATCATTGTCATATTCTGCAGAGATCCTCATTTTAAAATAGTGCTTGCATTACCATCTCTGCATTTTATATACAGATATTATTCTAAAAGGAAAAAGCAACCTTATTTAAACCAGATAATGCAAGCAATATTCATGTCAAGCCAACACATTTATATTTATTGGGTAGGCAAGATGAATATTAAAAGCTTCAGTGGCATGATCTGTATCTTCCTATTTCTAAGGCAATTAAAATGAGACTGACAAGTCCATGTTTAATGACTGTGAGAAAAGTTTTATTGGGGCTCTTGGGTAATCCCTCTTCTGAGCACAGTGCAGGTCCACGGGGCACAAGCCATGTGATTCTTTGACAGATGTACGGCTTTGTGCCACAAAAAAAAAAAAAAAAACAGATCTAAAAGAAAGGCCTGTTGCTAAGCCTTTTCTCAAATGCCTTCATCCATGCAGCTAACATCCTAAGAAAGGGTCAAGTCATTCCTTGACTACAGACATCTGGGCTGCTCCATGCAAAACAAAACAATTAACTGCGGGGGCAGGGACTTCTCAATTCATCTCTACAGTGAAGGAACATGAGGCAACTCGGAAGCTGCAAACCCTGCCTCCAGGAACGAGAAGTTCATTTTAATAGATGGCTGTTTGGTGAGCTGACCTGGCAGGAGAGATATTGACGAAATGCTGCTAAGGACATCCATTTAAGAGAAAGTATATTTCACCTTTAAATCCCCTAACAGTCTAGAATTGCAACAATGACTACAAAATAGGCTGCCCAAAAGTACCCAACCAGATACTGACATGTCAGGTTGCTTAAACAAACATTTCTGAACTAGCATAAAAGAAAATATTTGAACACAGAAAGTGAAATTGTATATATTTTTTTTCTATTCAGCCATTTGCAAACACATATATACAACACACAAACAAGGACAAAATGACAATGTATGCATGCATGTAATATAATTAATAAGTAATATATTATTAATTCTCCATTTTACGATCAGAATTATTTTACTCTTCTACATTCATGTCATTCCACACCTGTATGAGTTTCCTTCTGTGAATCACAATAATTAAGATATTTTCAATAATATAAAAATATAATCCAATTTTGAAAAAAAGGTAATAAAGCTGTCACTGTGGTGGTTCCCTTTAAAAAGTTACTGATATGTACCAGTTACTAATTTATAAACTCATACCTTAAAAAAAGGTACTAATATACACTTTTTAGGGATATAAGAGTTTACATTTGGAAAGGTTACCACCACAGTGACAGCATTTGTGCCTTTTTTATGAAAGTATACGCAAAACTAGCCAAACATTTGTAAACATCTTCTGTACTGCACAATAAACAGGTCTGAAAAGACAATAATGCGAGTAAATGAGTTAAAGTTGCACAGTGATTTACAGTAGCTATATAAACATCGTATCTGTTTCTATACCATAAATTTTAGCAAGACTATTGATTAAACCACCATACATCTGTTTTATAAAGATCGTTACATAGCTCCAGCTCTCAGATGTCAATCTATCATTAGGGCCAAAGCAGCACATATGGTCTTTTAATATTGTGTTTTCAAGCCCAGGTCGATGTGAGTGAAGTTCAGAGAGCAGCAGGGTAGCTGCACTTAAACGTCTCAGAATGTGTGTGTGTGTGTGTGTGTGTGTGTGTTTGTGTGTGTCTATAAGTGAGAACTCTTGGGCACTGCTTCATTTCCCACTAATGCATTTCCTATACTCTTTCAGTCAGCAAGGGAGAGCGAAAATGAGATCTGAATCACCGCTCAGAGTTAAAAATAACCAAGTCATGGTCAAGCATGCATTTCCTCTACCTGAAATCTCTATATGCGCTTCTGTTGTGTGACGCAAAGTCTCCAATAATTGCTTTGATTAGAGAAACACTCACTGGCATCATTAGTGACACATCACACGGGGAACAAACCTCACGTTCCTCCAAGTTGCCAACAAATCCTACAGAAGGCTCAGCAACAGACATTTTCTCCTCTAGCACTGTCTATTGAGATCAGAGAAATGTTGCAGCCACACAGGAGAAAATGACTGCTAATTACCATCATTACACAGCAAAGCCGTTACCGCCGCTGCATTCTCGTTTCTAAGGCAACAAGACAAACAGAGGATGTTGCCTCGCAGTTTTCAACCACCTGAGCAAAAGTCACAGGCAGGTGCTGTGAAACTGGGAATCAAGCCAGCGAACGAGAAACAGTTTTAAACATTTGACACCAGATGTTATACCACATACTTTTTCACGGCTCTGTACTGGGATTTTACATTAGGCACTCTAACAAAAGCTATTTAATAGGCTATATTACAACCTTGCGCACTAACAGACTGTTATTGCTATGCAGTTGCCAGTTTGAACTAAGCAAAAACTGTAAGCTCAATCACACAAAGTAATAGTGCACTTGATGCATCGTTCAAGCACAAACAGTGCATGTCATGTTTAACACTTAGGGATGCGAGATTGTTTAAAACACTAAGTCTAAAAATGTTATAATACTTTGACTAAGAGCATGCATCATGGTATTCTCGATAATGGATGCAGACTGTCCTGCAAGAGAATAAATAGTTGACAAAAAGTTATTTTTGTTTTCGTTGCACAAAAAAAGTATTTTCTGAGCTTCTTAAAATTACGGTTGAACCACTGATGTCATATGGACTATTGTAAAGATGTCCCTGCTACCTTTCTGGACCTTGATGGTAGTAGTTCCCTTGCTGTCTATGGAGGCATTAAAGCTCTCAGATTTCATCAAACATTTTACAACTTGCGTATATTTTATTAAGTGATATATGTTAAAGGGATAGTTACCTCCAAAAATTACAATTTCTCAAAAATGTTCATTTTTGGGTGAACTATGCCTTTAACATAATGTCACTTAATAAAATATACAAATAGCTATAAGTTTTAAAATTGACATGCAGAGCTATAAGAGCTGAAACATGTCACTGTGTTTTTAATGGTGAATTTCTGGCAACCACAGCTGCTGTTTTATAACTGTAAATTTAACAGAACACTTTGTATTAGTACAAGTATGACCAAATGTTATGTTTTATCAAGTAATACTTTAATTTACTCAGCTTTTAAGAAATGCGTGAACTTTTTTTTGCGTCCCTGCCAGCTGACATGGTGATTTCAACTTTGTATGAACAGACTGGCATTGTGAGAGAATGATGAGATCGGAATGATGCCAAGTGTTCAAAGAGAGTAAGAATTTTAATCCAGAGCGGAATGTCTCATGCTAATTTCTCAACATCTGAGATAAAATATGAAGGAAAACACAGATAGCACTACAGTACTTTAAGTAGCAGCTTATATAAGGTTCATTACCTATATTGAGCATTACAAAAGAATGCAGGGAACTTTATGCTTAGCTGAACTGAACCTGTACTTAACCTGCCCAGGAGCACCTGAGATGTGCAGTACAAGTTGCCATGGTAATCTATTTCTCTCAAAAGTGATCCACTGCAGGGACTGAGTCAATCCTGTACTTTTAATTTGATAACTCATAAATTATACCTGCTAGTGAACCTACACACTCTGTTCCCATTAAAAGACTCACAGCTTCTTGTTTTTACTAAAAATCCCCACAGATTTTTCAAATGAGGTTAATCAGTTTAATATGAATTTCATACGTTGTGCTGCTAGGAAGATACAGGGTACTATCAAAGCACACTTCCTAAATCAGTAACACTACTGATATGATGCCAATCATGTTTAATACACCAAAAAAGAAAAACTCCAAACAGGTTCCATTACACCGAACAGTTTTAGGATTCCAGGCACTCTTGGAATTTTTAAACATTTCTAATTTTCTGAGAAAATGCCCTAACAAAACTTTCCTGAAGGCGTTACACTTACAGCAGACAATGAGTTGCCTGTGAGATCCCTTTTATAACTTGTCTGTGGTTTCTGATTTACAGTAACCACATAGCCATACATACAAACACATCTGTTCACAGCTCTGAGGCAAAAAAAAAAAATCAACAAAGTGTCATGGGAGGAGCTTACGACAGACACAGTGGGAGTGGCGTTGCTTTTACTGAACAAAATAATAATAAAATAAAGGCATGGTTGCTCACACTAGGCATGGTTGCCGTGAACCGGGCCAGAGTACGATTGTCACCCCTCCCCACTCCCCCTCTGGCCTGCACTCACATAGGGTTTCAGCATTCGTGCCGGAGCACGCTTACGTCATCATAGTGCGATGGTTTCAGGATAAACAGGAAGAGCGGCACATTGTTAAACAGATTTATCACTTTTGTTGGTTTTGGAGCGTCGCAAAAATGTGACATTGCGCGTCCTGTTCCGTGCTCCGGCACGGTTAGCGCTCACACTACATGCGAACCACGCCCGAGTCCAACCGAACCGTGCACTGGCAAACCCCTTCCAAGCGGACCAGGGACAGCTAAACGAACCGCGCCTGGGCACGGTTCAGAGCACTCGCACTAGTCAAACGAACCACGCTTTGGTGGTCAAACGCAGTCGGGCACGGTTCAAACTGCCTAATGTGAGTACACCCTTAATGTATTCCACAGGGAGTACACACACTCACAATCACCCAAGGGAAGTAAACAAATGAAATTTGGTCAAATCACTGGCCTAAATATTAACTGACTGGCCACTATACACAAGACTTAAAAAATAAATAAATAAATAAATAAAATTTAATCATATTAACAGTAATATTCAATCTAATAATTTAATTTTAAAACATTAGATATATTTAAAATCAATAATCTAATAATAAAATATTAAAAGTAGTTTGGCTTATTAGATGAAACAAATCTACTATTCCACTGCATAACAATCTATTGTTCTCAACTGTGTTGTCTTTGGCAATGACAGATGCAAACAATGAGTTAAAGTGCTCAGTAAGTTTGACGTGCCTCACAGCCATTTGACTAGCAATTATCCTAAAAGTGGCTCTTGTAGGGCATTGTTTCATGGTTCAGGTACTGGGCAAAATTGTTAGCATGACAGATCTTCTTTGAAGTAACACTAAAAGTAGTGGGATCACAACCATGACAGCTGATAACAAGATCTGAGTGCTATTCCAAAATGGCAGATTTCTAGACACCTTTCCAGTGCTATTATCAAAGCAGGTTCAAATCATTCACTGGACCCGAATGAAAACGGCCCTCTTGGTTTTGAATGAGTGTGCACCAACTGCAGCTTGTCATCAGAGTGAATCACTCTTTTCAAAACATCTGAATGACAATGGAAAAACAGTCGCTCCAGGAATAAAATCCCAGAGGAAATCATCAGGGAGGTATGATATTAAAATATTATTCACGAATATGGCTGCATTATCTGTAGAAAGTCTTTATTTATCTTATCTTATTTATTTTATGTTAACCAGCTTTGTATTGTTACAATAAAAGTAGTACAAATAAATAAACAATGTGATGTGACTTGCAAAAAAAATATCTATATATATATATATACACCAAGAATATCAAAGCAAACAGTAAAATGCAAAATTAGACTAACCAAGCTAGAACAACACAAGCCACAATCTCGCTCTCAGCAATATAGGAACATCTGTAAACAGCACGTCCCAGTTAGAATTAACGCATGTCCGACAACAAAGATGCACAGCGTTTCAATCTCCTTTACCCAAATAATCATTAACCTTCACTTCCTGGTGACAATGTTTGCTCTGAGTCACAAAAAAGCTAAAATCACAGGCATACGAAAGTGTGGCAGGGGATGCAGAGGGTACTGGGGCATGCACATTTGATTGTTCCTGTGCCTTTGCTACAGCTCAAAGGGATGACCTCACCTCTATTGAGTTTCAGATCCCTCTCACTCATTCCACATGGCCAGCCTCGCCCAGGACCCTCTGCTCACACCTTTTCAAAACAGCATAGCAGACTTCCTCCTGGAAGGGTTACAGAGTTTAAAATAGTTGTGAAGGCAACAAAAATAAAAATAAGAAAATCTAATTGTCGTCGGCAACAAATGAGAAAATTTGATTTGAATCGATATGCTCTTTATCAGAGTGCATCTCTACAGTGCATTCTAGTGTGCCCTGCACAGCTATTCAGTATCAACAAACATATGATGTACGAAACACCAACAAATGACTCATGAGCCAGTTCTTTTTAATGAATCCATCACAATTTCATGTTTTCAGTCTGAATCAATCAACACAATGCATCATCCACAAAACTGAACTTGTGCGTATATGCTTCTCAAAAGCTTTTAATGTTTAGAGATATGGAGTACTGTTTTCCATTTGGACAGAATTAGAAAGGTCTGGTATATTTTGATTCAAACAAAGGCTCTCTGACCCTGTGACAGTTTTTTGCTAAGGAACACTACAGAGTTACTACCAGACTGCCACGAAAGCAGTGTTACATATGACATTGAATTGATTTCACATGGAGATATTCGGTTTCCTGGCAATACATTCACTTCAAGAGAGCCAGTAAGAACTCACCGGGTCAGCCAGAAGTTCTGCTGATATCAGCATATCAAAGATAAAGAGCAATGTCCACACACACACACACACACACAGAAAAAAAAAACAGAAAATAGACTGCTGCCAACACAAAGTTTATAAGTCTATTAGCACAGCAACATCTTTAACCACAAAACCACTTAGCCCTGGTGCAAATCCATTACAGATTTATCATTCACATAAACTACACTGAAAGTGGATTAAACAGTAACAATATCACAATAGGCTGGAGATCATTATAAGCAGATTAACACTAAATAAAATGAGCTTTCATTAATGGTGTGTGAAAGAGGTATTAAGTAAACCTTAACCTAAATCAAATTAAAACTCATGTGAAGCTTTATATACTTGAAGCTGTGAAAATACTGCTGCAAGGTGAGGTCAAACAGATAACACAAAACGCAAGCTAACATGTTACTTCAATTAACCAAGGACCACTATCTACTGTTGTTTCCCCTGAACACGCCTCGTGTTACTCTATACCAAATGTAAAAATGCAAGGTCATGATCATAAAATAAAATACTAATAATAAAGGGGGGGGAGGGCCATGCAATTATACCCCAATGACAAGCTGTTATAATCTAATGGCACGATTTTTGCACATTTTAAGGGTTCAAACACCTGAGTCTGGAATTTAAAAATCTAATTTAGTTTAGTTTCCCTCTGAAGTGGCAAAAAGGTTGCAAAGCTCCGTTTCTCCCTTCTTACCTAATTGAAAACGGAAAAGCTGCAGTCACTCCCACCAACTCCCCAGCCCAATTGGATTTAGAAAAGCAGCAAAACAGGTATTAAATAAGAAGTGGGTACTCTTCTGAACATAATCAGGTTCTTAATTAATCGTTTTAAAGCTGCCTCACCCTGTGTTTATTTTAAACAGCCTGAAATGACACAGATTGTATGCAGGTTGCATAAGTTAACATGATGAAATAATTAATCAAACAATCTACCGATTTATTTGACCAGTTTCACCTGCACAGCCATCACATCCTCATCAATGAATGTCAGGGCTTATAATCTATCCATTTGCGACCAGAATACTAGTCTTTTAGTAGATAGTCTGTAGTCTGTGATTATGTCATTAGAGAACCTGGTGACCTAATGTTTTGTGAAATACTGTAACCACTACCACAGCGTGGATATAGGCTGAACAGAAACAAATGTAATACATAGGAAGACCTGCCTGACACATTCCACTCTATTATAACAGTTTCCAAAGAAGAGCAGTTGAACTAACTGACCAATAAACCAAACCGCAAAGCTGTTACTAGGAAACCACATTATGACTAAGAGAAGTGAACATGCGATACAAATAACGTGTTCCAAAAGACAGAGTGTTCAAAATGAGATTAAGTTTAAAATAGATCAAAAGGAATCTTGAAAGGCTTGAAGAATATGACATTGACAAGCTCGCATTTATTAAACGGAGTGATTTCATCATGAAAGTGGATAAGTGACTCTCCTTAAGATGTTTGCTTGAGACATTGTGTCAGTCCCTAAAAATCATCCGTTTCATAGAAAGGTGATTCACCACTGATAACGCATCCAAGCAATCCTGACTTAACTAGGTTTCAGTCTGCAAAAGGCATTAAGCTTTTGGTTTACTTTCTGATAGGAAAAAATACATTTCTTCAGAAAAAGGTTCAATACTGAGAATCGCGAATAAACCGTATGAATCAAAAACATAGTAAGAATCCTGCATCTTAAATTCCTCAGCACTCATTTCTCACCTTCAATTTTCAACACTGTCTACATGACTAATGGCTGCATAAATCTGAGGCTACAGCCTGCATTAAATTGGAGCCCAAAGTGGTGGAGGAGACAGGACTGTAATTATTGAGTCCAAAAGTAAGATGGGTGCCTTCAATACTAATTTCAGCATTTGGGTGCCATGTTAACACCCATCCTCTCGTGCAAGAGGCTGAAAATCTCTGCTCTCCTGCATGGAACACAACAAGCGCTGTTAGGCAGATGGCGAGACAGTTGGTGGGAATATCAGCGATAATGCAGATACATTCTGAACCTTCAACTGTTTCTTTGCCATTCATCAGATCGGAATCAACAGCTGCTGCTTCCAGGAAGATGGGAGATTAAATGAGGTGGCAGAACAATATGCTGAAAATTAGTACTAGTTGAAATCACCAATGGCTGATTTATAAAAAAAAAGAAATAAAAAAAAAAACCACTACCTTTTTAAGAGCATGCGACTTTATGAACTAAATATAGAAATTTGGGTGGGAAAAGGTCCTTTCCTTTTCCTGTTTGTGACAACGCTTATGTCATAATCACCTGTGGGCACTTATTTGCACAGACACTCTAAAAGGGATTATTCACCCAAAAAGGAAAAATGTAATCTTCATTTACTCACTCTGAACTCATAGATCTTTTGTTCCTTTTCAAAAGGCAAATTAAAATGCATGTAATATTCGCTAATCACTTTTGTCCAAGAAAAAAACTATGCAAACTAAAACTTTCACCCTTTAAAAAGAACAAAAATATATATTTATAAATCAAGTAATATGCATGTGAATTAATTAATGTTTATATTTAAATAAAGGCCTTAATTATATCGGTTCATCACAAAAAGCACACATGCAAATATATTTACATTTTCAATGGATGCCATAAAATTATGCAAAAATGTTAATCTTCATGTGTGTTCCGAAAATTCAAAGTAGCATGTTCATTCAAACCCACATGCGGTTGAGAAATTAATTACATCATTTTAATTTTTGGGGTAACTAACCCTCTACAAACTTCCCAAATCCCAAAGAAATGTGCCCAAAGATACGTGCCATATAAAATTGTTTCTGAAAATATAAATAGGACTGAACAATCCCAAGCATCATAAATCCCAGTGCAAATCAAGTCATAAACATTAAAAAGTAGGACCATTAGATACTGTCTGATAATTGGATCACATCTGATGCAGACTGGTTACAGAATTAGATTTAGATGTTGTCTGCTGCCAAATCTTGAAAATATACTTGCATAACCGAACAACTGACATGATTTTACATAAACCAAACTTCCATAGCAACAGCTAATACAGAAGAACAACAGGAGAGGCTGTTAAGCACAGAACCTCGAACATAATTTGTTAAGCCTGAGGCTATGTTTAAAACTTATTTGCCCAACCTTAATCCAGCAGTATCTATAGAATCTGGAGCCACTCTACATGTGAAAAAGTCTTGATAATCCCTCTGCTGCCAATCATCAACCAAAGCGTCTTTTTCTCCTCGCACATTTCCTTTTCTACATGTTTCACAACATGTGCGTGTCCACCTACACACTCCCTTTCAATAGGCTACTTAATATTGGAAATGCGACACTGCCTGCAGATAACTGCATCCTTGGCATTCTTAGATAGAGGCTGGGGAAAGAAAACATTAAATCCAAGTATGTTTTGCAAAGCAGGAATGATATACGCTTGCTACTGTCTTTATCAAATTTAAGTTATTAATACCATATTATGTCTAAAAAAAGGCATGTTGCAGGCGATTTCTACATCATAAAATGAAAATGTGATCCATGCTGTTCCACAGGCGGATTTAACAACAGTGAAAGTCTAAAAGTGGTCCGATTGCATACTTTTACTCAACCACACTAAGACTAAATAAAAACAGTGGCAGTCCTGTCAAAGGACATCTCAAGGATGCCAACACAATGTTCTACCTTGGTCCCTTTTTAAGGTCTTGTGATGGTCTGCATCTTCCATACATCTAAAAGTTAAAAAAGGGAATGCCAGAAAGCACTTCAATCAGGGACCTGCTCTTCAAATCCACCCCCACACGAACTGCATTTAGAGCCTGGCCAATACACAGTGAGCACACACCACCCACACAACGAAGAAAAGACATGCAAATGACAAATCAGTGAAGCCCTTACAGGGAGAAAACTGAGTGAAGGGCCATTAGTCAACCTACAACACAGACCTCACTATTTTGACGTGATAAAATGTTATGCATAAAAAATGCGATGTGATCTACAGCCCAATGACTTCTTCAGTTGGACACCTGATCTGATTCAAAGCTAATGCAGCAGATTCCATAGATATTCGTGTCTGGGATGAGTACAGGATGGCTAAAATTGCTGCTTGGTAGGCAGCTCACAAGTTTTTGAAACACAGCCATTGTTCTCAAATATTACAGATAGATCTTGATCAATTACTGTGCAAAACTTGTTGTCAGACCATTTGTGATTACTAAGAATTTTTAAAATTGATTCTATAGAGATCAACAATCAAAAAGCATCAATTACATGAAGATATATATAT
>JAUCMS010000045.1:9747501-9764600 GCA_032357445.1 Enteromius radiatus
CCTGTAAATGACACTTTAAAACGCACTTTTTTAAAAGAACAGAAAAGACGTTCATTTAAATATATTATTTACCAGTGACATTTATCAAGAAACTTCTGGCTTAAAAATGGAAACCACAAGAGTCAGATGTATTTCTTTTCATAAGTTGCTATGCCATATATGTTATTAAATTATTGGCTGATGCAGTAATGATTAATGTCCATGTGACATGCACAATCCATGTTAATGAAGTTGTTCGGCTGTCAGCTGTAATCGACTGTTTCTCTATGTTTTTCCCACATCTGGAGTTAAGAGCAAAACTCTTCAACTAACGTTATAACCGCACCATTTTCACCTTGCGCTGTTTGTTTATCAGATTGAGAACGAATAAATTACTACACATAGGACCACGGTTTGTATTTACATTCCGCCTGCTATCAGTTATCAAAACAAGAACGTTTTCACAACAACTTTCTGGTCGAATCTTGTTTTCCTCTGATAATCAGGTGAGCCGAGATTATTCGTTAACCGTCGCAACTCGTTGGACCGATAAAGCAAGCATTTTACCGTGTATAACGACACGCTTTCTTCGGGAAATAAAACACATCCGTGGACCTCTTTACATATATACAAGCACGTTTCGGAGTTGGCATGAACGGTTAAATCACAGACATCTTACGAACTCACCTTCTTGCCTCTCCACCTCTCGCTGCTCTCGTGCGGTCTCTTCTCCCACAAAATCTTGCGATAAAAGTCCGACACAAGCGTCTCTCCGCCTAGTAATATTCGCCAGCGGAGTGCAGTCTGCGTGCGGCCGTTATTCCTGTTGTTTTCCCGTGTGTCGCGGGAGATTTTTCGGTGTATTGTTGTACCTACTCCAGCAGCATTACCGTTGGCCCCAGCGTCTCGTTCACAATTATTCAACTTCGAAGTTCATACAAAAGTTGCAGCTCCGCCTCGCGCTGCAGCTGCTGATGAGGTCACTGCAAGCCGCGGCTTCGCTTCCAGGGATCTCGCGATAGCTGAGCGCAGAGGGGAGCGTGATTTGGAGGTTTATTTGTATCTGTGGGAATGGGCCCCCTACGGACAGGGTTGCCATAGCAACAGCACAATTTATGTGCTGCACGGCTATCACGCGACTGGTATTCTGTAGTCTTGGGTTGACCTGTCCAACATGTGATTTACCTAATCTGTGTAGTGTCTGTAGCACTGGTGGCATGTTTTATCCTGTGCATAATAATTAACACTTTGATTAGTAGTAAGAACAGTGTTCTACCTCATTTGAACGTTCTCCAGTTTATCCTGTTGGACTATGACCATTTTGTTTTAAATGCTCATTGCACAATGTTAGGTGTAACTACTTTTAATTAAACTACTAAATAAATGTACCTGTAATATGTTACAGTACTGAGAAAATAATGTTGAATTGCAGGGGGGTTATATCTCTTTATTTTCACTTGTACAGATTTGATTGATTCCTTTGCCAAATTGCATTGATTGCTTTAAAATCTGAGATGTTGCAGAAAGTTTATTTTTTAATATTAACTTTCCCCCCAAAGCATTGTTAGATTCCAGTGTTTCTTTTCATAGCTATGCAAAAACAGTATCATAATAAATTATTTTAATATGTATTTAAACTCAGAATGGTTCCAAAGTAAAAAGAGGCGCTAAAGTTTGATTTTGTGGTGACTGGATTAAAATTAAATCATTCTTAATTCACATGATTAAGGATTTTATAGGTTTGACAGTAATTAGGGTTTTACTAAGTTTGAAAAGTAATCAAATGTAATCAGTTGCATTGCTTTAATAAAGTACTTGAAATAATTACACTACTTACTACATTTTAAATAGGGTAACTTGTAATCTGCAATCTATTACTTTTCCAAAGTGACCTTCCCAAAATTGGCTATTTGTAACCACAGACAGCAAAACATTTATTAAAACTTCTGTGCAATATTTTATATATAGTTCCTCATACCAGTACTTGTTTACTCATGCCTCATAACTGTTCCAAAAATGTTATCTGAGTTATCACATCAAGTTTCAGTGTTAAGATTTCAGTATTAAAATAATATTTAGTTTGTCACCATGACAACTGGCTTGCAGGTGCTCTGTAAAATGACTTCATTTTGGTCAAAATTACTTCATTTAAACACCATGCTTCAGATTTGAGTAAAGCTACTAACAATGCAGCATAGGTTGTTCATATCTGAGGACAGATGTTTTATTCAAAGAAAAATAAAAAGCACATACAATTCAAAATGCGATGTCATTGAACATTGATCTCTTTAAAACGAGTGCACTAGATTCACTAGAACTCTCTGTTTTGTGAAAAACTCCATTAACAAACAGCATGCAGCTGTTCTTGAGAATGAACACAGCTGTTAATCAAATGAAAGAAGTTTGCATTATCATAGCACACAAACAGAAATCATGGTTTCTACCATCTCACCATTCCTTCTAAATTATTTAGGAATGTCTTTGTCCTGTTTGAGCGATCGATACTTGACGCCCCCTACATGTTGACCACACAACTGCATGTGTGACCTCACATAGGAATGTCTTGTCAGGGATGCTGGGGGAACAGGAAGAATGGTCCCATTCATTTAGCTCCGCTCAAGCGATGCAGATACACTAATACATAATGACATGCAGAAAGGTGACAAGTAGTTGCTGAGCACACAGGGTCTTTGTGTGACCCAATGAGAAGCGCAGTGCAGAGAGTGTGTGAAGCCTTCAAAATGGCTGATGCGCTAGTTAGTCTAACCGATTAACATAATTTAGCATACAATTAAGCTAGCCTGTGTGGTTTATTGTTCATATTTGTGTCATTATATTGATAGAAACAGCAAAGTAATTACCAAATGCCCACAGAGAGAGATTAATGACTGTCAGTTATGTTCACTACGTGTGTTCCAGGACTTTATTAGCATTTCCCTCAGAGAAGCTAATAATGCAAGTTAGTAATTGCAGTCGCAATGAGAAATCATGATTATCTTCTCATAGGTGCAGAGCGCACACAGTGTGGTGTGGAGTATGAAATTGGAGATATCCGTGCTGAACGTTTCTCCTGCTGCTCTGAGACTCACAATGCCTGAGTCAGTATCCTAAGGCACTTCCCTGGCTGCTTCCCAATTGACTCCAGGCCGAGAACCACACAACCACATTCAGTGTTTTAACCACTGAAAAAATACATCTGTGGAGCTATCAAAAAGGAAAATTTTAATTTTTCAAATGGTATTTTATGCAGTAATAGATTTGAAATAAGATAGATTGCTCATAATATATAATGCTTGAGAGATAGATATATCTGAAAAAAAACAGGCAGTTATATATATTGCGCATTATACACACACACACACACATGTATATATATATACTGTTAAGACAGATATATATATATATGTGTGTGTGTGTGTGTTTTCATATATATGCCAAAAAATACATATTGAATAAATTGCTGATAGATACTATGTTTATTGAATAAATTATGTTTTGTATTTATTCAATATACTATTGTGTATTTTGACAAAATATTGTTCATTATATATAATTCTTAGATAGATAGATAGATAGATAGATACCCTAATAAAAAAAAAAACAAATATTTCAAATATATTTCATACTAAGTATTAACATATTTACTGACAGATAATTCGAGACCTACTGATATAAAAAATTTAATTAAACTTTGTTTGGAGTATTAATTGTGCACAATGCATATTTCTTATTAATAAGCCTAAAATGCTTATTAATGTCACTTTTAATAATGATATTAATATTGTTCCATTAGATCCACTTTAGCACAATCAAATATAAATATGTCTTAATTGGACTTCAGCACTACTTCTGCACAATTAAAGTGAATTAAATACAAAATTAGTTGTTCCGATTTAGCAGAATTTAAGAATACCAATTTACCATACTAAAAGTACAATTGCATGGCATTTTATTAAGTACATAAATATGAAAATGTATTTGTAGTACACCAAGCATGAAATTCATTCAAGATAGATAGATTTTCAGTATGGTAAAGAAAGATAACACCAAATGTACATTTAGTTCTGCATATGGTAAGAAAGATCAAGCAGGCTTCTCTCAGCCTTTTTCAACATCTCCGAGCAGGTATAAAGGAGAGATGAAAAAGCAGAGTAGAAAGAGTCTGAATGCTGTGAAGTTCTCTCAGGGTGCTTAGCATTCCACATTGTGCACCTCCAGAGCTCAGAGAGCCAGCGTGACTCACTCTGGTGTGAAAGCACAGTGTGGCGAGGTGGGAGGATGACAACACAGTGCTTAGCAGAAGTGTCCTGAAGCTGGACCCCCCCTCTCCTCACCAAACGCCCCCGCTGCATGCGCACATACCCCAAAAATAATACTAAAGCACATCTTGTATCTCCGTCTCTCCTAAGGATGTATTGGTTTATTTCTCTCAACGCCTGGCAAGTTTTTGTTCTGAGCAAATCAGTGATTAAATGAGGATAGGTGAGAGCCAATTGCATGGAAGAATTTGGTTATGGCATGACAGGATTATCTAGGAAAGGAAAACCGAAGGGAGCTAAGGGCTGTTTTTAAAGCTTCCCCTTTCTTTCAAAAACAGCTTTATCCCGGATACAAACCTCGGAATACTAACAATGGGGATAAAGAAAAAAGATTCAATCTTGTTTAAATCAAAAGTGAGACTAATGAATTAAAAGTTCTAAAAATGGGAGTCAAATGTGTTTTCATGTAATCTAAGTTAGCTCTTCATTTTTTAACATCATCATGTTCTCTCATGCAACTAGACAGCTGATGAGACCTTGTGAGATGTAAAAAGTTAGATTATTTAGCTTAGACATTTCATTAACGGCCCTACATGAAGCTCTTACACTTGGCCCACTCTCTCAGAGATGACACAAAATATTAGAGCCATCGTCAAGAGAACACATTGTGACACCTGAACAGATTTACTAACAAGCCTTACAAATGCATCCTCACACACTGCCATTTAAATAAAGTATTTGGGTAAAAGGCAACCAGCAGAATTAGGCAAATCAATGAGCATTTTAGTAGAATACAAGTAATTTGTGCATTCATGTGAGCCAAACAGGCTTAGAGCACTCCAAGAATATTAATGAAGATAAAGGTTTTTGTAAATAGATACATGCATGTGTCAAGTATTGCATTACGACTTCATATAATCATTTGGCATTTGAGAGTGTGGGGTAACATATAAAAATATTGCCCTGTACACATAGATCTGTCAATATGTATTCACCCATGTGTATTTCCAAGCCTATATGACTTACTTTCTTCTGTAGAACATAATATTCAGCTCATGCAATTAAAGTTACTTTCATAGTATGGAGACGTGGTTAGTTCATTTTAGTTCAGGTCCATTAAACAACACCAAAAATGTAATTATTGATTTAAAATCTAGTATGCTTAAATGCTTTAGGAGTAGCCTTATTGTAAGGTGTTACCAATACATTAGTGTTTAATTAATTTAGTACCACTGTAATATTTATTGTGTAATTGCACTGTTACATCCATCTATGTGTATTACTTGCCTATAAACTAGCTGCAAACATAAGCACCTAAAACATAACATTTCTCTGTCAAAACTTCATCCAGCTGTATAAGGCCTTGAAAGAGATATAAAGTACCATTAACAATCAGAAGCACCTAGGCACACATTCTTGTTCCGAGAGGAGAAAAAACATCATGACCTTGATAAAAGTGAGCAAATGAACTGATTTCAATATTAAAATACTTCATAAATGCTTAAGGATAATTTCCCAGTTCGGAGTATTACGTAAACCCGTTCCCTTCGTTCCCTGTTTTTCCCGCCAGTGTGTTTTACTTTGCATAACCACATTTCAGACGGATTTCAGCTTTGCAAAACTGCCTCCTAGTGTTGACTTGTGATGTTGCACTTACAGAGAATTATATCTCCGAATTTCTTATTATACTACTACTACTAATAATAGTAATAAAAACCTTTTCATAATTAAACGTTTATGCTATTTGACCCCTAAACGGAATCACAATATTACTGTTTATATATAAATAACCACATACGCATTAAAGTTTTTTCATGGACATATTTCATGAAACAACAGGTAAACATATCAGCATTATTCATCAACATAGTACAATACCACTTGCACATGTAAATGCTGCAATAGTGTAATATACATTAAATCTTTAGCAATACAGCCCATGTCATTGCAGCGATGCACACCGCCATTAATGCTGGGGATTTCCTACGGTTCAATCTGTATACATTTCACTCAAGTTTGTATGGGTAATCTTAATTTAAGCAGGAAAAAACATTATTCGGTGTGCTGTGATGAAATTAAACCACATAAATACCAGAATCATTTATAGAGTAAAAGTTGAAACATTCCAACTATTCTAATCAGCTAAATAGTGATTATTGACTGAAAAAAGAGAGCTTGATGCAATATTGGTATAAAATACCACATTAAATGAAGTAAATTAGTGAGTAACTTCAGATTAATGAGATAAAAATCCTTGCATTCATTTACAATCACAGTGGACCAGAACTGGTAAGCAGCATGTTGAGTGACAGTCATTTTTTTTACAGTGCTTTTACAGAAAAGAAGCTTAAGATTTTTCATCAATTCATCATTCAAGAATACATGTATTACCTTGAAAGTGCATCGATTGGTCACGTAGGTGCAGTCAAGGTTTTAGTATTCTTTCATTATAAAGAAAGCCAAATCAGATCTGAATAATATTCACATGAACTAGCAAAACACAAAAAAGAACATGGCGCCTCAGCTATACAACCAGGAATGGTTCACCCAAAAATGACAATTTGCTTACAAATCACCCTCATGTCTTCAAAGATGTACACAAGTTTGTTTTTAATCTGCAAAGAAATCTTCATCAAAGGCTCCTTTGCATTGAATGGGTGCCATCAGAATGAGAGTTTAAACATCATAATAATCCACATGACTCTAGTCCACCAATTAACATCTTGTAAAGTGGAAAGCTGTTTGTTATAAACAAATGATCACCCAGACACTATCCATAATATTGCTTTCTCTAAATCAAGAGAGAAACATGCACAGATTAAGCGCTGTTTACAAGAGAAGAAGAAATGTGATGGTGTATTTTGTTGTAAGGAGACAATAGCAGATGGACTTTTACTTTAGTTTAAACCTAAAATGCCTTAATAATGGATTTGTTTCTTATAAACGCATCTTTTCATTCCACAAGACATTTATTGATGGACTGGAGTTGTGTTGATTACTTGTGGATTATTGTGACATTTTTATAAGCTGTTTTGACTGATGGCACCCATTCACTGGTGAGCAAATGTTGCTAAATTAAAATTAAAAAAGTAATGATAATTTCTCCTGTTATGATGAAGAAACACACTTATATACATATTGAATGGCCTGAGGGTGTGTAAATATTCAAGAGGACACTTTCATTTTTTATTGAATGAACTATTCCTTTTAATAAACCATTTTGTCACTTCAACTTGTATTTTACATTTGTTAAAATAAATATAACGTATGACTGACTCTGAATCATGTGAATAATGTACAATTGCACTGCAGTGGCCTTTTGATTTTGTTTTTCCAACTGAGAAAAATAACTGAGAAATAATCTTAATATACATACACAATTACATCTTAATTTATAGGAACTATAAAATAAATAACGAGTAAGAAATAATATTCATACGAATCAGCAGGAAATAAGCCATTAAAGGCACCAAACACGGTTTAACAAGAACTGTCATTTTTGCAAAATGATATTCAAAATGTAAATGCAACATAAATATGGAAATTAACTGAAAAAGTTGTCATGTCACTTCCTGTGCTCAGCACCAGCAGGACTTACGGGTGTCGTCGCTGACATTACACAATCCTTCCTGCTCCTCCAAAACAGTGAGATTGAACTCGTCATTCATAGATCCTCCCAACAAATCAAGATCCTTCTTATTGGCTTGTAAGACTAATTCAGCCAACCGGGTGAAAGACTGTAAATGAAGGAAAGATTATAGATGATAGCAATGTGCAAACATAAGAACCAGGCAACAAAATCAGACAGCTGCATGGCATCACCATTACTCAAAAATTTAACATATAAAATAGAGAAAACACAAAATTGCACCTCTGAAATGTTGTGGTTGGTAAAGGCACTTGTCTCAAAAAAATCCATTCCATAAGCCTTGGCAAGCTAGAAAAAAATGACAGAGTTTCACACGACAGAGTAAATGTGGAGTATATAGCAGCATGAATGAAAGATGCAGTTCACAGGAGGGAAATATTATTTATTTACCTTATTTCCCTGTTCTGTAGCTACTTGTCTCTTCTGTTCTTCATCAGACTTGTTCCCAACAAGTATCTTCTGCACTTTCTCAGGGGCATACTGATCAGAAATAGAGGCAAATGGATGGAGGAAAGCAGAAACAGACATAGGATTCATATAACAGAACCAATGTTTTTCCAAGTTTTTCCTCTTGTGGGAAAACATGGGACCAAGCGTAGCGTCTCAGAAATAAGTGCAAAATATATTATTACATGCTAAGGCTTCTATGTTTTTACTTTTTCCTAAATCCCAAAACGTTCAATTTCTGTTAGTTCAGTTCCATTTTAAACCCCAGATTTGCAGATAAGCCTCTAACTGCTTGAACCCCAGAGTTAAAGAGAGAAAGAGGGGCGGTGGAATTTAAATGATGAGGTATTAACAAAGAAGCAGATTATATTTAGTTACACGAAGACAGATATGCTTTAAACTACGCAGCCTCACCTCATCTACATCACTGGCCCACTTCATGATGTGCTGGAACGAGCGCTCGCTTGTGATGTCATACACCAGAAAAATGCCCTGTTGATACAGAATCCATTACAATCCACCCATACATAATACTGAGAGTTTATGAGTGGATTATCACTCAACAGGCATCTGTATTAGATCCGACTCCATTATTAGATCAGTAGATGAGTCAGTGAGATGTGAGAAAATCACCTGTGCTCTTCTGTAGTACTGCTTAGTGATGGTCTGATATCTCTCCTGACCTGCTGTGTCCCTGCATAAATACATACGTCTGATTAGAAGAACCAGTGGATAAAACGCGGGTATATCATCACAGAAAAATCTACATACCATATCTGTATTCGTACTTTAATGCCATCTATCTCCAAAGTCTTCATTTTGAAATCGACACCTGGGGTAAAAAAGAAAAACATTCCACAATGATTTCAAAATAAGCTCTCTTTGTCCTCATATTCACACAACTCTTCTGTTAAATCATCATCAGGCTCTAAGCCAGATCTAAATGAAATCTTGTAGTATAATCAGTGCTCTCGTGAAATTTACTGAACCATTCAACTCAGAGTGCGAAAAAGCCAGCGAAGTAATAAAGAACAATAATAAAAAGAAAGAAGCAGAAATGGTGATGAATACCACAGAGACATTTTGGCAATAAACATGCTTGTGTTTGGAAGTGTCAATTTGAAATAGTTATTCGAAATATATATTTTTAGATTTTACATTTCATCAAACAGGAGTGAAATAAATACCACAAAACTGCACGGAACTAATCAAATTAATTTTTAATATTTGGTTTCTGTTCTCCTAATTTAAAAAAAAAGAAACAATAGAATTATGCAATTTCTTTAGACACATATAAAGTGAACATGAAAGTGTACTGTGTAGTAAGAATGATGTGTTCTTGTAAGGTGTGAAACCATAATGAGTTCTTGAGCCCTGAAAGAAAACACCTCTCTTTTAAATCTGATGCAGACTAGAAAATAAAGCCACAGCAAAACGGCAATAATAAATGGTTATCTGTCAGTAAGGTCCACTGCAAGACATTCCAGCTCCCGGAAGAGTTGTTTTTTTTCTAGGACGTTCCATTCTCAATAACAATTATGACTGCAAAACAACAGTAGCTGGGTGTCTCTATTATTTTTAGCATGCCCTAGCAACAATGTGATTAAAAAAAATTCATTACCATTTTTTTTAGTTGGAGAGACAACTTAGGCAGGCCTTCATATCAAACACAATTTTTTTTTCAAAGGATTCAAATCAATGTCTGCAAGCAGATGGCATGTAAGCACAAGAAATACTAAAATAAGACACGAGTACCATCTTGAATACAGTTGAAAGCCATCCACAGAGCTCCACAGCCTCTTCTTTATTAAACTACTTTAAATAAAGCAGGGTCACACCAGAAAGGTCAACGCTACAGCCACTGAATTGGTTGTCCTGGGGCAAAAGAAAATAATGAAAGAGCTGCCCTTCCTGTATTCTCTTCCAGTGAAAGGACAACAACAATACTGTGAAATATTACAAAATAAAAGAAAAACCAAAGCAACCTAAAATCGTGTAAATAATTGTAATCCTTTTCACTTTAATAAAAAAAATAAAAGCTGTTTTGTTTTACATAAAGTGTGTCCCTTTATTGAAGCAGCCATGTTGGATCACATGGCAATCTATTCACTGTATCCTGGTAACCCCGTTATTGGAAACTTAAGCTCACAGAATAAATTAATCATGCTTCTGTGAACAGCACAATTCTACAGTATCGTCATCATTCAAAAACTATTGCTAATATTCCATTTCCGCCAGTGTGACATAACCAAAATATATAAAATTGAAAAAATATAAAAATGAGTGCACCTTAAGAGTATTTAGCCCAGATTTCCTCTATATTCTCAAAGAGCAGTTCTGATGGCTTCTTGATTTTATTAACCAGCTTTCATCCAAAACCATTTTATTTGAAGCAATACTATGCAGGGGTGTAAATATACTAAGAACAGTATAGATACTACACTATAGATACTAGCTGAAAGTATAAAAATGTACATTTTTCAGCATTTTTAAAAGATTTTCTCATTTTAGTATTTTTATGCAAAAGGAAACATGTTAAAATTACTATTTTCTGACTATGTCAAAGTTATAAAGCAGAAGCTAAACTAAACAAATATCCTATAACCTGAATATTTACAGTATTAGAATATAGTTGACAATTGACTCATCTGTCTATAGCAATGGTTATCATAAAAAGCCATTAGGCTACTATAGTCTAAAAGAGATAGTTCATTAATAAAGACATGTTAAACAAAAGAGATAGTTCACCCAAAATTTTATCATTTAAATCACTCTCATCTTTCATTTAAGTTCTACTTTAAACTCTGCATAAAAATACTTTAATGAGTAAAAGCATTTCTTTACTTTGTAAATGTAACTTAAGGTTTTACATGACAACGATGTACTACCTTTTGTTTCTTTGAAAATGACAATTTTGTCAATCCGATCAAAAACGATGCTAAAGATGCTGTACTATGCATGCAAGGTATGTCGTTTTGTGAAAAAACACTAGATGCTATAATCTGAAAACAAAAACAAATTTGCGTTGTTAAGGTTCTTACTGAGACGATAAAAGGACAGGTTTCTTTGAAAGCTTCAAAATGCAGCTGATGTGTAAATGAAAGGCCAAAACACATATAAAGTTTTTAGTCGATGTCGGTGTCGTGTGAAAACCCCTAGTTGAAAAATAGTACCATCACATGAATTTAACAGAACTCAAGTAAAATATAGATTCCCCAAAGTATATTAAAGCATTGTTTTGAAATACTTTGTACCTTTAAATTAATGGAGATTTGACAGACGGTAATAAGTATTAAACTTGACATGATGTGCCAGAGCGGTTCCGATTGAATCATCACTTTGACACTTTCCTTCAGAGACAGCGGCTAATTGGAAATGGAAATAATTCTAACAAGACAACAGACAAATATGCTATGGTGATTAGCACATTCAAATTGAAACACAAGTCCAATTTCTCTAGTTTTGACAGCGTCATAAACAATCGACTATAGAAAGCAATTTAACAGAAATGAACCCCGTATCGTTTAATTTGTTATCCGCAAACTAATCAATCAACAGCTGCTTTCTATAGCAAGAACAATTTAGCATAACAGCATGTTGCCTCGAGGCAAATAGATAACATCTAAGAACCATTTGCTAATGCTTCAAATTAACTTGCAGACCACACAGATCTCTCTTCCACTGTGAATAATGTTTCAGTACAGCGCTAAGGTCCTTGACAGTCTAGTATCATAATATATATGGGTCATAGCCCTGAGGACTAGAGCTTATTGAACCATGTTTTAGAGCAAGACACCGGCCATCTCTCAGGACCAGTCAGACTAAAGCTTTTATCTCCTGCAGTTAAAGATTGTTCTGTACCACATCACTACTTAACCAAAAGAGATCCATCCCAGCATATTAAATAAACAGTAGCGAGACAGACAGCAGGCTGCAGGAATGAGTCAGGGCCTCTGATTCCTTATTAATTTGAGGGGATATCATCACCAGGAACAATAGGAGGGGGTTATGAATCTTATGCCTGATTTTAAGAGTAAGCCACTTGATATTATTCACTGCCCTGGAAAAAAATGAGAGAGCTAGACAACAGAGCATACCCTGAACTTTTGCAAAATAACAGCCTGACATTCACTTCGCACCTAATGAAGCATGTGATTTAATTGAGGGATTACATTTTTGATACGGGTTCAGCATTTTAAACACTTCACTAAAGGAATAGTTTGGCCAAAATTCACCCTCACATCTTTTAGCATATTTTTTCTTCTGTAGAACACAAAAAGAAGATTTTACAGAATTACATGGATTTTACAGTTCATTATTTAGTCATGCTTATATCATTCTAAACCCACCTGAATTTCTTCCTTCTGTGGAACACAAACTTAGATATTTAGAAAAAATGTCCAAGCTGCTAATTTCCATACAATGACATTGCATAGGACAGTTCTGATCATCAATTCTGTTCATTGTATGGAAAAGAGCAGCTAAGACATTTTGCTAGATAGCTGCTTTCACAGTTTCCATGGCAGCAAAAAAGGTTTGTAAAGGCAAGTAAACAGTGACTATTTTCC
The DNA here is from genome assembly GCA_032357445.1 of Enteromius radiatus. Taxonomy (NCBI): domain Eukaryota; kingdom Metazoa; phylum Chordata; class Actinopteri; order Cypriniformes; family Cyprinidae; genus Enteromius; species Enteromius radiatus. Next base: position 9,760,404 of record JAUCMS010000045.1, read on the forward strand.
ACTTTTAAAAGATCTTTGTGCGTAAAAAAAGCATCTAGATTACCTTTATACGTGTTAGGCAATACACAAGAAATTAAGTATAAGTAGTGAAGTATTAAGAATGGGTTTGTAGTAGAAATAATTGTGCATATTATAAATAAAGAAATATTTTTGGAAACTGTTCCAAAATAATCCCTCTGTGCATCCTAAGTAAATAGATTGTTGTCAGGAAATAATGTCAGCTCACTGTGAAAATGTACTATTAGACCAAGCGCACACTATATAAATACCAAAATGAGAGTTTTATAAAAAGCCAAATTTTGTTTTTCATAACACCCAATAAGTGTTCATTAAGTTTTTGAAAGCGTACACTGATAAAATAGTCCTTTTAAAAAAACATTTTTAGAGATTGCAATAAAAATCTTTTCATATTTCTCACAGCTGAGACTAAAACTTTCAATTTATTTAAACCTGATTCCATTTCATATGAATATTTTAGAACTTGCATAGAACAGCATGTAGCCTATGAGTTGGAATGGCTGACAGGACACTTTTATGCATCAATATTTTAGTGAAAATGCATGCAACGACACACCTACACTTTCTGTGTCTTCACTGCCAGTCATGCAACCTATGATTTAATATTAATTTAGATAACTGCATTTTCTAAAAAAAAAAAAACGATTTAAAACACACTACTGGGTTTGTGACAGTTGTTTAAAAGCGCAACATTTTAAGACTTCGCGCACAGATACAGTCAGGCATCTCAGAAAAAAACTAGAAGAGGTTGTGTGAATGCATCTCACTATGTGGTGTAATTCTCAAGCCATTCTTTTCACGGCTCATAGACTATAATGGCCCAGCGCTGCTATGGGTTTTCTTATCGGTATGTGCTGTTTGTTTTGCAACTCTTTGAACGGATGCATTAAAGTAACACTCTTACCGATGGTGGAAATGTGAGAGGGATGAAATTCATTGTCCGTGAATCTGCATAATAAACAGGTTTTGCCAACACCGGAGTCCCCGAGAAGCAGGAGTCTAAACAGCACATCATACTGTTTGGCCATGGTGTCTTATGGTCACAATTAAAGGAACTCAGCGTCGGGTTTCCATGTCCACCCTCTTCACAGTATCATCTTCTCGCTTTTTCCATCGACCGGTCCGTGCTTACGTGCCGATTTCCCGAAAAACTGTGTGGATGAAGCAGGAGTCGACGTGAGCAGAAATCAGTCAGGAACGCTGCTGCTGCTGCTTTTCTGCTGGTGGTGGGTGCGGTGGGCTACAGAACGCTCTCCGTGCGTTTCGCCGACATCCTTCACACCTCAGGAAATGGGTGGAGATTACGGACACACAGCATCACGATTTTGATACTGATATTGGCCTATATTAATTGTATATAGCTATACAAGGACTGCGTGGGTGAAATGCATATATGTTTACAGTGTAATGTTGTCAAAATATAAAAACTCTGGCATAAAACAAATTAAATCTGTAACATTAGCTTTTTTATGCCGTCATAAATTCATAACGTTTTTTTCCTGTTTACATAAGAAAGACAACAACAACAACAACAACAACAAGGGGTTAGTTATAATTAGCGATCGAATCGAATTGAATCATTCTTGAATCACTTGAACCGAGGACTGTAATTTGGCTTTATTTTATGTTATTATATAACGTGTAAAAGTATTTTCACTCAAAATATATAATTTATTTTTAATATTGTTTAATGTAAACACAAATTATTTTTGCTTCTAATTTTGTGAATCAAAAGTGAATCATGGACAAAACTAAACAAATAAAACAACAAAAAAAATAAAATAAAAACGAATAAAATAAATGACATTATCAATCAACTATTTTCTAAAAAATATTCATCATTAGCGTTATGTGTGTCTACATATGACTTTATTTAATGTTTTAGGACATATAACAAAATAGATAATGTATGAATAACGTGCAACATAAAGTACAATTATAAATAGCCATGATTAAAACAAAAACAAAAGAAAAATGTTACGTTATTTTTTTTTATGCCACGCAAGGATGTAATACGTAATGCGTAATGCGTCATGACGTAAAAGAATCGCATAATTTTTTTTCAGCCGTTTCTGACGAAGAACTGTCTCATCAGCTTTCTCAAATGTGCCTTCAGGCTTTCCGTACTTGAGCTGTAAGTCACTTGACTCCATTGAGGAAACCCCTCCCACGCTGTCTTGACACTTGCTCTGCTGGAAAACTGCTCCCTTTCTATTACAGTGCATGTGTTTTCAAATCTCATCATGGAAGAGGCGTCTCCTCTGCGATGCTTTCGTGAATCACACTCATCTGAGCTTTTTAACGATGACGAAGTGCAAACGGTGACCTCGAAAGAACAGGTGAGCTTAACTCTTAGTATTAGTTAGCTAATTGGTATTAGCGTAAAGCTAACTGTCTACTTACTCTGTCTCTGTGCTTCATCACTTTGCTGAGGTATACAGTAGTGCTTACCAAAATCATGCAGGATGTTCTGCGCGTGCAGAATGTAATTAAATGAATGCCACTGCATCCAGCTCACATAGTAATCGTTACTCAAGTGTTATTACACTTTTATAAAAAAAAAGTATAGCTTCATTTTAAAGAGATAGTTCACCAAAAATTTAAATTCTGTCATCATTTACTCGGCCTCATGATGTGAACACAAAAAAGGAGATGTTAGGGAGAACATGAACGTGTCTAAATGATGTCAGACTATTAATTACTGAGTCAACGTTTGTAAACGTTGGAGAATCTGCTCATACTTCACTGGTTTATGTTACGTTGCACTGTAGTGTATGACCTGCTTTGTTATATGGGTAGTTGACAGTTAAACATGACAGGTTATTATTTATTTAAACTTGGCAAACAAAATACTATTATCAACGATACAATCGTTTAAAGACAGTATTTTCAGTTTCCTTCATTTTGTAAAATGAAGTGAGACTGTTATTGCTCTGGATTTTAGAAAATTAGAAATTATAGTATTCAGTATTAAGCCATACTATGATTTTCAAAGGCAGTATTTTTGTGTATATGCATGACACAACAGGATGTGATGTCAGCTACCCATATACACAAGCAGCATCACCACAGTGTACCTTTCTGTCTGCATGTCATTTGGCTTGTTGTCACATTTTCTATTTGGTTAATTCACTTCCACATTTTTTGTTTCCTGTTTTATCATTAAATTTAGAGAAAAGTTGAACGCAGTATTCAAGAGGTGTACAGTGTTTACCAGCAAATGCACACCTCACCGCAGTAAGTAAAGTTTAGCCTTCTCTGGCCATTAACACAAAGCGGGATCTCCACAATATCGTTAAATCAGTTCAAGCAGTGTGCTGCTTTTAGACTGCAATCACTGTTATTCTGTACAAGTACAATATCTTCATAAAATGTCTTTGGCAACAAAACCAGCATTAGATTGTCCGCTGTTTGTGTCTCCCATGTATGTTTTGTAGCACAGCCTTTTCATTTGTATTAGTTTGTGGCATCACAACACGTGCAGAAAACTAGGATACTAATTTGGTACATTTGGTAGCTCTGGGCAATATACCTAAAATGTGGTCCCAATATTTTCCCGAAATCTGACAATAATCATATATCTCAATATGTTTGCATTTGGTGATTTCTTCTGCCTCATTTAAAAATGGATGATTTGGACAGACAGCTATTGTATCTAAATGTATTCAAAATGTTTAACAACAAAAACACTTATTTTAATTAAAATAACACATTTAAAAAAAATTAAAATAAGTGCAAAAAGTAATTTTTGACAGCTTCTTGGAAACAATAAAATTGGCAAGTTTTTAGCAGCAAAGAACACAATCACCGGTTTGTGGTTTAAGAGATGCTGGGTGGCATGACACTTTTCCCAATAGCATAAAAAAAAACTTGAAATGGGGAACAGGTTGCTAGAACACATAAATACTTCTTGGATAGTTTGCAGGAGAAGTGAAATTTGGTGCCGTCTTTTGTGCATTAATCTGATTTTTCAACAATTCATTACAAATTACAAATGAAGACAATGGAAGCAATCAAAATCAACAGTAATACACAAGTCTATAGAATGGAAAAATAATTTTTTTGAGACCTTTTTTGTGTGTTAATTTTACAATAAAAAAAAAAAAGCTAGTTTTCTGAAGTTGGATTCAGCATTAGGACTGGTCAGATCACCTGTCAATCAAGTTTCCAGCAAAGGGT
>JAUCMS010000045.1:9765522-9775993 GCA_032357445.1 Enteromius radiatus
TACACAAGTCTATAGAATGGAAAAATAATTTTTTTGAGACCTTTTTTGTGTGTTAATTTTACAATAAAAAAAAAAAAATAGAAAAGCTAGTTTTCTGAAGTTGGATTCAGCATTAGGACTGGTCAGATCACCTGTCAATCAAGTTTCCAGCAAAGGGTCGGTTATAATCTATCATTTTATATAAATTATTAGACTATCATATGATAACATCTGATATTCAGAATATATTGCCCAGCACTAGCATCTTGTACATCTAATGTAATCTAATTTTCACTTTCCTTCCACTACAACACAAGGTCCGTGTATTTCAGAACTTCTATACTCCTAGCACTGGTAGATGAAAGGAGAAACCAATTGTGATTAAACTGATGTAATCAGACTGCCAGACAAAGGTTATATAACTCCAAACATTTGAACTAGATGCTGTAGTAGCACATCAGCTGTTCAGCCACATATCCAGATGGTACTTTTTGCCTCTGTCAGATTTACAACTATTTATAATTTACAACTTCTAATTTTACACTCCAATGAGAAAACTGTGGATAAACACATTTTGTAAGCACTAAGCTTACAGTTTATTGAATGAATATGATAATGACAATATGTTCTTGTAATATGGTAAATAATTAAGATGTATACACAGCTGTTAAAAAATTTGGGGTCAGTATAAATGAATGTTTATTCAGCATGGATGTATTAAATTGATCAAAAGTTGTCTATTTAAGATGTCTATTTAAAATAAATTCCACTCTTTTTAACTTTAGGTTCATCTATGAACCCTGAAAAAATATTGTAGTTTCTTTTATTCATATAAACCTGTTGAAGGCCATACTCTGATCAGTTTGTCACAAATGTAATGACTGTGCTTTCTGTGGCCCAGCAGAGAGCAGCAGAGGAAGGAACAGGGGTTAATGATCTGTTCTTTCAGCTGAGGTACCCTCAAATTAGACATGCCCCAGCACCTCTGCGGCCAGCGCTGAAGGCAAGCGTACTGTGTGTAGGCTGTTCTGACTCATGGACACTATCATTTTAACACTGCCACTTCCTTTGATGGGGATAATTGGAGGATGTCAGCTCAGTTGTTGAACTTACATGGGACAAATAAGTTGTTGCCTTGTACTAGGCTATTATAAATCTTGATGAAAGTTGAAATGAATCATTTGCCAGTATGTGATTGGAGAGATATGTTTAATGTAAAAATGATTTGTCGTTTGCTATAGCTAGACTCTAGTAAGATGATTAAATGGATGATTATTCATTCTTTTTTCAGGCCTGCTTTACTGAGGGAGCAACACTATCATTATCTGAAGAAAGGTTTACGCCATCTCTCTGATGCATATGAGGTAAACAATGTGCAGTGTTTTAGTATCAACAATATACTATTATAGTTTTTAATATTTTGCATCAGATTTTCATTTAATATTTTATGTGTTTCTATGTCTTAATAATATACCTTTATAATATGTTTTTTTTTTATGTAGTTAATTTTAGTACTTATTTTGTATTTTATTTGAGTTCAGACAGTTGATATTTATTTTTAAGTAATGAAAAATGTTTTTGGTTTTAGTGTTCGTAAAAGATAATAACACTGACTTAGAGCTAGTTCACCCATAATTAAAAATGTGTCATTATTTATTTACTTATGACATTCCAAACCTGTTTGACTTACTTTCAGGGGTGGAAAAAGTCTGTGGATTTTTCATCTTGCAGTAAAAAAATCTAAATAATAATTTTAGGACAATTCAGTGTATTTATTGAGCAACTTGGACAATCTGTTAAATATTTCATTTTGGGTTTGACATTAAAAATCATGCAGTTATTGAGTTTTTGTTGGTGACACAAGGGTGAGTTAATGATTACAGTTTTTTTTTGGTTTGGTTAAACCCCATGTAACTGGATTTCCCCCTCCAAGAGTTTAGTTTCATTAATACCAAACATACAAAACTGGATTACACAAAGCTATTAAGGATGTACAGCCTCATGATACAATACGCGTGTATGTGGGTATGTGGGTGGGTGGGTAGTTGAGCGTTTGTGTGGATTTGTTTGAGAACACCATGTTCCAGAGCAGCTCTGTGTGTGAGACTGGTGGTAATGGCTGCTGAATCTGCATGTTGTCTGGCTTCAGTGTTTGGATGCCAGCCGGCCTTGGCTCTGCTACTGGATCCTGCACAGTCTGGAGCTGCTAGAGGAGCCTGTGCCGGCAGCAGTTGCCTCTGAGTGAGTACCAGCTTTTCTCTGCAGTTCACTGTCGGAGTACACGTGGCAGTGAGACAGGTGCTTAGATCCCCTTACCCAGTTACTATCCTGGTCTTAATGTGACCACTACAGATGAAGTCAAAGTTGTAGCTATGACACAGATGCATTCAATCTCCATGCAGACTATGCTTAGACTGCATTATAGTTGCTGGGTTGAAGGATTGTGGGTGGTTCTTAATATACAGACAATACACAGGTGGATTCATAAGAATATTCTTTTTGTAGTCATATCTTTGCTATGATTACTGTATTCTTTAGTGTATTTAATGCTTTTCTAAAAAATATCACTATTACACGGCATTAATAGCAAATTTGACTTTAATAGCAAAGTTAGATGTTTATTTAAATATATTTATATGAATATAAATGTATTAGTATTAATATTTATAATTATTAGTTGGAATAATATTTATATTATTTCATGTAATAGATTTTTGATGAGTTTATTTATATTTTTTCATTTTAGATTCTTTACATTCATTTTAATACTCGCTTAAAGTTATTTTTAAAGCCCAAATAATTTTATATCATTGTTAAAATTAATCTTGAGCAAATCTCAAACTGAATGTAATTTTTCTATACTGTACAATATAATGTTGTAATGCCTACATTCACTTGGCAACATTTGAAACAATCCATTTTAGTTTTAAGTTAATTAGTCCAGATTTTATTTTACATTTATCACATTTATATGTCTGTTGTTGCAAATATATCAATGTTAATTGTTGTCTGCCAGTGTGTGCCAGTTCCTGGCCAGATGTCAGAATCCGACAGGTGGGTTCGGTGGTGGTCCGGGTCAACACGCTCATCTGGCTCCCACCTACGCAGCTGTAAACACCCTTTGCATCCTGGGCACAGAGGAGGCCTACAATGTCATCAACAGGTTTCACGTTTGCTTTGTATTATCACCTGCTTGCCTACAGATGCTGTATTGATCATAATACCATGGAAACACATTCTGTTTGCCTCCTCCCCCACCAGAGAGAAGCTCCTGGACTTCCTGTACTCTGTGAAGCAGCCAGATGGCTCCTTTGTGATGCATGTGGGCGGGGAGGTGGACGTCAGGTAAGCTCTGTCACCGCTGTTCCAGCGAACCCTGCAGCATCTTCACAACAGCCGAACATCTCTTTATTCCCCATATACTGATGTTGCTGTGCTGAAGCATTTTTCAAGAGTGACCTTTTACTTTTTCCAGCAGAGAGATTAATTTTAGAAAAATGCTCATTGTAGGTCAGCGATAAACAAAGAAAGTCATTTTGAAAAGTAATTGGATCTCACATGCTTTCAGGCTTATTCTAATAATGTAGCTTACGGTTATGAACATGCATAGATGGTGATCATTGTCTGCCTGTTGACTCGTGGTTGCTCTTGTGCTTCTGATCTGACAGGAGTGCGTATTGTGCCGCTTCTGTGGCTTCACTTACCAACATAATCACCCCCACCCTGTTTGATGGGACGCACAACTGGATTCTCAGGTAACTACTTCCACCTTCTCTTTTACAAACATTCCAGTTCAGTTGCATTCAGATTATCCTAAACAAATTTTCATAGTGGAGCCAATGTTGGCACGCTATTGGCTTGAAGTATGGATCCCAAATGTTTGGTTTTTTTTTATTCCATGTCAGCCATATCTGAATTAGCGCGTTAGATTATATATGTGAGTACGGTTTGCTGATTCAAATATAAAGTGAACCAATTAGGTGCCCAAATTGTGCCTATATTAAGACATCTGCTCCATTATGAAATGTAGGCTGGTTGTTTGGGTCAGTGTTTAGTTGTGAGTGTTGTTTGTTAATGTCTTGAATTATCTTATAATATTATATTATATAGCCTAGATAATTCGATATAATTTTAATGAAAATTTAATGTAAATTTTTCATTTTTTCATTTTGTCATGTGCTTTTGTCACTTTGGTTTTATCATATTTTCTTTCTTCTATTTGTATAATAAAGTATATAAAATCAAATACTGAGTTTTGGAAATATATAGTTCAGCATTCCACTGCCCTGGGTTTCACATTTTTAACACAAAAACATGTTCTGTTCCTAAATGAGGGTCTTTTTTAAATCTCAGACAGCACACACAATGATATGACTGACTGATAAATACTGTGATGTTGTGCTTACTGTTGGCCTTCAGCTGTCAGAACTGGGAGGGCGGTTTAGGTGGAGTTCCAGGACTTGAGGCACATGGTGGCTACACCTTCTGTGGTACTGCTGCTCTGGTCATATTGGGCAAAGAACATATGCTGGATCTCAAAGCCTTGTTAGTAAGTCCTTTGTCTTGCCTTGTTTTTCCTTTGGTACAGTTCCACCTTTTATTTACCTCGGCTCTTCCTGTCCATTAGAGTGAATAAACTAAGGTTTATGAGATGTGTTAAAAGGTCAGTTGTGTGTATCCTGAACGTTGGAGGAGAAGCATCTCATTACCGGTTCCACGGGGATACTAAACATGCTTGGAAATAATAACATCAGTGTGCTGCAAAATTGTAGATGCTTAGATCAGCGGATCTCCAGGGTCTTTGGCAGATATTGACATTAACAGTCCGAGTGCACTGGCGGATTTGTCTTAATGATAAGGCAGTAGCACTAATGATCTTTCTATGCTGATACTTGTAAACCAGTAAATTGGAGGCTTTTCTCTATTTTTCCTTCATTAGCGCTGGGTAACCAGCAAACAAATGCGTTTTGAAGGTGGATTTCAGGGTCGCTGTAACAAGCTGGTGGATGGGTGTTACTCCTTCTGGCAAGCAGGACTATTACCATTACTCCACAGGGCTCTTTTTAAAGAAGGTGAGCGGCCATCCTAGAAAAACAGCTAACATTTTTGCTGTACTACAAGGTTCATAAGGTTGCGTTTATTAATTCATATGAAAACACATGGGGTCTAGTGTCAGATTTAGTAGATTCATTTATGAAAACATTACTCTCTGTGTGTGTGTTTGTGTGTAGGAGACTCAACACTGAGTGTGAGTAGCTGGATGTTTGAGAGAAAGGCTCTGCAGGAATACATCCTCCTCTGCTGCCAGAATCCTGGTGGAGGCCTTCTGGACAAACCGGGCAAGTGAGTACATCTCCTCCACCACACACACACACACACACACACACCCCCACATATATATATAGTACAGTTTATAAGCTTTCAATGATATCACCAGTATTGTGTCAAATGAAATCACAAAGATACAGTATTTGAAGGCATGTGACCTTTCCAGCTACTTGTGGTTTACTGGATAAGGATTTTGATTCAAGATAGTGGGAACCCTCGTTCTTCAAGTTTAAAAAAGTTAATAAAATATTAAATATTAAAAGTTTTTTTTTTACTACTTTAGTGCTTGTTTTAAATCATTTATCATTATGGTACCACCAAAATTAAGAATATACTAATTTTGTAGTGTTTTCTTGGAGGAACTGTTTCTCTTCATACTCTGATAATCAGCTCGACAGAAGAGAGCTCCGTGCTTGGTCCTTACACAGTGTTCATTGCTCCCTTCTCCCTGAGAAGGGGAATCCGTTACAGTTTACTTCACTTCAGAACATTCATTCATGGATTGGCGCTGTAAACAAATAAATATGATTTAAATGAAATCTCGCACACTTCAATGCTCTGCGAATGGAATGTATAAGTTTGCTTTGGAATATGGAATCATGGCGGAATATCCGGTGAAGTCCACTTTACAGGAACAAACGTCTGAAACGACAAGAGAAACATACAGAATATGCAGAGCGGGGGAATTGAGAACCGCTGGTTTAGATTATTACATATTTGTGTTTTAATCATGAATAGGCATTTTCTAGTTCTGCTTTACTCTAAAACAGTTCATCAGCTAGATTAACGCTCATCTAGAGTTTGTGTGGAGTGAAACTTTCTGTAGTAATGTCAAATTTGTGTGTGAGTTGTTCTTTCAAATTGATTCTTTTCTATGAATCACAAACAGATTTTGAATGATTTGTAAATATCCTTTTGGAGTAATGAACAAAACCACAAACCTTGTTCCGTGAACGTCATTTGAAAAACCATTACATCTGTCTTGTTTAAAAATAAAATGTCAAATGTAAAATCTGAAAAATGTAATTATCTTTACTTACTATGCAGACCAAAGTAGACTTCCATAATAGTTCTTCACTGATTCCCCTCAGGTCTAGAGATTTCTACCACACCTGCTACTGTCTGAGCGGACTCTCAGTAGCCCAGCATTTTGGAAACAAAGACCTCCACAATGAGCTGATCCTCGGTCGGGATGAGAACAGACTGGTGAGAGATTCTGAAAATTCAGTTGAGCCAACTCAAACTGAGATAAATGTACTAACAAAAAATGTCCTTATATTCCCTCTTTTCAGGCACCAACTCATCCAGTTTACAACATCTGCCCAGAGAAGGTCGCCCAAGCAATTGAACATTTTCACCAGTTACCCATTCCAGTTCAGACGGGATCTACATCAAGTGCAATGGACCAGTCATAGACTCTTTTTCTCTCTTTTTCTATTATAAACATATTTGGGGGTTTGAGCTAGCTTGACCTAACACAGAGGCATCTTCTGTAAATGCTGTAGCCAAACATCCTTTGCTGGTCTGTACAGCATCTACAGATGGAGAAACACTCTGAGGGCCTGATACTACAGCTTCAGCATGGGGTTATGGGTTTTAGCCAGGGAGAACAGTAGAGACTGACTAGGCGCGGTGTTCTTCATGCACAAGTCATTGATTGATATTTTATTGCACATATTTTGGGCTTTGGTAAATGTTTCCCAAAGTGCACGTGGCAGTAGGTTCTGGACAGAAATAAAGATTTGGATGGAAGTTTGTTTTTATTTCCTAGCTGGTGTATTGAGGATGATCACTATACTCACTGTGGACAGTCCATTATTTGACTTCTGTCATCTCTAATTTGGAGCGCTGTCAACTGCCAAATATGTTGATATAGATATATCAGCCATGAATACAGTGTTTACGTTTTGTAATATTTGGCTGCAATTGAAAAATATCATGTGTGCTGTTCAATGAGCTTTTAAAGTGTATTTACTCATGCATTTATCTTAATATGCTGGTATAAAATAGCAAAACAGAATCCCATTTTATCATAGTGCATTAAAGGAACAGTTAATGAATGAAACTTGAGAACTACTATGGAGGGGACCTAATTTAATGAAAGTTTATTAAGACTTTGATTAAAGCACACACATAATATGGTGCTTTTTTTGTCTGTTTCTGAGTTTACCATCTGAGCTTAAGTGTTTGAGAAAACTTTCAAAGTCATACAGGTTGGAAACATGACTGTGAGTAAATGATCAAGAAAAACAACTTCAGCTGTGAGTATTGACTTATAAGATAAGAATCATTTGAAACAGCAAAGTGTTTTATTTTGACCCACAATCAGAAGGTCAGGGCTACGGGTCTTTGTGACCTGAATTTTTTTTTATTCACCCCCTCTACAACTAGTTTTCTTTTATTGTGCGTGTAATTTTTGGACCTGAAAAGGTCATTTGTAAAAATGGCCATGGAGATTGCATTATATTAATGTAATATGTCAGCGTATATAATGTCAAGCTCTAAGGCCCAGTTTCACAGACAGGGCTTAGCCTAAACCAGGATTAGGCCATAGTTTAATTAGAACATTTAAGTAATTTTTATATATTTTCATGCACCTAAAGACAAAACAAAAGCACTGACATGTTGCAAGATCAGCCAATGCAAATATTTTTCAGTTGAAACATCTCAGATTTACATTTTGGTCTAGGACTAGGCTTTAGCCTTGTCTGTGTGTAACCGGGGGCATAATATTTAATCTGGTAGAGAAAAAATGATATATGTATATGTACAAATAAAATCCTTAGGCATCATCAAACATTTAGAATTATTGCAATTGAGACCTAGGGGTCAAAAAAAGAAATAAAAAGGGAACCAAAAGAAATGACGCATCATATGTAAAGGATAAAATAGTTTTATTTATATTCTCATTGTAAAGGTAGGCCTCAACTTGCAAGACAACTGTTGGCAGTATGTACAACATACCTGTAATTTCCATGGAATGGAATCAGACAAAGAAAGACCTACTCAGTTTACTAAATGTACTAAGTGGAAAATATGGTAAAAGATACACGCACACAATCATGTCTCCTAGACACTCAAAATGCAACTTTTGTGGTGTGCAGCGGTCAAATTTTCAATGAACATTTAGAACATTTACCTTTAAAAGTCACGACATGAATCTACTCTTTCAATATTGACTAGCTCTGTGGGGGGGAAACATCATTTGGAACGTTTATATTCCCAATATGGAGTGAAATACATAAAATACATGTTTGGGAGGCTCAGATGACAGATGCAAAATATATGCTTTAGCACTTATTTTTAAATGAAAATCTCTTTTTTTCCCCAACCTGTAAACTTTACTACATCAGGCTAAAACAACAAATACAACACAAGCTCAGCAGCCTTCCCATAAAGCATTTTTTTTGTTTTTTGTGTTTTTTTAAATAAGGGACTTTATCGATAACGTCAAAACGTATCACTCATCCCATAGGTCTAACAAGGGGTACATTGATAAATGCTTCAAAAACATTCCTTTATGGAAAAGTAACAAATGTTTAGAAAGGCAAACCACTCGGGACAATTCAGCTAAGGGTAAGTTCTAAGCAGGCTTTAAGATATTCAACAAAAAAATTATATTTTAGCAGTGCTAGGAGCTGTACGCCTCATTCAACCCTTTGTATATCCACCTGGAGGGATTGCAGACAAGGGTACAAAAAAAACAAAACAAAAACAAAGCATCAAGTCCTTAAGTTGCAAAGCTGCCTCATTTTGGGTTTAAATCATCGTTTGTTGTTGCGTGTGCCAGGACACAAGATGGACGAACAGAGTTGGAGAGGGAGGGAGAGTAAAAACAAGCTGTGTTTTCTGTGAGTGTTTTTCCCGTAACAGACGTCCCTCTCTTTTGTAAACCTGGCGGAGGTTTCTTCAGGCGAGGAATCGAGGGGTTGAAATTCACTGAAAGAGATTGATCAAGGAGGTTTGGGGCAATTGAGGTACACAAAAAACAACAAGAAACAGACCATTGCTGTAACTCTCCCTCCCCTCAGAGGAGAACTTTGTGGAGCAGGCTGAGGATCCGCCGTTTAGCTGTCCTCCCCACGGGGCTTCTTCCGGGAACGCTGTTCCTCCGGCTCAGACTCCGAGCTCGAGTCGGATCCACCGTCGAAGGCCGATACAGCGCTGCCCTTGGGGTTGGTGTACAGGCTGCTGTCTGAAGAGGAGTAGTTGGCCTGCAGCTGTGTGGTCCCCTTGACTTTCTCCAGTGCCCGTACTGGAAATGAAACCGAGATGACGTTGTATGAGACACAATGGAACTACAACAGCCAAATTAGACTTAGATCGGCATGACCAGGCGAGACGACAAAAGTGAGAAGTAACGCAGCGACACCCACCTTGTTGCTCCAGCAGAGCATTCTGCCTCTTCAGATCGTCAATGTCCTGCTGGTGTGTGTGGTTTTTTCGTCGCATGTACTGGATGTACTCTGTGGCTTTGTCTAGGATTTGAGCTCGGGATGCCTGTTTGATAGATTGCTGTCAGCAACAAATGAAAAACTAGAATTTGACGCAAGGAATGCAGTTACATTGCACACATATGAACCTACACAAATTCTAAAGCCCAAAGTCTAATTCACTTTTGTACGCGTACAGTACAGTTTCAAAATGTACTCCATTTGATGTTGTGCGCGGGCGGTTGACGTGTGCTCTAGAAAGCTTCATTCATGTCCAGATTCCGCTCTACTTTCCCCCATAATTCATGACCGATGAGAACAAATTACTTTGAAATATTTCGAATCAAAGCCCCATTCCCCGCCTGTTTTTGCAGTCTCCGCTTTTTTTTGTGTGGTTCTGTCTCTTTAGTTTCATTTTCTACTATGAAACATCAGTTTGGGGCAGCATTGCCACCTTGTGGAACAACTAATTCCCTCAAAACAAATTAAATGTGCATGTGTTTCCTGTGCGTACAAAGTACATGCGGTTACAAAAATCTGGTGGTGCCCGTACTATTCTGTAGGGGTGCAACGGATCGCGGTTGATCCGCCCACGGTTCGGAACGCACGTGATCCGCGGATTAACTCATTTTTTAAACTTTTAGATTAATACAATTTTTTTAACAACCGCAGATAAAACAGTGTTTTTCTGCTGATATTGCTTAAATAAATACGCAGACAGGATGCAAACC
>JAUCMS010000045.1:9792308-9802862 GCA_032357445.1 Enteromius radiatus
CCTTCTTTCACAAATTATGTCAAGCCTGCTTGTTATAAAGAGACATTGTACAGCTGTTATTTTAACCATGTTAAAAATAATGCATTATTTTCGTTTTGTTTTAGTTGCATAAAGTGTAATATTTAAATATAAAAAAGTAGACTAATAAGTAAATGAATGATCTTATAAATAAGCAAACAAATAAATAAATAAGCAAACAATTGACGATAGGACGATTATTGCGCAACCCCTATACAGATAAGATCTGCAAAAAGCGAAATCTAAGCGGACACCTTTGAATCACAATATGTTGTGGCTACGCTTCATGCTCTTACAAATCTCTTTTCAAAGCTATGTGAACCCAACCCTGACATCTAAACACAAAGACTTCAGTGTCCTTTCAGCCAAAATTAATTAATGAGCGCTGGCATGAAAAGAGTTGGCGCATCAATAAAAGATACTAATGGCTTGCAATGCTGCAACATTCCCGGACTCCCGTACTACAAGGTTAGCAGAGGAAATATGTGGAGCGGCTCTTAAAAAACATTTACATTTACATGGCAGATGCAATCTTACCAAAACACAAGTGTATACAGTGTAGTAGAGCACAGGGCTTTCCTCCATCGACTGTACCCTATTTGTGCCGTCGCCTCAAGTGTACTGAGCGTGAACAGCGAGGAAGAGATTATAGACTAATACCTGGGAACGTACCCATCGGGCTGGGGCCATAACCTGGAGATTTTATCCTCGGGACCACCAGAGAGCAGGGTGGGTGAGTATACCGATCGAAGCCTCTCAAATTACCGAACCCCTCGATTGACTGCGTATGCTCTGTTTTTCTTTTTCTCTCGCTTTCTTTCTGCCCCTCTCTCTCTCTTGCTTTCACTCTCTGTCTCTCTCTCTCTCTCTTTCAGCTCGGCACCGTCACAAACTGTGCTTTGTAGCGGCAGCCGCTGCGTCTAGAGCGAGAGGGCATCACTCACAGAGAGCTGTCATGTGATCGGTGGAAGTCAACTAGGCGTGGGGCACAATGGGAGTGGCTTAAGCAGAGAGAGGGGCCCTGTAGGGGTTAACTCCACCATTAGCGAGCTCTTCCATACGACACAACAGTCAGGCTGGCAAATAGAGGGGTGAACAATTGGTTAAAACAGAGGCAAAGTGACTTAACCTTACCGTTTCCTCTTCTCTAGCACTAATGGAGTATTTATTATATGACCCTGAATTCAAAATTAATCTCAGAATGACAATTTTTGCCATCGATTTACATAAAATTGGATAGTTAAAGCTATTCAATTAACATAACTCTACATATTCTGTTCATGTATGAAGGAAATCCTTATTTTTTTCTCATTTGCAGAGACTGGGAATATGACTGACTCGACAAAAATTGATAGGAAACCACTGATAGGAAAACGCTCACCTGCCAGCTGACTCTCGATGACAAATTCTCCACAATGAGGCGATTCTCTGTGCGCATTGGTGGAGGATTCCTGACAGGTCAAAGGAGTGCTTGGAGTTATTGACTTATTTCTAATGTAGAAAATTAGACTAAACTGAACAAATGTTTACACAACCCTACCTGTGCAAACATATAAACTATTGTTGAAAAGTGTTGGGGCCAAAAATATAATTACAATTGTGAAAAACTGCTTGTAGGTTTTAAAATGTTATTTATTCATGTTATGACAAAGCTGCATTTTCAGGATCATCATCAAATTATCCATCAGAAATCATTTAGATATCCAAATTTGGTGCTTAAGAAACATTTCTTGTAAAATTGTGCTGCTTAAAGGGTTAGTTCACCCTAAAATTAAAAATCTGTCATGAATTACTCACCCTCATGTCATTCCTAACCCATATGACCTTCGGGTTTACACTGCATGACTTTACAATAGGAAGAATCGCTGAAAACTTTGTCTCACTGCCAAACCCACGCGAGAAGTGACATGGAAACAACACGAGGTCACGTGTGCAAGAACGGAGTTCTCACGTGAGACTGGGATTATTATTAAAAATGATAGCAAGCAAAAGAAGCTTGTCGTACAAATTGCATGTGCGCTCATTTGCAAACGAAAAGAAGATTACGGAGGAGGCTATTTACCTTCTACACCTTCGTAACTCCTCCCCCAACATCCTGCTGCTCTGGATGTTGCCCTCTCATTGGCTGTTGGTAATGTTATTGAGTCAGATCAGATTTCACACGGCATGATTTTGAATCGCAGACAGGTCCAGATATTTAGCATTCAAATATCTCACGGGTGTCAGATCGCGTCTTTGATAATTCACACTGTGTGATTGTCACTCGCGTGAACGAGCACCGATTCGCCTGTGATTTCTCAAAACCTGTCGGCGAGTCAAAATCGGGGCTAAAATCGTGCAGTCTGACCTCAGCATAAAATGGCAGAAGACGCAAGTCACGGGAGAAGAATGGAATGAGTAAATTATCTTATTTTTGTTTTCTTTGTGCAAAAATAAGCATTCTTCTAGCGTCATATAGACTGTTTTACAAATGTTTTACCACGTTTCTGGACTTGGATCATTTCAGTTGTATTGCTTTCTATGGAGGGTCGGATGGCTCACTGATATCATCAAAAATATCTTCATTTGTGTTCTGAAGATGAACAAAGGTCTTACTAGTTTGGAACAACATGAGAGTGAGTAATTCATGACAGAATTTCCATTTTGGGATGAACTAAGCCTATAATATTTTAGCAGAAATCCTGATACATTTGAAATTATTTGATAAATAGAAAGTTGAAAAGAACAATTTATTTGAAATATAAATTTTCTGTAACATTTTAAAAGTACTTATTGCCAATGTTTTGATCTATTTATCACATTCTTGCTAACTACAGCTATTCAATTCTTACATAAAATAAAATCTTACTGAACCCAAGTTTTGAGAATTCAACAAAGCTTGACCCCTACCTCCGGCTGTCCTGAGAGCCACGAGCATACCGACCAGGAAAACGTCCTCCTCCACCCCCACGGCCTCGGCCCCCACGCAGACGGACACGGGCATGTTCAATGGTCACCCTGCAGTCAAAACATCCCTCATACATGTGTCTGACTCTGCTAATAAGTCTTAATTCTCTCCATATTCATCTTTTCCTCTCAATAAACATTCTTAGGGAAATTTCCCTTACTCTTTTTACTTCTGGCCTGCTCACTGAATTAATTAAAGCTGTTTTGAAACAATATGAATTGAGAAAAGCAATATACAAATAGAAACTGATTAAAAATATACCTCTCATTGCAGAGCTCTTTCCCATCAAGCTCATAAACAGCATCTTCTGCATCTCTTGGATCATCAAATTCCTGCAATAAACAATTAAAGATTTACAGGTGAAAACTATACACTAAACACAGGTTTAGTGTTGCCATTATGGATATCTAGTTTATTTAATTTTTTACAACAAAAAATCTATTTTGTTCACATTTGTTAACTGCTTAGTATTAAAATTTATACTAATATTATATACACTATAGTTTAAATGTTTGGGGTCAGTAAAATTGTTCTTTTTTTCTTTGAAACTTTCCATTCATTCAAAAACAAAAATACAGTTTCTACAACAATTGATAATAGAAATGTTTCTTGAGCACCAAATCTTTAACGTTATATATTAAGGATTTATGAAGGGTCACTGTAGTACGAGTAGTGGCTGCTGAATTTTCAGGTTTGAAACAGGAAGTAGTTATTTTAAACAGTAAAAATGTCAATGTTACTGTTTATACTGTTATATATATATATATATATATATATATAAAATGAGAGCTGTCTACCACCATAGGTGAAGGTCTATGTAGGCTGCTCAGTAGGTTTTGTAACGAGCCCATATTCTATTATTATAGTCACTGCGGCTAAATCACTGACATACATAGAGCATGCATTTACAATGTTGTTAAATTATCTAGAAAAGGCAAAACGTACTACAAATCCGAAGCCTCTTTTCAGGTCAATGTCCCTGATTTTTCCATAACCCTTGAAGAACCGCTCGACGTCCTTCTCTCGAGCCGAGGGGTTTAATCGACCGATGAAAATACGACAACCGCTCATCCTCCTAAAAACAGTTAAAACAACCGTAATATAATGGAAATGTCATTCTGCAAGCACCGAACACCTACGCATTTCTGCAACAATAATGGCTCTAGGCCACAGCCCACATCCACAGAGCGCTCATGAACTGCGGAATCGCTGCACAAAATACTGTCGTTTAAACAACACACCGCTTACAAGCGGAATTCAAGTAAGCGGAAAGATACACGGTCTCAGGTACGTACCTCTACCTTATTTTTCTCTTCTAAATGTGTCGTGTCTGTACGAACAGCTCCTCGCACAAAATGGAGTCAGTGTAGAGCTGCGAGCGACGCGCAGCACTGTTCTGAGATCAGTTCTGAGAACACCACAACCACTCTACTACTGTAGGTAAAATGATTTACTTCAGAGAGGCGAAACATTTATTTTGTAGTGTCAGTGTTAGTGTCTGTTATTATAAATATACATTTATTTCCATCTGTTTTTTTTTTACATATTTAATCCGACCAGAAAGTTCTTTATTTTAATGAAATGGATAACGTTATTATATACTGAATCCGCTGAACCAGTTCAAATCAGTCCGAATGGTTCATGAATCATCGCGAACTCGCTCTGAGCTATCAAATTCAAGTCTGTAAACGCCTATTTCGATCGAACTCACAAAAATAAAAACTTCTAGACTGGTCATAATAGATCTATGATCTATTATGACTGCAATATATCGTAACCGTAATTGCATATTGAGATAATTTAGCTGCATTATCATCGTTCCTTTTGAATCGGTTCTTTAAATTAACTGTTCAAAAGAACCGAAACGCGAAAATGAGTCGGAGTTCTCATACTACTGTTAACTATACGAACAAAGCTGCAACACTAGATGGCGTTAACGGACAACATTAATTATTTACTACTGTTATCTGCACTTTAACCTCAATATAAAGGAATCCATTGTCATATGACAACAAGGATGTTATATAACTGTAACTGTATTTCTAGGGTGAACCACAACATGTCAAGCGTCACCAAAATAAATACACTGTTTGAGCACTTCAAATGAAAGCTTTAATTAGAAATAGTTATATACACACTGTAGAATTAAATTAAACTTTATACAAATATTAAAATACTATCTTCACACCCACAGCAATGTACAGAGGAAAACCAAAAGAAGTGTAATGTGGGATAGGGGGGCTGGGTGGATGAGTCAACTTAAATTACATTTGCAGAAAACACCGTACAACAGTGTTTCACACACATTCTAGATATCCTTTTTTACTTGCGTCCTTTGTTTTTAATTTAAAAAACATCCTTTGAATCAAACTGATAAACAAGAGAAATAAAAATGTATATTTTATGTTCACTGAAAAAAAAAAAAAAAAGGCTTCTGAGGGAAGTACAGGTGGACAATCTTATGTCACATCCTCCAAAGGAGTGAAACCCTATGTCTGAAAAAACAAGACAATGTTTAATGCATAGAAAAGAAAACGTAAGGCCATAAGGAAACTGAAGACAAATTACCATAAAGCCAGCGAGATGGAAGAAACACATGATTACAAAGTGAGAAATGTACAAGTTTTAAGGCAGCAGTAATATTTTGCCTTCAGTTTGCATTAAAAAATGTAAATCAAATTTACAAAAACAAGCCAGGAACACAAAACTGAGGATGTGCAGATAGGCAAACTGCCCTCTCTCTCTCTCTCTCCAAAGTCAGACACATAAAAATATATATATTTAATGCATGATGACAAACTCTGAGTCAACCACAGGGGATATACACATGAGGTGGCAATGAGACAGGACATAAAACGAAAACTCAAACAAAAGATTCATTGGTTTTTTTAAATGTCCGTTAGCCAAAGGAACGCTTTGAGTGAAGAACAAGGCCATTATCTGGAGCTTGCATACGTATTTATATATAGAATCAAATATTTAATTTAAAAAAAGGAGTTCATACAGTGCATACTGTATGAACATATTTAAGATCTTAAAGGAAATCTGATTTATTCTCCTTACAACTACCATTTTAATAGCACATGGCTGAATTGATTTATTAAGAAAACTTAATAAAGAAAACTCCTATCATTGATAGTCATCATTAAAATGTTAGCCACAAAGCTGGCTTTACAAACCATTCAAATACAATACACGTGGTTTAATTTTCATTAATTAAAAGTGAATTAAACTTCATTATAAGTCCAAATATTATAAGTTAGAGTCAAAGCTCTTAAGGTATAGCCCAGTAATGAACTTAGTCAACACCCAAAAATATCCTCTTGGACAAAGAACATACAAGTGATAAAAAAAAAATTAACTTAAATCTTTTTTTTTTTTACTTGTGCGTGCAACACATAAACATGAGAGAGATATACTGCTTTTATAAGGAAGAGTGAGAATAGTAATCTCACGGCTTCGAACACAAAGTATCTCTCCCTCACTTTGGACAAACAGACAAGGAACATCCATTCTAGTTAAATAACATCTCAATTAGAAAATGGAGGTATTGAAAATGTTTCCTATTTTGGGGAAAAGAAGCCTAGATGATACTTCAGCCCTCTTTGAATCACAACGGCCACAGTCGCACAGGCATCAGAAACGCACACATACACACACGCAGAGCACAGCACAGGTACTTCTTGACAAATAAAAAGGCAAGCATGTCTTTGAATACAGTACAATGTACATCAGTTCAACCCTGCGTCTCGCACAAGGAGATGGTGGAGATGGTGCTATGCGTCATGCTTCGATTGTGCCATGCTCCTGT
Organism: Enteromius radiatus; assembly: GCA_032357445.1. NCBI lineage: Eukaryota > Metazoa > Chordata > Actinopteri > Cypriniformes > Cyprinidae > Enteromius > Enteromius radiatus. The sequence continues at coordinate 9,799,085 of JAUCMS010000045.1, forward strand.
GTGTACGCGTGTAGAACGAAACAGAAAAAAGAAATTGCACAGAACATGCAGCATCAAAGAGAAAAGGGCCTGGCTTAGCAAATCCTTGCTGAACTCTCCCCTTCGCAAGAGGTCACAGTCATTGACGGAGCAGAGGTCCAGAACGTAATCTGAATGCATTCATTTGTAATTAGTGAATCCTCGCCGTGACGAGGTAAGCCTGTGAATGCAACGGATCATTAGCGCACCTGCGAGAAAAGGTGCAATGTGTTAAACTCGAGCATTTGCAGGGGTCATCCGGTCGAAGGTTCTTCCTGTGAAGAGAGTTGCCGGGCTCCTCGAGGGGCCACGCAGCTTGTGAGCCCCAAGAGCGGGCGATTTGTTTGCAGAGGGACAGCTGTCGGATCCTATTTACTGCTGCATTCTGACGGGTGGCTGTGGGGTACGTGTTTGGTGAGAAGCTTTAGGGGTTACAGTCCTGGCCACTGATGACAGAGAGAGGGGTGACTGCACACACTCAGGCTTCCTTAAGCAATGGAATATCTGGAGAAAAGACATGAAGAAATGTGATGTTAGGCACAGAAATTAGTATTTTAATACATCATTTAATACAAAAAAAAAAAAAGTGGAGAAAAAAAATATTTTTTACTTTGCAAATACAATGACTTAATACAAAATATTTGTACTTAAATATAACCCTTAGATATTTAATATGCATTTGGCACATCTTTCAATATAATAGTAAAAAATGATTAATCATGGACACTTAATGTTTTATGTCATTACACCACACGTCACCTCTAGATTTGCATATGAACTCACCATCGCCATAGTCTTCGGCAGAGGTGACTGAAAGCAAGCTGTGCTGATCGCTGCTCTCGCTGCTCTGCCTGCGGTGGAGAGGCGCAGCGGCACCAGGCTGCTCAGCAGCCCAGGAGGGAAAGGATGAGGAGGATGGAGAGGAGGAAGAGGGCACCTGGTGAACCAATACAGTCTCTGCGTGACACGAGGACGCAGCCGTCGAGGTGGAGGGAAAACTGTAACTCGCCTGAGCCTGTTCGAGAGGTTCGTTCAAACCCTCGGCCTGAGGGCCCTCCGAAAGCACGATCTGAACCCGGGACTCAGGAGGGGGCACAGAACTGCCACCTGCGCCATACACTGCCTCTTCGTAGGAGGGCAGCGAGACCTGAACACCCTCCACCATGATGGAGGTGGGCTGTCCTGACACACCCTGCTCCCGGCTGCTTCGAAACAGAGAAGGACAGATATGGGAATAAAAATAAGGCTATCAAATCCTGACCCGCCTGATCTGCGGCTTACATCACAGTGAGCTGATTACGCAACGACAAATTACTGGAACAGCAGTAGGGGAGATGCCATATTTGTCCATGTCTAACAAGTTGGAATTACTTTCGACTTTAAATCTGCACGTTACTAACATTAGTACAGTACATTTATGTTCTCAGAAGATTTACATGCAGCAGTGCCAAAGGACACTTGTGTCACATGTCAAAATGTATTTACAATGGCCTTGTATGCACTGTACAACAAGTAAATACTAAACCGAGTGCAATTTTGAAGCATAATGTTTAAAATTATAATATTGCATATATGCATTAGGTTTGCATAGGTGAACATACAAGACAATAGTATAAATGATGATAAACATCAGACATTAAATTTCCCTTAAATATACTTGGGCCTCTATCATTGCTTATTTTCTCCTGAATCCTTCTTATAACAATAAAATAGTCACAGTTAGGTTTTCATCACAATTTCCATTCCCTCACTTATCTTTGGAATTGATTAGGCCTTTTTTTTGCTGCTGTTCCTTTAAGAACTATGTATACTTCCTCTTTGTGAGAAAAAAGCAACTGTTTTTGAAGAAGCTATGCTAAGTAAGAATGAGACAGGGCCTCACCGGCTGTGGTGGAAGGACTTGAGTTTGGGCTGAAGCAAAACAAACAGCACCACCAGCAGCAGGATGAGGGCCACAGAGCTGGCAGTGGATGCCACAATAGACAGAGCCGGCATTGGCAGCGGGGACTGCTGCTCCTCTCCTGGAAGAGAAGCACTTTGTTTGATTCACTGGAGTGTGCAAAGCCAAAGAACAAAAAAAAGCTTTGTGGAGCTATAATAGTAGGTATAGTTAAAAAAGGCAACTTAAACCAGCCTAAGGAGGTTAGCTGGACTACCAGCCTGGCCTGATGGTTTTAGAAAGGGTAATTTTAGCAGGTCATGCTGGGAAACCAGTTGGCCAAAAAGCTAAAAAAGCTTGACCTGGTTTAGTTTTTTTAGTAGGGATAACTTCAATAAGGCTAATAAAAATAGTACTCAAATTTCCTTAACCTTTTAACTCCTAACATCCTAAGTTAACAAAACACTTAAATATGATTGTCTAAAAAACATGATGCTTGATGCTTAAAATGCTGCTTTCTGGCAACTACATACTTAACTCACTTGAACAGTTTGTACCTACATTACATGTGTATAATGATTATCTGTTCTTAAAGTCTGTCAATAAGAAGGAAAACTATCCCTAGGTGACAAGATGGTAGAATTTCTTAAAGGTGGAGCTTTTGAATCAAGATTGTGCTGCAGTGTGACGTACCTTGAACAGGGTGACAGCTGATCTGCATGGACGACTTCCACTCTCCATTGTCACAGGTTCGGAATTGGTATCCTCCTTTCAAAATGTAACCCTCATCACAGAAGTACTCAATCACGGTACCCTGGGTCAGTCTGTGGCACGGCGAGGGGTGGCAGTTATATCCACCGTTCTCCGGCTCACTTGGTGGTTGACAAACTGTTGAGAAATAAACTTTTGAGCATGTGCGAGTAAAAGGAACCATAGTGTTCACAGTGAAGTGAACCTTAATCTTTCGAAATGATGTGAACAGCATTAGCTTTCTTAGAACAGAATACAACCGACGAGAAAGCAGAAAGAGGGTCAAATTGAACATACTATCATTTTTGACACAGCTAGGCGGATCAAAGGACCAGTGGCCTGAGACGGTGCAGGTGATGATGCTGTAGCCTTCCAGCACGTATCCTGGATCACAGCTGTATTGTAGCAGCGTGCCAACAGAGAAGGAGCCACGATTTGTTTCTGTCAGGTTCCCACGGCCATGAGGCACAACCGAGGGTCTGGGACAACCTATAGGAGCAGAAAGAGCAGATGTTAGCATTAAAAAAAACCCACCAAGCTCAACTCAAATTTCCCTTGGGGCCTGTTACTGTTATAGTGTACTTCAATCCAACTCTGAAAACAAGTTGTTTAATAATGATAAAAGCAGCATTCTGGCTTTAAATGTAAGACAACAAATCCAACCTGAGATTCTCATGATTTTGAAATGGAACAGTATATGGATGACAGTGTTCTCATATTAGCTAAATTTAAGCAAAATGTCAAAATGCCCAATAACAGATGCAGCAATGCATAAAGCACAGCATACACAGAAGTCGTTTTTTAAAACAACCAGCTCTTTGTTAGTCAGTGCAGCAAATTTGCAAAACAAAAATATGTAAATAAAAGAGAAACGCTCCGGATGGTGTGGATTTCTACTTAAATTACTGGATTTTGCCCTTGATCCTTCAACAAGCAGCAGTAATTGACCTTTTGCAAAACCCCGCCCCAAAACGGCCATTGTCCAATCACACATCCTAGCGACGGTTACTAAGTAAGCAAGCAAAATGGTGAAGCACCATATGTAAGTCCGACCGTAGGTACCCCAAAAGTTTGGCTGGGGGAGTTTTTTTCCCTTCCCAAAGCCAAAGACACCATATGAGCGGTGCCTAC
>JAUCMS010000045.1:9820596-9847162 GCA_032357445.1 Enteromius radiatus
TAATTTGCATAGCGGTGACGTCATCACGTAATATCTGACAAGCGTAAGCCCGTCATCTATTCCCTGAATTATAAAAAGCTGCTTGCAGCTATATTGTATAACGTATTTGGATCTGTGAAAGATCTGTTTTTACGCCAGTGTTCTTTTCAATTCTCTTCCGGGTTTGGACTTACATACTCCGAACGCTAGAAGGCAGTATTAACGTACTATTGCTGCAGAAGAAGTCACACAGACGAGAAAATGTTTTCAGTGCTAAAGTACGCGTTTACCCCTTTCGCAAGAAACACTCTCACAAAAATGTACTACACTTCGGGGGTTAGCATAAGGCTTTTGCCCAGTTATAAGTGCTCTTTTGAAGACCCAGTGCACGTCACCGTGAATGGCTTAAAACCCCAACACCGCGTGGATCTGCGCTCTAAAATCACTGATGAAACGGGACGTGTTTTCCAAGCTTCGGCTATTTACCAAGCAAATGACAGCGGTGAGGTTGACCTCAACCGTGACCCTTCTCTTGGTGGCAGCTTTACGGGTGTCGAACCAATGGGCTTATTCTGGGCACTAAAAGCAGACATCGTAGACTGCAAGTTTACTCACACAGACGTGACGCGTCCTGCTCTCGTTGACATTGAGGTTGTCAGTGACGATAAAGTCATCGCTCAAGTCACAAACGAAAGACACTGCTTGACCGATGGTGTCCGAAGAATCCCTGTAAAAGAAGGCAGGATCAGAGGAACTCTTTTTATGCCACCTGGTCAGTTACGTTGCTGTACGAAAGCTTAAAAAGTTTGCAGTCCTAAAAACCAGTCATTATAATTCAGCAGGTTATGCTGCTCTTATAAAGTCTGATGTGTGTAAAATAACTGTTTAGAGGCTTTCTTTTTAAGAAAACATCACTCTGGCAACTCTTATAACTGAAACCAAAGTTGTGCATGTTTTGTTTTCAAGCAGCGCCTCCCTGTGGTCATTTTGTAACGCTTATATTTATTTATTTTTTTATTTTTCTAGGTGAAGGACCTTTTCCTGGGATTTTGGATACAAATGTATTTAGAGGTGGTCCTTTTGAATTGAGGGCAGCTCTGTTGGCAAAGAGAAACTTTGCTGTTTTAGCCTTGGCTTTCCAAGGTTACCAAGATTTACCCAAAAGAGCTGACAGGTTTCACCTTGAGTACTTTGAAGAAGGTATAGATTTCCTACGTCAACAACCAGAGGTTAGTATGTGCAACCATTCACATGTTCTCCTCTTAATTCCTTTCTAAATAAAATTTTGCAGTTTACAATAGGACATTTAGGAATCATTGTTATAGTATCACTGATGTTATTATGCTTCTATTGAATATTTTAAATCAATTTCATTTTTCTAGTATGTTTGTTTGTTTGTTTTAGTAATTTTCTTGTCTATTTGAGTTATAAATAAAAAATGATTGTTTTTTTTGTTTTTTTACTAATTAAAATATATTACCAATTAAAATGGAAATATATTTAGAAACGTTGTTCTAGCATTGTTATAACTATAATAACCCTGTCTCTGTCACACAGTCACTTCCAACATTTATTTATTCATTCAAAGGTCAAAGATCAAAAAATTGGCCTAGTGTCCATATCAAAGAGTGGAGATCTCGCTTTGTCGATGGCAACATTCCTGCCTGGTATTTCGGCTACTGTTTGGATCAATGGATGCAATGCCAATACTTTGGTTCCCGTCTACTACAAGGACATCTGTGTTCCACCCCTCCTTTTCAATGTTAAGAAATCAAAAATGACACCATTGGGCTTTGTGGATATTGGGGATGTTATGGATGACCCGATGTCAGAAAAGGGCCTTCCTAGCGTTATTCCTATTGAACGCGCCACTGGTAATTTCATGTTTATAATGTCAGAAGCTGACAGGAATTGGCAAAGTGCCTATTATGCAAAACTAGCATGTGACAGACTCAAAGCTCATGGGAAAAATAATTATGAATTGGTGAGGTATGAAAAAGCAGGTCACTTTATTGAGGTGCCCTATATGCCCTTTTGTCTTGCTAATTTTCATGGTGTTGCTAACCATGTGGTTTATTTTGGCGGGGAGCCTAAGGCTCATTCAGAGGCTCAGCTGGATGCATGGAAGAGGATCTTAAAGTTTTTCAAGAAACACTTAAGAGCTACTAATAACAACTGTAGATCTATGCTGTAAGGAAAAAGTAACTGATCACTGATTTTAAGTTAATCAAATCCACTCAATCTTTACTCAATTACTGCATTCCTGTTGCATTCTCTGTCAGTATATCTACAGTACGTCTGTTTTATTGTAGAGCCTGTGGTGCCTTCATTTAAAATAAGCCTCACTGACACCTTCAGCCTTAGTGGAGGGGAAATACAAGTTGTTTTTCTCCTTAATTTTTTCTACCTGAAGAATGTTTATGTTTAAATAAACTTTCCATCAAGGTATAGGACATTGGACATTGCTCACAAGTACTTACACTTGAATTTTTTTATCCTTAAGTACTAATGAAATACAACTAAATAGCTCAGGATTGTCTGCATGATTTTTTTAAATGTTTAATTTAAATAATGTATTTAAATACGTACATGTCAGTGGGATACTAGACTACAGCCTACATTAATATGTTAAGACATTTATTAAGAAGCCAGTAATCCAACTGAATAATGTTGTTATAATGTTAATAATGCCTAAACAATGCTAAACAATTGATGCAATATGATTTAAAGGTGTAGTTCATGAAATGAAAGTTATCATCATTTGCTCTCAACCCTCCAGATGATTTTCAAGAATCTTTTCATAAAACGAAAGGCAAAACGTTTTATGAAATAAATGCCTTTGTATTCCAGAGAAGAAATAAAGTCATATGGGTTTGGAACAACATGATTGTGAGTACATTATTACAAAATTAAGATTTTTGAGTTAACTCTCCCTTTAAGTTTGTTGCAGCATATCTAACATTACAATGCACAGAAACATGAAAGTGAATCTCACTGGATGAATCCAGATGATTGTTTTTTTTTTCTGACTTTTTTTTTTTAAACAGGAAAATGATTGAGATCCTCTCTGCAGAACTCCAGTGGTACTTATCACAAATCTTTTTAGAGAGCACTGTAATAAGGACACACTCCAGGGGGCCATGTCGTTTAACCCGGACTACTTAAGAGGAGAAGCTCTTGTGAGTTCTTGCGTGTTGATTAACTGGAAAAGATTATTTTTATATTTACAGAGGAGCTGTTACTAGCTGTCAGCCTGCAGGGCATGGCATGAATTGATGGTTGTGTTCTTGTGTGAGGAATTGCAAAATTCAAAAATTACTTTTCTGTACAACAGAATCTACAACAAAACGATATGGTAATGAAAAGGTAAGGATTTGCTATGTTCTGTAGCATTGTATGTGATCTCTTTCGCTCTATTCATCAACTTCTTATATTTTAATATTGTGTAGTCACAGGACAATGTCAGAATTTATTAGCATTAAGAAAGTCCCTTTATGTCTGAATATAATATGCTATGTGCTGCCAGAATTTTATAGTATAGTATCCTTTAATTACAATCACTGTCAAGGGAAAATAAATGTAAAGTATGTTAAATCAAAATTAAATTTGACTTATATTGACATTCAATTAGGAGTCTTTCACAAGTTCACACTTCCTCATTAATATTCAAATAGAAAGAGCGTGTTTGGCTTGGTGTCTGGGGAGAGGGCTGGGAGCCCGGCGGTCTCTGAGCCCTAGGGTTTTTAACCCTTGGGCAGCGAGGGTCGGATGGAGCTTGGAGCTCGGGACGTTAGGTTCCGAAGATCTGTCTGTGGTTGAAGAACACTTTGATCTGGATATGGACGGAATAAAAGATAGACAAGCATGGATAATCAAGGTCTAGAATCGGAGAAAGGGGCAGTGGAGGGATGCAAAGAGCGAGATGCCGGAGAAGGGAAGTTAGCTCCATTTAAAGGGGAATCTCTTAGCTCCGATAGGATAATCGGATAATAGGCTGATTAGGGAACGAGGAATCGGCTGCGGTTAATCATTTGTACATGCAATATTTATTTTTATTTTTTTTGTCCGTTGCCGTGGTGTTGGGTGCGTTATGATGCAGGAGTGGTCCACTTAGTGGGTGCAGGACTCCTGGGTAGGGGCGACCTATTGGACGCGGCTACGAATGTGAAATAACCATCTCTGGCTGGAGCCGTCCACACTGTGGGTGCAATGACTCCATTACCGAGGCAATGGGTGCATTGTGAGTGTCCCTTGCAGGAGCGGTGCAATGCTCCTGGTTTGGGCTCTCCATCGGATGCGGCAACGAATGCGAAACAACCATTTCTGGCCGGGTCCACCACACGGTTGGTGTAGTGGCTCTGACTTCTGTGGTCCGCTGCCGCTGTGATGAATGCCATGAAGCGTCCCTACAGGAGCGGCCCAATGCTCAACCGTCTCCGGTGGAAGTCATCCATGCAGTGAAGACTTTCACTTTTGTGGTCTACTAACTGATACCGTGGGTGCGGGGGGAAAAGACCTCTGCCCCCCTCTGTCCTTTTTTTAAGCTCGTCTGTTTTGCTTTGTTTGATGAAGAAAAGCCACTATTTCATTATTGAGGATGGATAAATCTGAAATAGTGGGGTGGATTTTTGGGTTAAAATTGGAGTTCACTGTAATGTCCTATTGCCGGGGCTGGAGGAGGACCGATTTGAGGTGTTTTTGAAACAAGAAACATGAAGCTGGTCGGTTAGAGTTGTCGGTAAACAAGGATTGAAGAGGGGCGGAGACTGGGAATTTCTGTAGTAAAGGAAGGCTAGAAAAGTTTGCTGGGGGCGGATGGGGGACTGGAGCCTTTCTGTTTGCTTTGTTTGGGGGCAGATTTTGTTCCACCTCATGGTTTGCAAAGGAAACTCGTTATAATACCACCACCACCTTATCTGATGTAAATCTTATCAGATTTATAACTGCTGCACAGTGACTTTAATTTCACAGGTGATGGCAGTTACCAGTTCTTTGCTTTCTGCCCGAGTTTTTTGGATATGTCCACTTGGAAGATGGTGAATCAGGAGTTTCTACAAATGTAGTTTAAAATGCATTGTTTCTATGCAATAAATGTGATAATCAAGTAAAACAGATGCAGCTCTATCCTGGAAAGAGGGGCCTGAAGCAAAAGCTCATTAGCTTCCACTCAACGACTTTTTCAAAATAATATAAACAAATGATTTGTAAAGGTATTTTGGTATGAAATTTCATGAACACATTCTGGGGATGCCAGAGACTTATATTACATTTTATAAAATAAAAGGAGCATAATAAGTCTCCTAGCCAGCCAAGCAGTACATTGGTTGGTATTGTTCATCAGATACTGCTATTATCTTTTAAATTGTAATAAATAAAAATAAACAAAATGTAGCACATGCAAAGAATTCAATAGCCTTGGCAACTTGAATACAATGGCAACATTATCTCTTCCTTATTTAGAGTGATTTTTTTTTCATTTATATAAATCCCGGTGTTTTTAATATTTGTCCATGTGCAAACTCGGAGTTACTTTTATTTTTAAAACAGTGATGTACACGAATCGCATGAAGAAATGTTGATGTATTCTCCTGTGTTGGATGATTTTTTTTAAATTTACGTGACTAATCTAGTCAATTAACGCACACTGTTTTCCCGAATAAAATGTTAGTCAACACAAACTCACAGCATACGCAGAGGAAGAGTTGAAGACCCAGCTGCTGGGAGAGAGACATGCTTCAAGCTTGTAAATGATAACAGTGCAACTGCACCAGACAATATAATGCAAACACTATCAATTGTTTCATCACAAAAATCAATTTCTGATATCGCGAGACCTCTTTTCGCCTCCAGGAGTAATATCGTGAGATCTTGTGCACTCCCAAAAGACAGAAAAAACGGCTTTGTATTTATCAAATGCACTGCCTAGTTAACTTTGCCAGAAAGTTTTTTTTTTTTAATAAATGAAACACGGGAATACTACTATAAACTAATAATTTCATAAACTGTGGCCGAAAGAGCCGCGATGAAAGGTTGAGCCGAAGCGGGAAGTGAGTGAAGTTGTGGAGTTGAGAACTGGGATGTGGCCCAGGTCCGTTAAATGCCTGCTGCCGTGACTCAAAGCTCGCGGAGAGATGGGTCTGTGCAGGTCAATAGTGTTGAACGAGGCAAATTTTTCGATCTAATGGTGCGCCCTGATTTCGTCGCCGTGGAGGGGAGGTAAAGCTGAATCGAGTGATGCAAAGAGCGAGATGCCGGAGAAGAGAAGTTAGCTCTATTTAAAGGGAATCTCTCAGCTCTGATAGGATAATAGGCTGATTAGGGAACGAGGAATCAGCTGCATTTAATCATTCATACATGCTTCTCCCGAAATTGATATGGTCAATAATAATGTTTACTAAACTACAAAATGTTTGACTACAATCTACCACAGTTAATATGTACCATACTAGATTGACTTAGTTTAACTTTTTCTGTAAATGTTTTAATTCAGATAAATGATAAATTACTATTTTTAAATAGTTTATGGCTTTTTTTGTTGTTCAAAATTCAGTGTTGGAGCAGCATGTGCTTCACTTTTTATTAGATGTAGAAATCACAGTTTTGAATTAGGTGAAACCAAAAAAAAAAAAAAAACCACTCCTGAAAACCTTCAAATATTTGTCTAATCAGACTTTTGACTCTAAGCCTATTAGTTACTGAAATATAACTTAACCCTTCTGACAACGTCCTTGTGTGACAACTAGCCCCAGTCTCATTTCATGCAGGCTTTAGAAATTCCTCATGCGTTGTCTAAATTTTCCCCTGACTAAGGACCACTATTATAGAAACAAGCAAACAAAAGCAACACGTAGACAAATTCAGCGCAGTGTGAGGTTTGCACACAGATACACTTCAAGGAATAGTTGAATCTGTGAATTGGGCTAACAATAAATATGTGGTTAACAATAATTAATACCTTACCAATACCTTAGTTAATACCTTAACAGGCTTTGCATTTTTCTCATGCAGTGCGTGTCTGGAGCAGTATCAGGCTAAATACAGGATCAGTCCAAACCTCTGCTTCAAATTCTCTCTCCAAGACGCCGTAACAGACGGATATGGTGACGTTTTACTGTAAGCGCCCACCGTTTATTTGAAGAAATAAAGCGCTATTGTCACTCGCAATGAAGCCTGCTCGTTAAAAGCCCAGTTGTCAGATAGCCCACTGACACGATATTTAGCGATGCGCGTTTACCGAAATCGTTTTGTGACACTTGGATCTGGCTATGATCATTCATAACAATCTCATACGGGTATGTTGGCAATTTTTCTGGCATATTCTCTATAGGTTTATCGTACACTGTTTAGGCATTATTATTATTATTCGCAAACAGTTGCATATTCTAGTGTTCCAATGCACGCGAAGTATTGTATGTAACCACTATTGTTCATATTATGCTGCTCTAATTACACGGCTAATGAAATGAAGTTGAGGCGAGCGTGAACGTCACCGTCACTGTCGTACCGCTCCATCAATGATTATATACGCTGTGTGTGCTGTGAAAACAAAATCATGCCTTTTTATATCCGAAACAAATGTCGCGATTCTGAACAGGCAGTTGTTTAGTGACAAAATAACAACGTAGTGCAAATTTAACCAAATCTGCAATATGCAGTCCAGTCTGGGACGTGTTATTATCGCGAAAGACCTCCGTCCAGCATTTTTCCAAAATGTTTTATGATGATTTTGATGAACAGGAGTAAACTCGCGTGTTAATCATGATGGACACAACATCATAACGCACGAGCTCTGTTCACCAATAACGCGCGCACGGCGAGACCTGAGCCGAAGAATTATAGTGGCGCCTTAGATATGAATGATGATGGAGGCTGATAACGCGGAGAGCTGGTTTCCTCTGTCGGAAAACGGAACCACAAGTTTCAACGCGTCGAACCTGGGTTTCCTAAACGCGTCGTCCCCGGTGGGTCTGTGGGGTGATGCTCAGGATAAAGAGGTGGCACGACTGCAGGAGATCCTCAAGGTTCAGGAAAGAGCATACAAGGATTTCACTACCACCATTCAAGTTTTCATCCTCATCGGCTCTCTTTTGAGTAAGTAGACGAAAACGGGAATTAAAAATAAGTGGGGGCTGCACTGGCTTCATCTCTAAATGTATTTTAATAAAACAAACAATCACATGTAACTGGTTAATTGAGGCGATAAACAGCATTATGTTTGAGCCTATTATAAATGAATGGCGAATTGCACTGTGCGTGTGAATGGATAACCACTCCAAAGGTGACAGTTGGGGCAAATTATATTTGGAATGTTCTGAAAATTTAGCCGATGTTACACTGTATGTTCATATCAAGCGAGAGATGAGAAATTGTAAACAAAGGCTGTTTATGATTGAGGATTCAAACAATATTGACGCACAGGTGTTAAATTAGTCATGCTACAGTAAATCTTTGCCTTTCACAATCTGTACACTATAAACCCTGATGTTAACATGTGAAAAACAACAAAAGTTGAGTCATTTTTTACTTAATTATTCAAAACTATTTTGTGTGTAAAAACCTAAAGAGTACACAATTTATTCTGTGGGAAATACACAAAAGGCTTTGTTTAAATAATTTACATAGGTATTGGTAATATTAAATAAGCTGATTTGTGTGATTGGCTTTCTTTTTCATAACCTGTTGACTTTATGTTTATGTCAACTTTTGTGAGTGGGTTTTATTAAATTATTGACCTCAGCTCAGTGATTGTCTTTTTATGTATGTATCTATGAATGTAACATTCTAACTTGGATACACCATTTTAATCAGTTGCAACTAGTTAAATTATGCAGTTTACTAAAAAAGGTTTAGTTGGCAGACAGCTGTCCATACTTCAGATTTTTACAGTACATCACAATTGATCAGAAGAGCTTAGGCTGAGATTCAAATCATTTTGATGAAAATTACTTTGCTGTTGCTGACACGTGTAAACAGCTTTTTTTTTATAAACTAAACAAACTGTATTACAGAACAACACTATTTAAATTATTTGCCATTCCTAAGACATTTCCAAGAAAATGGATTAAGATGATTGTGTGAATTGTTGCACATTGCAGCAAAATGATTATCACATCTAGAAGCCAATGATCATGCGACAAACACATACTTAGTAATAGGATGTTTTTACTGGGTCCATTCATGCTCTGACCAATACAAAGAAAGATGTAATGTTTCCTCAGTCAATATGTCACATTTCTAAGGAGGCTTTTTACTACACAAAAGCATTTCACTCTGACAACCTTAAACAAAAAGGCTCAATTATGTTTACACAGATTACATATAGGTGCTGTAGAGCACTATTGATTGGTACAGTGTATTCTGTACCAATAGAAATGATGCAATATCTGAAGGGGAAATAGAGTATTCAGAGTCTTCTCACAGTAAATGAGATTTTAGCATTGTTTATAGTATAATGTTCTTTTGTTCTGCTTGTTTTTTCTGAACCACGTCAGAGGGAAGCAATTTCGTCAGACTCAATACAAATGAGCAATCACATGACTGATTAGCCTGCAAAGTGCTTAGTATACGATCATAATCCCATGATTTGTTTCTACTCTGGATTAGGAATTAGGTTTCTGAAAAGTTGGGAATTTCAGACATGTATTGTGGTTGTGGAAAGTCATTGTGGCAATGGGTTAGTCATTACTGCACTCTAGTTTTATTCATTTAGCAGACTGCTTGGCTCATGCACTCCAAATGAAAAGAGAGTTGTTTTTCTGATTGCTGATATTCCAGTATCTGTGAGCTGTGCATGCACATAGTGCATAAATATTGAATTATTCTCAGACAGAGACTGCACATATCAAATCTGTCATCATTTACTCACCTTCATTATCAATATTATGAAAAAATCTATTTTGTCCATACCATGAAAGTCGATGGGCTTCATTGACCTGCATATGGACAGAAAAGCTGTAAGACACCTTTCAAAATATCTTCCATCGTTTCTGCAGAAGAAATATAGTTATACAACTTTGGAGCAACGTGATGGCGAGTAAATGATGCCAAAATATTCTTTTCTGGGTGAACTATCCCTTCAAAGACGAGCATGATTTGATAATCTTTTGTTCTGACAATTTCATTACTTTTGAGTGATTTTCCATCATTACGATTTAATAATTACTGTCAAGTTAGCCAACAGCCAACATCTGTTCCCATACTTCCAAACTCTTAAACATATTTGAAAGAGTTAAGAAACCACTAATGGAACCCCTGCGAAGTCTAAATACCACAGTTAGTCACGGGCCTACTGCAGACTCCTGGGAACAAATGGACAATTGTCCGGCACTGTCAGTGTGCACTCAAAATGTCACCAGGGTAATAACACAGAGGCAGCTGCAGATGGATCCCACCCCGTTACACCTGCTTGGTAATGGGAAAAGATGAAAGTTACAGTCTTTGCGCAAAAGATGCACCTTTCCGAAAGTGTGTCAAGCGTAATAGCTGGTCTGGCTAGAGAGCACCTGTCACCCAAGTGCTCTGTTCACATCAACATCCAAGAAGAGAATCACCTCGGGCTCCATTTCAGTTCGAGGCGTGTGAATTCCATCATGTCCATGCATCTTTTCTTCCAAGTTAATTAATCTTGCGTAGTTTTCCATTTGAAGTAACATGCTTCATTTCTATTTACCCTCAAGTGCAACTCTTCTTACATGCTCTCCCTGATTGTTTTAAATGCTTGTCTATGGTATGAAGAAATGAAGCCTACTTTGGAAATGCTTATCAGCTACAGCTGTGTTGTCACGTGTCACGCCAAAGAATATTCTGGGTTCAGTAAAAGTTGAGCTTAATGGACAATTTCAAATTGTGCCTCGTGGACTGTGGAAGTAAATAGGACCAGATTTGGAAATGTGAAAGTTATAACTATATTCTTGGTTTAAAACTTGTGTATTAGTTGACCTGTTAAGCTTATTTTTAGAGGAAATTTAGGGTTGTAGCTGATAAATTGTGTGTAGTTGTATACAAGTGATACTTTAAAACACATCTTCAACAAGTATTTTAATGTTTTACAAATTGGACCTATTTGCTTCCATTTTACTGTAAATGCTTTCATATTATTACTATTTCAGTGAAGAGGAAATTTACTTCTCCTAGCAATTTTCTAACCTCACATGAACATCTTAATATTAGGTACCCTTAGTTTTTATGACTCCATACCCTGTGTTATAAGGCTTGTTTGTCCTTCACAGCAGCATATGAATACCATACCATTGCTTACAGGAGCCACAAAGGGAACAAGGCTTTTTTTTCACTTTTAAATCAGCATGCAACCTTCAGGTACCTCATTGCCATGGGAACTGCTGTAGATGAAGACTGCTCATGTCTCACTCACCTTCAGCTGTGTCCTTGCATACTGACCTAGGCTTGTAACCCTTAACCTTTTCGTTTCTTCGTCCCCAGGCAATACTGCAGTGCTGTGGTGCACTTGCTACACCAATGTCTTCAAGTCTGTCACCAATCTCTTCATCAAGAACCTGGCGTGTTCTGGCATTTGTGCTGGGTTGGTGTGTGTGCCCTTTGACATAGCCTTGAGTGCCAGTCCACTATGCTGCTTGTGGGTTCATACGCTTCTGCTGTGCAAAGCCATCAAGTTCCTACACAGGCTTTTCTGCTCTGCCACTGTGCTCAGCTTCGCTGTCATCGCTCTGGATAGGTGAGTGGACATCCATACTAATTCACTCATCTTCTGCTAACAACTAAAGTGTAATTGCTTTAGATTTGAGGTCAGTGAGGGTCTCATCCAAACAAAAATTAAAACGATTGAATAAGATAATAATATAGTGAATGATCACTTAAGAAATCTGAAAACACTTACAGTTGTGCTCAACTCATGGGGACCAGCTGTTTCACAGACTAGTGCTTCCATAGCAACCCACTCCGCCAGACCCTTTATCAGTTCATTGAATAATTTATTTTGCTTAGCACAGAAACCTTTCTTGAGACCAACAAGAAAAAAAACATACATGCAGCATGCAGACAAATCACATAATAAAACATACAGATTTCCATATTTTACATTTTTTTGATTTCCTTTTGTAGGAATTGCACTATTAATCTGTCTAAACAATTTCATTTGCACACATAAAGCATTTTAGATGTTCTATAAACAAGACAGTATCATGGTTATGTAATTGATTTAACTATGTCTGGGAACAGAAGTGTTTTTATTCAGTTCAGAACCAATTCTATTTAAACAAAAAAACGTTTAGCACAACTAGTTTTGAGTGCATCTATTATAGTCAGATCTCGAAAGCATAGCCATTTGTTTATTTGAATTTAAACTTTTTTAGAAATGTAGCAACTCATGCAGTTATGCTTCTTTTTACTAAAAGCCATTCAGTGCAACTTGTTTAGTCCTAAATAAATGACTCTTAGGAACTAGTTCATTAAACTGATTCCCAAATGAATGATTCTCACGAGTTGATTCTTTTTACACTGCAAAAATGCTTTTCTAGCTTCGATTTTTTGTCTTGTTTCCAGACAAATAGCTTGAATTTCTTAAATAAATATAAGGATTTTCTAGACAAGTAAAAGTTAATGTCTTGTTTTCAGAAAAAATAGTCAAAATTAAGTGACTTTTTGCTTTAAAAAAAAACAAGACTTTTTTTTTAAATGACTTTTTCTGAAAACAGGTACTTGTACGTGCTACAAAATTCTTCTTGATTTATGATTTTTTATACATTGTGACTGAAAACAAGACAAAAAAGCTAAGTTAGAAAAAAATATTTTGCACTGTAGTGAATCCAAACAATTCAGCGCAACTACAGTCTAGTCCCTGAACAAATAGCAATTGCCAACAAAAAGCTGCTTGGTTTGAAAACTACTTCTGTGTGAGCTGTGCTTTGTTTAGCCATCAGAACAGGAAGGCTTGCTTTGCATGAAAAAGTTTGGCAAAATTAAACCAATGTGCCATAACAGTGATGCCTTCTGTCTGCTTCACTTCCAGGTACTACTCAGCGTTGTATCCACTGGAGAGAAAGATATCAGATGCCAAATCCAGAGACCTGGTCATCTACATCTGGGTGCATGCGGTGGTGGCCAGCGCCCCTGTGTTTGCCGTAAGCAATGTAACGGATGTCTACGCCACCTCTTCCTGTTCTGACGGCCAATCGCTTGGACATCTGGTTTACATGATCACATACAGCATCACCACACTCATTTTACCACTAGCAGTGGTGTTTCTAACCATGGCACTAATCCGCCGCGCACTAAGCACCAGCCAGAAGAAGAAAGTGATCATTGCGGCGCTACGCACTCCTCAGAACAGCATTTCCATCCCATATGTGTCTCAGCGCGAGGCTGAACTTCACGCCACTCTGTTGTCCATCGTTCTAGTCTTCGCGGTGTGCAGCACTCCCTACGCCGCTCTGGTCATATACCGTTCAGTGCTGGGGGCCGCAAAAGCCTCGTCTTGGTTACAGCTGACAGCCGTGTGGCTTCCGAAGGTCTCTCTCCTCACCAACCCACTGTTTCTCCTCACAGTAAACCGCTCTGTGCGCCGTTGCCTTCTTGATAT
The DNA here is from genome assembly GCA_032357445.1 of Enteromius radiatus. Taxonomy (NCBI): domain Eukaryota; kingdom Metazoa; phylum Chordata; class Actinopteri; order Cypriniformes; family Cyprinidae; genus Enteromius; species Enteromius radiatus. The sequence goes on from JAUCMS010000045.1 coordinate 9,834,131, forward strand.
GCTAGCACGCCTGCATCGGCGCTATAGTCGAAGAAACATGGTCAGCGTTGGGGGTCTGGCTGAAGTAGGGCCACTAGGGGGCGAGACTGTGGTTCACTCTGGTAGTCAACTCCTGGAGATGTTTAATATCGGTCAACAGCAGATCTTCAGACCAAATGAGGATGAAGAAGATGAGAATGAAATTTCCTCTGTGGCCACTGCCAACTTTCAACCCAAAGATGAAGCACAGGGTGGAAACGGAGGGGCGGTAAAAGAGCTGCGTCAGCCGGCGTCAGGGGACGTGGTGAAAGAAGAGGGCTTAGTGTTACCAAAACATTCCCCTATCCAGTCATGTGCCTACTCCTCTTCACAGGTCGCCCCTGCGACTCCCACGGACCCTGAGGATGCTACACAGTTCGGTTTTGGGCCATTTGAGCTGCCGCCACAATGGCTGCCTGAAACCAGGAACAGTAAGAAAAGGCTTCTTCCTCCGTTGGGTAACACACCAGAGGAGCTGATCCAGACCAAGCAGCCCAGAGTTCGGCCCGAGAGACGCATCAGTAGAAACAATAAAGTTAGTACCTTCCCTAATGTGGATCCATGAAACAGTGCAGTGGACCAAATTGTAAAAAGCCAAGAAAAAAAAATTGAAATGTTTGTGTTTTATATCTAAAGTTATTTTGTCATGATTTTTTTATGTGAGTGCAGATCAATGAAGGACATGGAGAGTATACGTTTACAGTAGGAAGTAAGAGGGATTCATATGCTCTCTTGCTGTTTGTTAGGATGGTTTAATAAATAGACATCCCTTCATCTCCATGTACTGACAGGAACAGGAAATTGATCTTTCACAGGAAATTCAAGAAACAAATGTAAGGTAGGCATGGGTTGTATGACATTTGTTTTGTTGGAATGGTCAATAAAATTAATCACAATCATTTTTTATGTAGATACGTCCATGTGTCCTGCTTAACTCTTTGATATATCACCCCACTGTCCACATGTTTTTAGCACTAATCTATTTCAGATCACTTGAACAGATAAATACATTGCTCTCAAAATATTATAGATTATTATTAATTGACTTTTTTGCTCACTACCATTCAATATGGTTTCATCTTTTTAAAAATACAGTAAAAACTTTTCAAATAATATTATTGATATCTGTTTTAATGTACATATTAATACATTTTAAGCAAATATACTGGTATTCTGATTTGGCACTTGGGAACATTTCGTATTATCTCTTTCTCTTTTTTTTGTGATTAATATGTTCAAAAGAACTGCATTCATTTCAAATACATGTTTTTGTTGTCTTTTGCTTTCACGTTTGATCAGTTTAGAATATGCTTGAATAAAAAAAAAAAATACTAAATCCAAACATTTAAATTGTTTAAGAGTTCAGTCAGTCATTTTTTAAATAATTATTTCTTATTGAATTTTAACTGCAATAAAAAAAAATAACAAAACATCACCAAAAAACACAACTAGCTCAGATTTTTAAATAAAGCAGAAAAGTGAAATGTCCAGTGAGTTACAAAATTACAATATTCCTTGTATTATAAAAGGGTGAAGATGAGCTTTCATATAATCCAAATATGGAGTCATTTTTGATGTAATGCATAGGTAAGACGCTCCAGGGGAATCAGCTCAAAAATGATCTTATGCCAACATTTAAGTGATGGAGATTTGTCATTAATCCAATTAAGTACAATATTTTTTTTCTGGCAGCAAAGTAGAATGTTATACAATTTCTTTTTAGCAAATGAAACAATGCATTTATTAGGAATACCCAGTACCAGTGACACTGGGTTAAAATCTAACTGTATGTTAAAGACCTTTTCCATTTTCCCCAACACCAAAAACCAATACCTTTGCAGTCTGTTGCGTGACAACAGACAAAGTACCTTCTTCAGTTTTACATTTTAAACACATAAAAACACATAAACAAATGCCTGTGGTTAGGAGAAATATGGAGTCTATGTATGATTTTAAATTGTATTTCTCTTGTACGTGTACAAACAGATATTTTCTTGGCATAAGACCAAATGTCATCTCATGTTTCCTCATCAATATCAGCAGCTAACTCTTCCTCCCATTTAGTGTTAATTCATTGTGTATTAGTAAATTGAGCATATAACACCAAAATCTACATTCAGTCAGTACTTAAACTGCTATGTAAAACCGACATGGGAACATTTGAATCAGTTTCACGATGCTACCACATACATCGGTGTATGAATTTGCACTTCATTTTAATGCAGGATTTGTGCCAAAACCAATCTCTCTGGAAAAGATGGTCCATTATTGACCAAAAAAGAAGGGGAAAACATTTAAAGGCACTGGAGTGTTCAGTACTTGCTTACCATTAAGAACGTTCCCAGAGGGCTGTTATCAAGATGTACAAAATCTGCTTGGTAGAAAACCGAATGCATTTTAACATGTAACTTTGAATTATTTAATCAGTTTTCCTTCAGAGGGCCATGGCTCTCATGTTAGAGAACAAAGAACTCAGAATGACAGATTTCTATGGTGGGAAACAGTGAGTAACAAGCTCCACTTAAAGGACTTTTGACAGTGAGATGTTGTTTGGAACAATGTAGTGTAATTATAGTACGTGAATTATGACTCACAGGCTTTTGTTTACCTTTTATTGTTCAAATATTTCGATGCTTTCTCTTCATTATATATTTATACTGCTTTTTGCTTATATTTCTTACAGTGTATGATTTGCAATTTGAATATTTAAATAGCTTATTTAAACGCTGACAGTAAAGGGAGATTGTTTTGACATTTAAATATTCATAAAGTCCCTGAAAGTGTATTTTATAGAATTGACTCATAATTTGCCGAGTTCTTCAATATTTGACTAAGTATGTCTTTTCTCGTTAAACATATTTTCATAAAAAAGAAACATTGTTTCTCTGAGTTAATCGCCTTTTATGGCAAAAGCAAGCTGAAGTTTAAGCACTTGCATGTGACTAAGAAGAAAAAAAAATGTATTAAAGGCGACAGCATGTTTTTTTCCCCATATGCCAGTTTTAGTGCCATTAATTAAAAAGTCTTGATGGATTTTAAAGTTGTTTAATGTGTTTTCCAAATTCAAAAACCACTAGCTTGAATTTCTACTTGAGCTCTACCCACACCCCACCCCACAGCTGCTATGTGGAATTAACATAACACTTGTGCTCTTTTCCACATTGCTTTAACGTATAAAAAGGTCAGGCTAAAGTGTTGTTTGGAAGTACACTGATTGCCTTCCATTTACATGGCTCTTTAAACATACATCTTTTAAAAATAATGCTATTTTCATGATTTCCAGTGCATTAGTTAAATTGTCGGATTGGAAGCACATCTCAAATTTAGCTAAACTAAATACCTCAAAATTGAAGGCAAGGGTTCATTTAATTATAGTTGCCTAGCAACTGATAACCCAGCCATTGGCATGCATAATGGCTGACTGGCTTTCTATTTCTTTTTTTTTTTTTTTTACAATGATTTTCATCTAACATCTTAAATATTATCCCTGATGTCAACCTTGATACTACTATGTCTACTACTACTATGTCTACAACTACTATAATAATAAAATGTATTTGTATTTGCATTAGCCTACTTTTTTATTTAGCTACAATGTTTCTGTGTGAACATCTACAGATGATATTTAAAATGTACAAAATATGTTTACAGTACATCTCCTATCTGGAATTTTAAAATGAATGTCTAGGTTTTGGCTTTGTTTTCCTACTTGTAATATCTAAAAGTTTGACCAAATAGTATGCAGGCATCACACATAATCAACTAATAGTGGAATGACAGAAGATTGGATTTCTAGGGAAGGGTCAAAGCAGTGCAAATATGCATAAATATAGTGTATAAGGGCTGTATATGACACTTTTTAAGCAGTTTAGAAATCCCATCCAGAACAGGTGTCTGAAAAAGAGGACATATGGTCACTATGGTTACATGAAATATCCTGTATGCACATGTGAGATTAATTGCATATCAAAATCAACACATTATAAGTGGTCTTGGCAGCTTTCTGCAGAGTTATCAATAGCACACTGCCCAGCTGGGCCCCTGGCCTGAGGATCTCAGCCCTTTACAAGAGAAGTCAGCAACTGAATTGGTCACATCTGATGGAGGCTCACGGCTACAGACTCCAAGACAATTGTCTCGCCGGAGTAAATGGAGCCCATCTCAATTGTGCCTGCCCACCAGCATCCTGCAGCATGATCAATCTGCTCTGCCTTGAAGGCAATGGCAGGGAGCAGCATCGTTACATCTCAAGTATCTGGATCCAGGGACAAGATGACAAAAAGGCTCTCATCAAAACCAGCACACAAAATGAAGATCCATTATAGGCATTCAGGCTTTCTGAAGAAACCGTCATGCCTCCTGTTTCCTTTGAGCAAGAACTGCACTATCTACTACAGGGTCAATCATAATCTCTATAATGCAATAATGTGACCAAGCATATGGCTAGACAGGATTGTGAAACACTGTTTTATTGGTTCACTTTCTTCCTGTCTGGGAAAAATATGATCCATATGTGTCTTGTCCTCATGGAAACGTGGATCTCTACTAATGAAATCCTAAGCCTTTCTCCTCAAACAAGAGCCAGAGGACAATACCAACTTCATATGTATTTCAAAAGAAAGTAAAAATGCACTAGATATTCCTTTTAAAATTGGTAGCAGGGACAAATGAAGCCTGCGAAGTACTGTTTCCGTAAAACAGGCAATATTCTTCTTGTCATTATGGTGTTTTGAAAAATGACTGTCCTCTTAAAAAGGCTCCTCGGCCAGACATGACTGTTAAGTAAACACTATTATCCAGAGAGAATGGGTGACCCAGGACCGCTCTGTAGATTACATTTGCTGAGGCAGCCTCCATTTGATAAATCAATGAAGGCTTGAGAGACCTAGACCACATACAGCTGCTTGAGAAATACATCAGGCATTCAACATCCTTCAGCAGAAACAACATAATGATTTTGCTTTTTGTGGGATATACGACGCAGTGTTTATACATTATACGTTGATTATATTATATAAGAATCAAAACTATTGAAAATCTACAACTGCGTGGAACAAAAACTTCGGGAAACTGGAGCGTTTTGCTTTTAGTTATGAAAGGAATTTTGGCCAAACTGAGTTTATCAAGAATAATTAAGAATTAGCCTAATCCATGAACACTGAGGGGGAAAAAACTATTGTGGCATTCATTAGTCCGTAATGTACAAATACATAAAAAATGCTTTTTATAGGTCCGGTGTTGTTAGCTGCCACACAGTATTTCCATTTACTTCCATTAGAGGGCAGTGTAACGTAAGACAAATCGGGCATAGGAAAAAGTAGATTTGTTCAGATTGTTCATGTTGAAATTAATTAGTATAATAATATTTCCTATTTCAGGCCAAGTATGCCCTAAGGTAACCATGTTTCTGTATTTCAGAATGATTAATGTATAATCTACATGCTTAAGGCTTTTTCAACCCACAAAAGCCACAATAAAGAGACCTTTAAATAAATAGAGACAACATTATTTAGATACCATTAGGTATTTTCCCATTTCAGTGCTGAATGAAATATTACTTGTCAAAAACTTTATCAAGTTTAAGAAAACCTATTTGAGTTTTAAACATGGAAGCTAAATATAAATTGTATAAACTTTATCACAATATCACCACAATTAACCACACAAAAAAAGTATATAAAAAAGACAATTTATGTTGTCAAACTGAAGGTAGTCCACTTTCTTTCAGTCTGTCATTCAGCTAGAAATCATTAACAGGCCTTTGGCTTGAACTGAAGATGTATATATTACAGTGTCAAATTATGGTTACCATTGAAAGTCTTGCAAATTCTTTTAAAGAGCTTAAACAAAATTAAATGTAAGCTAAAGATGGACATTAAGCACTTCAAGGTTAGCCTATTTGGGATAACATAACCCTTTCATCTTAACATACCAAGGGCAAGAGCTGTCATTTACTGAACATGAACTGCAGTTATGCAAATACGGACTGTAGTTGTGTTGCAATCCACAATGCACAAGACCTGGCATGTTTTGAGCAGAGTCAGGTAAGGATGCTGTCCGCTAGTTGCAAACAAAACACAAAATCCAAAAGTAGGTGAAAGGAAAGTTACAACAGTATCAATAAGGTGTTATGAGCTCTACAAAAGGGAAAGGCAATAACAACAAAACAGACTAAGAGAAAAGTCATGGTATATTAGACTGCCAAATATGTCTCTTTAGTCCACTTTTATTTAGCAGTCCATTATCGTCAGCCAAGATGGGAATAATCTAAAAGGAGTCATAACAAAAAATGTGTGACCTCATTGACCTCATAAGCGATGACCAACTGTAGTTTAACACAGATGAATAAATAATGTAATCATTGTTTGTTAATGTTAGTTAATACATTAAATAATGTTAGCAAACAACACCTGTGTTGCAATGTGTGTTGCAAAAAGGATTACATCAGCTCTGTATAAGTCAGCTATATCATATGCATTTTGAAGTGGATTATTGTTTATTCATTTTATTGTGCCAAGACTGTGGATGCTTTTGGGTAGATACGTTTCAGTATTCAAAAAATATCAAACCATTAAAAAAAAAGGGAAAGTTGTTTTTTTTTTATTTACAATTTTATTTCATAGTTGGTCTGTTACTCACTCTTTGAGTCAAATGTAGAGTGCTGTGGGTCACTGCAGTCACTCAGTGGCGCGTTTCTACTGGTAGCGGTGTGTATTCTTTCTAAAGAAGCTGTCCTGGAGAGCTCTTTCACTGTCTGCTCTTGAACCTCTCATAAAACAAAGCTCATTTTCCTCAAGCTCCAACATTCCCACATTATTACTTGGTCTAAAAAGGTGAGTCACACTTTCCATTCGGCCAACCTGCTCATCCAATCGCACAGCCACTTTCTCCATGTGAATTCTCTTTAAAACGCTGTCGGGCACCACTGGTGCATTGCATTTACTATATATTTACTGTTTCACACATAAAATGTTGCACAGAAGACCCTTGACAACAGTAGTAGTAACCCCAACCCCTGACAAGCTTGACTGGATAAACTCAGGTAAAGTGATATGAAATATCCTTATTCAACTGCCATTTGCAATAAATTTAATAAGCTATATATAGTTATAGTATTTTGCTACTTTGTTTTATGTACTGTCGAGATTTTGCACCTAGTTATGGCTTGCTTGTAAAAACAAAAGAGATCCCCCACACTCTTTTTTGCACATTTTTAAGATGTGCTGTTGCCTAGCATCTGACTTTTCTTTAGCTGCATCAGAACAGCCTTCGGACCATTCATTTTATTCCCTTGTAAAGCTGACAACTGAACAAAAGGTTTGGAAGCTGACTTTGCACTTCAGCAATTTTATTGGGAATTGTATGTCATTTATTTTTTTTAGGTAAAAACCTTTCTATTTTAAGTTTGCACTGACCACAGCAAAATTAAAATGCACATTCATAGCCTTTATGACACTGGAGAAACAAATGCATATTCAGTTACTTTAAAGTTTCTCCTGTCTACTTTCTTCTACAGAATTGTCAGAATTCTTGTCTTCTTCTTTACCAGAAGACAAGCTTAGACTTTTCTTTCATCTCTTCTCATATTTCTTCTGTAGTGGCCTATCTGTTTTGGGTGTCTGGCTTTGGGGGATCAGCTCTGGTGAGTCTGTTTAAACTCAGGTACTGGGCAACTGCCACTGTTAGTGTTCCTACAGCTTCCATATTTTAATAAACACACATTAGTTGCTAATGCATTTATTGATTTTTGTTTGTTTGTTTTTACACCAAGACCTCCAGGAGTTATCCTGTAGAGTGTATACTTTAAACAGCTTCACTTTTAGCATTGTACAACCCCCCCAAAAAAAGCTTTCCATCCATAGATGATTCTTTCATGGATGGGCAAGAGCTTTCTTTTAATTAGTAGGAATGACTAATGGAAAGAATGAACTGAAATAATGGAGGTTGAGAGAGGGAGGTGGTTGGGTACACTCGGGCCATTGACCTGATGGCAAAGATTTTTATTGCCCGTCTTGATTCAAAATGACAGCCATTAAAAAATAAATAAATATGAATTTTCTAAATATGACGTTTCTATACTTCATTAGGTATTATGAGGTAATACATATACTGAGTCCAGAACTATGAATTTTTTAATTACAATACCTTATTTAAGGATATCTAAGCATACTAAAGATAATTTCACAACTTTCGTTTCACAACGAATGAACTCTGAGCATGGTGTAATATTTGTCACCTCTGCTAATGGAACGAAGATTTTTTTTGCCAATGACCTGAGCTTTTATTTTGACACTGAAGGAGAATGACGTCATGTTTTAGCGTTGATTGACAAGAACGCAAGCATTCGCGCACGCTTCAAAGAGTGATGACTTTATATAGTCTATCGATATATTTTTGTTTACAGTAATAATTTAGTCAAACGAAAGGATTTATTTTAAATGACTTTTAAAGGAGAAATATATATTTTTGCTGCCATAAGGTCTAATGATATTTACCAGCAGGAGTTAGAGCAGAAAGGTCTACTGACAAAAACGTACAAAATTGTAATGAATAACGTTATTGTTTCAATTGGTATTGATTTTATTTTCCCTCGTTTCCTTTTTGGTTTGACAAAAGCCATTCCTTGATGACGCTATACTCCGGGAAGTGACATGTTAAAAGCACATCAACACACACGAGTGAGTATTAGCGCTATCATTTTATTAATTAATCTGTCATCTTGTGGTTTTAGTTTTTGCTTAAATTTGACTTGAGCCTATTTCTGAAAGTCTGATATAGCTTAGTTACAGGAAATTCAGCTTAAAAACTGGTTTATGCACCCAGTCCTCTGTGATGTATTGCTATTTAAAAGTAAAACAGAGCAAAATAAGAGAAAATGGGTGTTCAGACAATAACCAGTCAAGAAGTGAGTCAGACGATATAAATTTGACATAAAACAGGAACCTAAAAAGTCATTAATATGCTCAGAAAAACGCCCAACTGTCATCTCTTTTACTTTCAGCTTAAAAAAAAAAAAATATATATATATATATATATATATAAGATATATTGACATAGAGTGAATATTATAGAAGCATATTGGTGAATAAGAATATACAGGTGCATCTCAATAAGTTAGAATGTTGTGGAAAAGTTAATTTATTTCAATAATTCAACTGAAATTGTGAAACTTGTGTATTAAATTAATTCTAAGCACATAGACTGAAGTAGTTCCAAAAGTTGAAAAAGCACCAAAAGTTGGTTAAATGACCATGATGTTGGTGAGCTTGACTGGCCAGACCTGAACCCCATAGAGAGTCTATTGTCAAGACGAAAATGAGAAAGAGACCAAAAAATGCAGATGAGCTGTAGGCCACTGTCAAAGAAACCTGGGCTTCCACACCACCTCAGCAGTGCCAAAAACAGATCACTTCCATGCCACGCTGAACTGAGGCAGTAATTAAAGCAAAAGGAGCTCCTACCAAGTATTGAGTACATATACAGGAAATTAACATACTTTCCAGAAGGCCAACAATTCACTAAAAATGTTTTTATTGGTCTTTTGAAGTATTGTAATTTGTTAAGATAGTAAATTGGTGTTTCTTTGTTAAATGCCAGCCGAAATCATCACAATTAAAAGAATCAAAGACTTAAACTACTTTAGTCTGATTGCATTGAATTTGATTTGAGTTGAATTACATTCTAATTTATTGAGATGCACCTGTGTTGTATTAAAATCAGGGGCCAGAAATCCACTCGCTGTTCAATGACTGCGATCTTACATCTGTGCTGGCATTAAGGTCAAGCTTCTTGTCTTCAAGTATCATTATTGCTCTCAGTTGTTCTCCTTTACACAGAGTTAGCACATTAGTTTCGAAATGACTAGACTGCAGCCTTAAATTATTAACTCACTATTTCCAGTGGTCCCTGGAAGATTGATTCTGACAGGATTTTTAAGACTAATGCACGTGTAACCATAACCTACGTATTAAACGTGAAAAGGAAAAATTTGTGTTTAGCAGAATAATTACATTCTGAACTACTCTTAACAGCAGGAAGAGTACTTTGACCATGATGACTATTTTTCAAAACATTTCCTTCCCTGTTGAAATGGACAAGATGTACCAATAGAAGCACCTGGTTTTCTTCTAGCTTTCCCTGACCTGGTATTTAGGGAAAAGGCTGCATTTGGTCGCATGCAATGGAGCATAGAAAGTTATTGTATCAAATTATAAGTAAAGTTGTTCTTTGTAACAGTAACAGCCTCACAAGCCCAAAGTAAATATTGCAATAACAGTTCCCAGTTTTTTTCATTGTCACTGGGATTTTTGTGTTTTGTGTTGTTGAGAGTTATGTAGTCATTGTTTCAGTTTCTTTTCAGAATTGTTTGTGACTAAGTCTCATAAATCATGATAATTTTACAGTTACACACCTGGCCAAGGTTATTTTGATTCATCAGGGTGTCTTAACTATTCGAAAACAGCTTAACCTGTTAGAAGATATTCTGTGGTTTTGATTTAAGATAGAGAAGCCCTTGCTTTTAGCCAATGCATTCCAGCACCAAAAGAAATTCACAAAGTAATACCGCTCCTCTTTGAAGTGCCCCCCAAGATCAAGTCTTTGACATCACTAACTCATTTCATGTCTAAGTAAATAATCAAATAAGCAAATAAGTTCCAGGCTCTGATCGTGTTGCAATAAAATGGATTCATGGTCATCTGGATTTCTGTCCGACTTGCTATGTGGACCCTAGATTTTTTTTTTTTTGTCACTCGAATTGAAAGAACATCTGCCGCTTTAATGAAAACCGTATTGGCTTGTGACTGCCTAGTGTCACTAATGATTGACGGACCAGTTAAAAGCTCCTTGGTTTGAGACTTTATTATGGTTTAGAGAGAAAAATGTTTAGAGAGATTGAGATATTTTAGAGATATAAGATATGGGGCAAGCTGAGCTTAAAATTGTCTTAATCGAAATCATCAAAGAGTATCGAAACACCAAAGAAATCGTTTAAATCTTGAATTATCCATCGTGAGTCTTTAGTAAACAGGCAGAGGCCCTACTGGGCTGGTTAACCACACACACTGAACTGGGATCAGGCCTTTAGAAGCTGCGTTGGGGAACATCTGTCAGTGCGGTGAAGCTCTCACTCACTCAGTATTTGTGGGTGGTTTGTTGTGCTATTTTGGATCGGGTGCTGCTGCTAAGGGCCAGTCTGGCAGAGAGAAGTGTGGGGAAAGCCGCAGTGGCGTCTGTCTCCAGGGGCCCTCAGCTGAAGAACCCGCTGAGGACCCAAACCATTACGTTCTGAGGACTGTGATGGTCTAAAAATGACTTAAGGGTCACCTCCGGACAGATTTTATGACCTTGTAACGGCATAGATGTGATTATTTGTGACAATATGTCATCTTGCACACAAAGTATAATATTTAATTACACTTTCTCTTAATATTTACTATATTCATTTTGCTTAAAGATTTCTTTTGCATTTTTTCAGTGGCTTTGGTTTTGGAACCATTTTCCCAACATTTAATGTCTTTAATGTAAAGATTTATATGCTATGGCATGAAACAAACCACCAGCTGGTGACTCACAACATTGTAAATTTTGATTTGCAGCAAGATTTAAAAAAAAGGGGAAAAAAGACTGTGCACTTATCAACTTTTAATGAAATCTGGGAAAATTAAAGTGGCTTTTAATTTAAATATTTGTTTATTTAAATATTTTCATATAGAAACAATATATTTAAATTTTTTTGTTAAATGTGCATATTATATATATATATATATTTATATATATTTCCAATATATTTGCATTTTTTTTCTAAAACGCTATAAGCGCTGAACCTGGTTTTAGCCTAAATGTGATATGTCCTCTCGACCAATCAGGATTCGTTCCGATGCAATCCAAAGCATCGCTATGATGCTTTGAAGCGTTTGTTTGTGCTAAGTCTTCAAAATGAGTGCTTTAAACTCTAACAACAGTTGGATGCAGATGGCCTGGATGAGCCAGTGAGACCTACACCTGGGGGTAGAAAATGCAGACTGAACAAAGAAAATCACAAAAAAACAAACAAAAAAAAGAAAATCCCATTGTGGGGTGTCAACATAAGGCTGGTGCGGCACTCACTCTGGTTTCATTCACCTCAAGCATTTTACATTCTTGTTATCACTGCCTTCTAATTTAAGTAAGTTTGCTGAATATTGTGTGATATTGAGTCTTGAACCAGTTTTATGCTCTCCATATTTAAAAAACAATTCTCGCCATCTCCTCATAGACACGCATATAATAAAAGTTTAGTATTTTGTTATTTTTGTTAAGTGGTAATTTAAAGATATATTTATCATGTCTTTTTCACAGTTTAGATAGCGCTGGGGCCTCTGCATCCTACCATCGCACATTTATTATTATAGCGCAGGTTTAATGTTAAAACATTATTATATGTATAAATTGTTTTAGTATCTATATATTTTATTTTAGGCAAGTCATGATGATTTAAGAAGGCTATATTGATAATCTTGTCTAATGAGTGATAATATCTAATTGACTGATGGCGGCCATGTTTTTTGAGATGTGCCAATGTCCTCATAGATCTTTATTGGACATTGGACAAAGACACAGCATACCAAATTTTGTTTTGTCAAAGTTTTTTCAATTTTACAGCACCACCCAGTGGCAGATCTGCGCAGTTTGTTTTGATTTGAGGAATAATACACATATATACCGAGCTTCGTTCATGAGTTATAGCCTTTGTCGTAAAATGAGTCCTCGACTTTTGAATGTTTTTGGGCCCCATTGCAAAAGTGAATTGAAATTTCTACTTTTTAAAAATAATTATTAATATTCACTGTCTCTTTAGAAAATTTCTGCAGTGTTTTGGTTCTGACATACGTTGAATTTTTTCGTTTTTGCTTTCCGTGGACCCAAGGATTCCAAAGATGTGAAGTTTTTGAGTCTACAGGGCTCCAGAGTGCGACCAATTTGGTCGCAAATGCGACCGAAATTCTTAAATGTGCGACTGAAAAAAAATCGCGG
>JAUCMS010000045.1:9847262-9858211 GCA_032357445.1 Enteromius radiatus
TTTTGTGCTTGTGCACCTAAAAAAAAAAGTTAGGCGCACAAGTGCAACCAGCACAAAAAGTTAGTCTGGAGCCCTGGTCTATGACAATTGGTTTAGGAGTTATTAGCACTAACGTGTTTTTGATCGCTGTAGCTCCCCCTGTGGTCCGATTGAGCCGGTTCCTTGCGCCTGAATAGCAAGCCAAACTGCTATCATCCGACCAAGTTTCAGCTCTCTAGGCCTTACGGTTTGATCTGCACGATCAGTTTTACCTCTGAAAAATAATAATAATAAAATTCCTAACTGACTTTTACATAATTTGCTGTACTTTTAAAGCTTTTAAATTAAAATTAAGTGATTTTCTTGGTTCTGTTCTCTTATTGGTGGACGTCTATGAAGAACATGAACACAATTAAACACAATGAAAATAATTAGTTAAACAAATTATTAAACATTTATTTTAAAAAATAAGTTGAAACAATGAGGGCTGATGGCTTTAACAAAAGAACATACCATTGATTAACAGCCTCAAAGCTCACAGACCACGGTATGTTTGTATTTAAGTTTTCTACCTTATTGTTAGAAATCAGTTTCCATATGGAGAAAAGAAGGGGGGATTTTACTCCCGGAAACCTGACTGCACTTAATAGTAACCATATGATATTTACAACAGAATTACCTTTTTTGGTTGTTTGTTTTCTTTTGTTGTTAATAATCCATCCAGAAATGTGGAAAACCCAAGTGCGTACATCGGTTGAACCATTTTTGCCACTGCTGTCATGCTTGCAAGAGCAAAATTTGGAGAAAGGCCAAGAACCTTTAAATTAAGTTTCATTGGTATAATGTAAATGCATAAATGCTGCTTGTTAAAATCCCAAAGAAGGAGAACTTCATGCCATGTAACCACTTTAGTAGCCTAGTGAGAATCACCCAGAGGTTCAGTGGTCAAGAGAAGTACTGATGGTTTTTAAATGTCTCACATTAATATGGATTAGCTCTTGTGGCTTTGATCAGTTGTCCATAGAGTGCACTGACCATGATTAGCAAGTGTTCGCTAATACTGTATTTTCTTGAATACAGATGAATCCATTCCTTGTTCTGTAAGATCAAGTGCAAGGAGCTGAATGATTTAAAGCAGAGCATGTAGTTGAAATCAGCTTTTTATGAAATATTTTGACATTTTGTAAGGATTTATTGAGTCTGATATGTAAGAACAATGCCCGAGCATCTCCTTGTGGGTAATACAAAGTGCCAGTTGGCCTTTATTGGAACATTATTGGGATTAACTTCAAAGTAGCCCAGTTGGTTTTCATTTAGAAAATATGCAGTTTGATGTTTATGCTAAAGATTTTTTAAAAGAAAGTATTGCTTAGTCTAGTTAGTATCTCATTCTCCTTGAGCAGGTTGAAGCTGACCCATGTTCGAGTGAAATTTGTTGAGATTAATTTATTCCATATCTCTCCATCACAATATTAACAGTCTGTTGTTTTTATTTTGAGTTGTGTTCTCTTAAAGGGGTTGCTTGGCAAGGGACAATCGTCATTACCATCAATTCAACATCATCACAGTCAGTCAACACACATGAACTATATAGGTCCAATAATGTCACTGTAAACAAAACACATTTTTGTCTGTCTTTACAAGTGGGTACTAGTTTGCATTAAATTCTGTGACATTTCAAATGATTCCAGTAAAGTCATTTTGCTCCAGTCTTTACTTGGCATGTCATTGGTGTTGACTAGTCTGTGACAAATTTGAGTCAAAAGCTGTCTAAAACCCTTAATTTCCAGCCTGACATTAGAAACCCACAATAATATTCATTCTCGTAATCCAAAAGCCTCAGTCACAGGTTAGTGCTTGTTTCTCCTTAGTCCACGTGACCCGTTTCGCTTGTATTAGTGAGTGCCGTCTCTCTCAGTTCTTGGAGCATTGTGTTACATCGGGACGCTTGCCCTCACTCATAAAAGAATGCAGTCATTTAGTTTGAAGCATTCTCCAGATCACTTCCAAAAGGCTTAAATATCATCATGAGGCAGACCTGGCTCTGCATCTACCGTATCTTTATTATCCGTTGCTTTAATGGCTTCTGTGGGAGTGAAGTCATCTACTTGCATCTTACATCTGAATGTTATGCAAAGGTCTTCTGATCTCATTTCCTCTGTTAAAGGCAATGGCTCATCAATGAAAAGATGCAGTCAAGATTCAAAAATGTGTGTCTGCAAATATAATCCAGACTGACATGTCTTAAATTATGCATGGTTGAGCTTGACCCAAATGATTTTGACAAACACATATTATTTGGGTTGTTTTTCCTGAACTGAATTATATTTGTCATTTTTGGCAGCTCTGTTATCCACCGTCCAAGATGAAGATCTGTGGAATCGCGTATTTTGTCAAATATCTTGTTTTTGTCTCCTTACTGATTTATTTTTTTTATGTTATACTGGATGTGACATTCCTGTTACTTTTGACACTAAATCATTTTTAGATTGTACTAAAAGCCTTTTAGGTAAATCATTGTTATGTCACATTAATGTCTTTTCGAATGTTTATGGTGTTTTATCTGTTGCCAGGGATTGCTTTGGATGGATTTCTGGAGTGGAGAAATTATGGATCTCATATGCTGTGAGTGTGTCATTAAAACAACATTGTTTCTGAGGAAAAATGTACTTTGGGTGGCATATTATTCATTATATTATTATTGGCTTTATTCAAATAGTTCCTGAAAAAAAATCTCTATTCATCAAGTTAATCAGGAGTGCCTGCACTATAATTTTACTCTGGACAGTCTTAAAGCGGTGTTTATTCCAAGTTCTTTTGCCCTTCTGCCGGTTGTGAACTGACGCAGAGGTGAACAAACCACAGGATTGGCCGAACACTTGTCAAGCTGTCAGGCGTAAGCAGTTCAGTCTGGCTCATTCCAAGTTCCTGCATTTTCAAACTTGCTTGATTCTTAATACATGGCAGCCGCTCTTCCGCCACGTGGCAAGCGCCATAAAGAGCAGCTTTCTTTTAGTTTGAGGTACATAGTGTTGAGATTCAGCTCATGCCGAATCTCTTTCCCCTGTGCCAGGCTCCAGCCTGAGGTGAACCTCAGTGCACAAGTACAGCGCTCAGCAAACCAGGTAAGACCACCCTTGAGAATTACATTGTCTGGGCCAAATCACCTTTTTTTTTAGCTTATGCTGCATTTAGAGCTATATTTTGTTTGTGATTTTGAGGGTTGAATGGATAGTTTGCTCTAAAAGTGAAAATGCAGTTATTATTTAACCACCCTTATGTTGTTCAAAATTTATTTGTTTTGTGGAACACAGAAGTGAATTTTCAGAGAATATCCTGACTACCCCTTTCCATGCACTTAGAATGAGAAATGAGTCTATCAGGTTTACAGAAATGCTTCTGAACATCAGCTGAATGTCACTGTCATTATATTGCTTTGGTAGACTTAAAATAAAGCAAAAAAAATCATTAATATGTATCAAGTAAAATTAAAGTATAATTCACCTTTTTTTTGATATTCTAGTCATGATATCACATATATCAAATGTCCTTCATTGGAAGAAAGCAAGCCATAAATTATGACAATTTGTCATTTTCAAGTGCACTATTTCTTTCTGGTGTCTGTTTTTGTGGCAGGAAACCCTCAGACACCAGTGGACACGGATGATAAATTACATGCTTGCTCAAGAGACCTTTAAATATCAAATGCACATCAGTTGGGAATGTAATGCCTGTAATTTACAGACACGGTCAAGCCACGTTCAGTTTTACAGCAATTTACATATGTGGTGGCGTGTGGTCTTAATTCAGATTAAAAATATATTGTACATCCTATTTGCCTGTCAAAGTCTGCAGAATAAGATTCTTGTTTCCTTTTTTGTAAGGATTGTTAAACATGCTAAGCTCTTAGACAAGGCACGTGAGTCTTTTAGTATAGAAACCGAACTTCCGCTCATGTATTCATGCCATTGTCTGCCATTCAGGGTTCACATACCCTCCCACTGTCCCTCCTGACCAGACCTAGGCATCAGATTGTAAGGAGAGAGTACAGACCAGGTGCAAACAAAATGTGAAATACTTTGAGTGGGTGGAACTGCAGGTCATGGAGGAGAAGGTTTACCATGCCTCTTTACATTTTTATAGGCCCTGAGATTTACAGTTTACCCTCTAAGGGACTGAGATTCTCACCCCACAGCATGGGATTCCTCCCTGAAAGATTATGCTGATACATAAACAGGCTGACAAAGATGATCTGGATGCATGCTAGTTTATAACCCGTCACCATTTATGTATATAACCCTTCACTTTTGCTGCTGCTGTGCATCCTGGTTTGAATTAACATGTAATGGCCTTGATGCTTATCTGAGGAATTTCCCCCAAAAGTAATAAAGCACTTTTTTTTGTAGAATGATAGTGTCTACAGTGGCTTTAGTTTGGTAATATTTGGAGTTAGTTTAACTTGTGTTGATAAAAGTGCTCAAGCAAGTGCCTTCTTTCTTCGAATTCCTTTATCCCTTACATTTTATAGATTTTTCTTTTTCTATTTATTTATTTTTGCTATAACCAGTTTCCATAGAATTTAGTTTGTTTGTTTCTTTCTGTATAAATAATAATCCGAAAGCAAAATATATCCTACTGTGATACCTCAAACAACTTTGGATCCACACACTGTTTTTAAGCAGTGTTCCCAACCAGGAAGTCAGTACTTGTTGTTCCTTAAGTTCTTATTAGGAAAATTGCACACAGCTTTCTCACTTCTTCTTAATGTCTGCCAGTGCAAACTATTTGTGGAAGTCATCCCTGTCTGGAGCAATGTTTCTGATGGAGCCCAGACCAGAGGAAATGCCAGGCGTTCCCAGATAAGCTAGCTTTCCTTCATTCTGGAATAAAGCGCACTGCAGACCGACCACATTCTCCCAGGGATCAAATAAAAACCCACCAAGGGAAGCTCTCTCTGCCGCCATTCAGAAATATTCAGCCATTTTTAAGCAAAATCCACATGCTTTCTCAATGGCTGTTCTTACAAGAGCAGCCATTTTATGGTCAAGCGAGACACTTCAATATGGCGCTTGGAATTTTGAGGATCATGCTAAATATGAATGAAGGTAAATAGGGATTTTATTTAAACTTGGTATTAAATCAAAAAGCAGATTGATTACACCTGGGATATTTGCACACTAATAAAGGTTAAGGTAGATAACGCAACCTTTTAATTTTGTTATAAAGACAGGAAAACTTGTAAAAATCTGGACCAGGATACTAATGGGCCCTTAATTTACAGCAGACAGCCAAACCATTTACAATTCTGTCCAGATTTATTTGGCCCAAGCAGTTGTGTTCAGACGTACAGTAAATGGGCTTTCAGCATATTATATGCTGTCCTGGAGATATTTGTGACATTTAAGTTCGTAATGCGTTCTTTGTCGTTTATGTAAGCTGCAGTAATGTCTCCACAGGGAGCTGCTGAGCAGAATATGTTTGCATTAATATATTACTGTGTTGGTTAATGGACTACACTAGGTTCTTCGCTCTCTGCTTTATAATAATAACCCAAATAAACATGAGTGCTGTACAGCGAACATGGCTTGGAGTGTTGTCCTGGTTTCAGTAAAACATTGAGCTGCGTTTAAGGATAAAAGGTTACCCTGGCATGAATTTGGATTATGGGTGCAGATTATTTATTTACATGAGGATCTAAATATTTCCATGCTAGTCTTTCATTCTGTATATCATTATTCTGTTTTTCTTTGATAGGTAGCCTGAATCTATTAACCAGTTGGAAAAGAGTGAGAAACCTGGATGGTGTAAAGCAGCAGGGAGGCCATAGGCTCCAGGAAGGTGAAACCACATTAAAAATGTTTGATGTACCACCTATTTCTCCAGTTTACACTATCAAAATATGACATTTTGAGTACACAAGGTGCAATTACACCATTGAGTTGCAGTGTGTTACAGTTGAAAATTTTTGCAGGAGTTCACAGAGCGTTTATAGTCTTGTGTGTTGGAACTAGGTTATGCCAAACTACACACCCTCTTGCCGTGTGGTTACTACCAGAGAGCGCAGCCGAAACTGTCCATTCAGCAGGGTTGTACGGCGGGTCAGCGAGAAGCATGACGGAAGCTTCACTAAATAAAGGGGAAATTTGTGGCCGATGTGAGATCCTCCTGCTTAAATCAGCTAGTTATATGGAATCATAAGGGCTATAATCGTGGTCACCTAAATACGACCTTTAGATTAAGGAATGGAAAGGTTTAGCCTCGCTTCATGGCAAGGAGAGTAAAAAATAGCATGGTGAAGAACAAGATGAAATAATGTTTGGCTGTAATCAACCCATGTTTGACTCAAAAATATTTTGCTCCAAGTATTTATTTTCTATAGTTACAACAGTGGTGCTAATCACTGGTTGAGAAACCCAACCATTTGAATTTAGAATATGCTATTATTTCCAAAATAAACCAGTGAAAATCTGTAATGCCTCAAACATATGGGATATTTTGGATGAACATGGCTTTTTGAAACTTGCACAACAACATGCTGCATTATATTTTTATATATATATTTGTATATAACCAAATAATAAAGGAAAGAAAAAAATACCTAGTTTTACTACGTTTTGCTTTATTTAGATTTTACATTAAACATTTGAAATAGAAAAGTTAAAATAATAATTGTAAATGCACATTTACACTAAGTTAATTAAAACAAAAATGTTATATATACATATGAAAAAAAAATATATATTTTACATAAATTAATACATCTAATGAGACACTATGTAAACAATTAAATTTAAGCAATATTAATTATATTGTTTATATAGATTTCTTTCAATTGAATTCTCAAGCAGCACCCACATTTCCTCTACATTTCCTCTTGGTAGCACTTCATGGCCTTTGTGGCCTAAAAAGCCTTTAATTGGATGATCCACAGGTTCATTAGTCTCATTCACCAACCGTCAAATCAGTTATTTTTGTATTCACACAATATTCGTCCAACTGGGGTCCCCTGGGAAGAGCTGAGCCCCGCCTCACTCCAGGCTACTCCCTATGACATTGAGATTGGACACAATTGATGTGGCTCCCAAAAGGCTTGGTTGCCAAGATTCAAAATGAGGAATGTTTTTGGAACAATGACCATATAGAAGCTGATTTTCAATTGTGATTTTTCCATTGCATGCCAAGGTGGACGAAATAGAGAGCTTAAGAGATTTTGGTGGCCGTTTCAGAAACTTTCAAGAGCAAAACAAAGAAGCAACGTTCCTAATCATGCAACGCATCAGATAATTTTTTAAATGTCTATATAGAAATTTTTAGAATTAAGCTTTGCATATTCTTCATGATGCTAAATTCACATTCTTAGGGCTGTGGGCCATTCACACAACTTTTTTGCAGTTTAAAATGAAACACTTAGGGTAGTGCAAGGAAAAAAAATCACAAAGTCTAGAGATTTTTAAAAAGCTGGATTTGAGTGCCGACTTTAAGGATGGCATGTCCAAAGACGCAAGCACAAAATCAAATGTACATCTTGCATGTTTGCTTAGAGTAGTGTATTATGTAACTCATAATCATATATTGCACAACACATTTTTTGATGTTATTAATTGTAAATATCTGATAGACCAATCTCTTAACCACCAGTAGATTTGTAGCTTTATGTAATCGCTCAGTTTTGACTTAATGAGCGGCTGCAAGATGTGCTAAGATGTACAGTAAGTAACCGGTCTTTACATTCTGTTCAGTCTGTAAAATCGTTTTTTTCATGTTGCCACTTTATTAGACTTTTACAATACACTCTCATTTCCAACAGGAAATGTTTCTAATTCTTAATAAAGAGATAAAAGTGGTTGCCCTCCAAATCACTTTAAACGTACCATAGAATGGAAAACTGAATTAATCTTGGTATGGTGGAATAATAGCAGTTCAGTACATGGACCTAACATACTGTGAGTCTCAAACACCATTGCTTCCTACTTCTTATATAAATCAAGTGTTTGCAAAAGACGACTGAAAAAGGTCAAATTCCAACACAACACAGTTCCGTAACAGTCTAGAGGCGTAATAGTTACGCTCACCACATTTGCATATACCTGTGCTACTGAAATGAACAACGCTGAGAAACAGCCAATCAGAGCAGACCTCCTCATTACTATTCATGAACCTTCCAAATAAGGCAAAAACAGACTGTTTCATTCTAGGGTCAAATTCTAGGGTTGTAAATGGACTGCTCTGGACAAACCTTCTATGTACATATCAGACAACAATTTAAAATATTCTCTCAATGCATTCTATGGCAACTTTAATATTAAAATATAATATAAAATATTAAAATATTAGACAAGGGTTAGCCTAATTATCTGGTCCTAAATAAATGCAATAATTATATAATAATTTATTTAAATAGTTTATTATTATTATTATTTTATTGTTTTGAATAGCAAAATTTGACTCTCTAGATTTATTGTTGAAATGGTTTGGTGGTGTTGGCCTGATTTCTAACCAGACTGTCATTACACGAGTCCAAAGCGTTGAGGGCTTCCCTCGAAGGCTTGCATGTGCATTTGAGTATAAATAAGTGTGAAGGTTAGAGGAAAAAACACTGACACAGGCCACACTGTGCTTAGCTGAACTGGAGCTTTCCAGCATTCAGCATCCAGCCTGTTTTTGTCATTTCCTTTCGTCTTTAATTGGAATCCTTCTTGATGTTTTGTTGCTAATTTCATCTGCTCCCTGTAGGGGAACCAATAATAATAATAATTCCATTCCAAATTAGCTCTCAGACTACCTATTAGTTGCACGTGTCATTTTGTGAACATATCTTCTATGTTATTCTGCTGGACTTTATGATGTAATTTTCTTATTTTAAATGTCATATCCTGCTTCATTGCTAACTATTAGCAGAAACATTTAACATTTAATCCTGTCGTTTAAAGACAATTTTATCATCAACCATAAGGCTTGGGGAAAAAATTGAAAGTTACACTTTCCAGACTGGCTGAACCAAGCTATAGAAGAAAGACTGTGTTATGTACAGTGTCTTTATTGATGTGCATTAAATAAAAGTTAAGCTCACCTGTTTTTAAGCACTTATGTAACTGTAAACATGAGGTCCTAATTTGTCTGCATTCACAAATACGCTTGGAATTGTTGAAATATTAATACCAAATAGATATATAAAGTTAAATGTGGTCTTTTTTTTATTTTGCTAAAAGTTTTATTCCCATTTTGACAAATCTTTACCCGACCAACACAATTCCTCTTCACGTTCCAGCAATGCATTTTTCCCAAACCTAACCCTACTCTAAACCTAACCATGATTTTAATTTGGGATCTGTAAAGAACCAAAATTCAACCTCAGAAGAGGCCACAGCGTTTTCTGATGACTGTAATCCAAATAATCTCATGTTTTGAGCACGCAACAGCGTATAAACAGCAACGTGAAGAAAAGAGTCTAGCATTTATAAATCTATTGGTGTATATTTCAGTTAAAATGAAAATTGCAATCATCTGTTTGCCCACAATGTAGTCTCTCCAATGAAAGCGAGTAGGGAATATTAATAGGAGTAAAAGTTTGTGTTACGTTGGGTTTGTGTAATCTGAATTTTAACAATTTAGACTCGCAACTAACTAAACTTTTTTGTCTGCCTGCTGTTTGTCTGACTAAAGCTGTATTGCCTATAAAGAGTGTTCAGCACTAGCTTTACACCCTCAATGGGAGCAGAAGAAGAAAAAAAGCACTTTATGTTGTGGTTGGCAAGACAAAAAAAAACCCCTCTTTAATTTTAAGATGCATGTGCAGATAATTCTACAAAAGCTGCGCTTCTAAAGTGGAACGCTTGAAATATTATAAACAGTGTAATTAGAAGGCTTTTATGTCATTTATAACACCAGACTTAAAAATAGAAAGCATGCCAGTGTATATTTGTGCTGTCTGGCTCACGGATCAAGTAGACTCAAGTAAATTGCTGTTGTTACTGTTAGCATGCAGCTGTGGTGCCAGTGTTTCAGTATTGACCTATTACAAGGACTGTGATTTTTGCCAAGTATTTGGATCAAACTCATTTTGCTGGTCCTAGAACAACCTTACAACTAACTAACAAGCAGGATTGGCTGCATCACAACAACTGCATCAACTGCACTGCATCTAATGAAAGTGTCATGGGACGAAACCCTGTATGAGTCTTTGGAAAACACTTGTATATGTCAAAACTACATAAAGTTTTGTTAGCATCTGCTGTGCAAGTGACCTGTCAAATAATTACAGGTCCTCAAACACTCTTCGGTGAGTGGATAACCCACCCATGAAAGCCAGAAAACTATATCCAAAATGTTATTTCTGCTCTGAAAATAATTCAGTAGTTATTAGAACCTAAGACTAGGTGACATTTTTTTTCCCCCAGTGGGATGTTTCAGTAAGTACAGAGGTATTTCCCCGATAGCCACATGGTGGTTCAAAGCTCTGTGCTATAAATTTGTCCAGTGGGTATCCTGGACTCTATCAGTGCTGGCCAGCTCTATGTTTTTTTTCAAGCCAACACACGCTTTAAATCAGACTCTGTGTTTTTTTACCACTGGTTTGGGCCTATAATGTCTTGATTGTTTCCCTTGAGTGAAATTTTCCCCCGTTGAGAATTTTTAGCTAGGGACATTTTGCGTTTTTGGGACTGCTCCCACAAAAACAATGTGAAAAAAAAGGCTTTCAAAGAGCTCCTATGATTAGACTCATACCTTTCTTTAATATAGATTTTTACATTTTACAAGTGGTAAATATTACATTAATAGTAAACAATAATATAATAATTATTTTATAATTAAAACAGCTAACAATATTTGAAATAAGTGATAAATGAATAGGCCTGTTAAAGGTGCTCTGTGCGATGTTGCAGGATTTTAGCACAATTTCATTTTTATCTCAAACCGTATGCATAACCCCTTGATCGTCTTGCTGTCTGCCCTCTGAATACATTGGGAAA
>JAUCMS010000045.1:9858311-9883410 GCA_032357445.1 Enteromius radiatus
GCATATATTATGTAAAGAAAAACTTTTATTTTGGATGCGATTAATCGCGATTAATCATTGCCCAGCACTACTATAAACTAGTCCAAAACTGAATTGTTGTAGTATGCTGTTAGGTACAACCCAGATAAAGCATTAAAAGGTGTCTGTGTAAAGTCTTAAACGCTGCAGGAGCTCAAGACTCATGGATTTTAGTGTTTGTGCTGCTCTCTAACAGTAGCCCACAAGGAATGCTGGTAATTAGCTTTGTAATCACAAGCTTTGGAAAATCTGCAAAAATACACAGCTGATCTCTGTGTGAAAGGGTTTTATCTGTGGTTTTCTAATGTGTGATCAGCAGCTGTCGTCTTTTTGTTCTCAGTGAAAAATATCACAGTGTAACCACAAATTAGGACCATATTGGGCAATAAATCCAAATGAATAAACCTAAAAGTCAGATATGGGGAGCAGGTCAAGAATGAACAATATCTGTGTATTGCTGTCAGATATAATTGTTTTTAAAGCCAGGTGATGATATGTTGATTTTAGTAAATTGACCCAGTTATGTAATATCTAAATGTTTTTCTAATTTTTTAAAATGTATGTCATCCCACATTGTTTTATCTACCGCAGGTGTGTGATACCAGACAGAGCGGATGAGATCGACTGAATAGATTAGCAGTGTTTGGAAAGATGGTTGGATGATGGCGGTGACGATAAGCAAAGCTTTGCAGGTGAAGGTACAGTGGATCAGCAGTGATGATAACATTCCCAGCATTCACATACTCATGTTATGCAGTGTTTAAGCGCATATGGGCCTCTTGTTTTGATCAGTTTCAAACAAACCCATTTGGGAGAAAGCTGGAGGAATGCATGCAGATGTCTTAGATAAAGGTGTGCTATTGCTCATGTGGGACTGTAAGTGAGCACAGACAGGTTTGATGGAAAGTTTGGTTCAATTTTAAAAGGTGAATTATTGGAGTGTCACCAGAGGAATGATTATTTGTATTCAACCCACAAGTTGAAATGTGGCTCAATATTTTATCCTCTTACTTTGTGGTTTTATAAGTATATTGTGTAACACCCTGGTTGAAAAACTGCCAGATTTTATTATTTTTTTTAAGAAAGTTTTTCTAGATTGTTTTGCCTTGTGCAAAGCACTAGGGTCAAAGACAAATAAAAGTGTCCAAGATAAGATAAATATTGGTTTAAATCATGTGCCAACTTCCATGTTGGTTTCATTTGGGTTGAAAAAAAAAACTTTTGAAGTTTAAATAAGTTTAAAGTAAATTGAATAACTCTAAAAATGTGGTAAAATATAATGTCAAGTAAATATAAAAAAAACTGTATTTATATATTTTATTAAATTATAAATGTTTTATTTTATTTATATATATATATATATATATATATATATATATATATATAAGGTTAATATAAAATTAAGTTTTAATGATTTTTATTTTCTTTTTACAAATTTTGTAGTTTTATTTTCTTTCTTAGGATATCAGAATATTTGTATCCAAGGTGTATTCAATTAATTTTATCTATAAATATAATTTTTTTGTACAAATTAATAGACAGAGGATAGAAAAGCCAACCTGCATTGTCAGGAAAAACTGCCATACTCTCTTCTTCAGGCCAGTACATTTATAGTGAAATGAATACTCATTTGAATGTCTAAACATGCACAAACCAGGTGTTCACGTACAAAGAGATTGTTGACAAATTTTCTATAGAGCTCTCACCTGGTGAGCACCATTCTGGGGTTTGGTGAAATCAGCAGAAATTTCCCACAGCGGGGACAAAGACTGCGCTATTCTCTTTCAGTGCCTGTTCCCGCTAAGTGTATATGAGAAACTGGATCAATAGATGGTGTTGATTTGAACAGTGGCTACAACAGCAGCAAGTATTTGTTTCAGTAAAGTAGCTGTTCAGACAAAGCTCTGGTTTCATATTAAAGTAGGATATGCAGCGTTCTTCTTTGAGCGACTGAATCAGATGGGCACAGCTGCAGAGCAGCAAGTGTTGGCAGTGTTTGCAGTGGTCTAACGTTTATTGTTCGAGTGGGAGGCCGAGGAGGATTATGTGTGTGAGAGTGTGTGTTTTTTATCTCCCTCAGCACTATGTGTTGCTGTGAGGTGTTCGCTCCAGCCTCACTCTCTAAAGGAGCTCATTCATGCATCTGAGGCAAAGAGACCAGCACTCCGTAGGCTCACATTTCTGTGGGCCTTTTGTCTGGCCCCGCAGAGAGTGCTGGGGAAATAGGGATGTGCGCAACCTAATATTAGCCCTCATGTTTGTTCACTCGCTCCCCTCTTCTTCCATATCATCATCGCTAGAATGAGTGAAATAGTACAAGTATTAGCATGTTTATTTTTATTAATAATAAATAATGTTTATATAAACCAAAAATATAAAAACTCTCTCTCCCTCTAATTGTATTATTTATTCAGTTTATATTATTTTTTGGATTTACACATGAATGTCAAAAATATATATTAATATTTACATTAAAATGTTTGTTTTATAGTATATACAGTATGTGATCTTGAACTACAAAACCAGACATAAACTGAATAAATAATCTTTTCATTGATGTATGGTTTGTTAGTGTAGGACAGTATTTTCATGGAGCATAATCTTTACTTAATAACCTAATGGTTTTTGGAATTAAAAAAAATCGATAATTTTGACTTGATAAATTGATAAGGGTCACATTTAGTTAATTTGAATGATTTCAAATTCGCTATACATGTGCTAAACATATTTAATAATTAAAATAAATAAAATGTTAATAACTTTTTGCATTAAATGTTTAAACAAGTAAGCATTTAAATAATGACTGTACTAATATAGAAAACAAAATGAATAAATAAAATTTAAAAAACAGCAAAAACAAGGTCTTTTTTAAAAGCATTTAAACAATTATGCAGTGTAAGTCTTTATCAGTTGCATATATGGAAACCAAAATATTTGCAGGGTAAATATTGTGGCACAGAGACATCTCTCAGCTGTCTGTGGTGGTCACTTATATATGGGCTGCCGTCAGACCCCTAAGAAGTGCGCACTGTAAGCTGGCCAGAACTCAGTTCATCCATCTTGTCCAGACAGTCTGCTCTGCCCACTCTTCAAACACTGAAGGATCTGGCTTCAGAGCTCAGCTAACAGATGAGTTAGCAGAAAGGAATCCAATGTGATTTATCCAGTGTGCTACTGCTGATCATCAAAAGACAGTTAAATTGTTAAAGTTATTATTAATGATCATTAATTTGTGTATTTAGTGTAACAGAATATGTTGACATGCTTTAATATTCAAAAAACATAATTTTTCAAATACTGTACATTATTATAATTCCTCTATCAAACGCATCACATCATAAGACCCCTTTAAAATAAACTCATTGTTAATACTGATGAGACTGGGGCTGAGTGGTATGGGGTTCATTTCTGGTTCATATTAGGGTGCAGTCACAGATACATATTTGCTCTCTTTGCCCACACTCATTGGGTATTACCTGTGCATTAATATTCTAAGCCTGTGGCAGTATGTTTTTTTTTTCTTCCCCTTTTCTTCCTGCAGGTTATTGAAGCAGACATGTAGCTGGCAGCAAGTGACTGTCTTTGTAAGTGAGTTGAATGATTAATTCAGCTGATTTAAAACAAATAAGTTTCAACCGGTTGGTCAGTAATACTGATTTATTCAGGAACAAACTGAGTGAGTCGTTGAATCACTCAACCGATTCATTCAACAACATCGATTCATTCACTGCTAGTATTTGTCGGAAACATGACGGCTGACTTTCTGTGGCTTCCGTTGTAGCCGTTTTTGCTGAAAGAGTCAAAATCAACAAAAATACCTGACCATTTTTGTCTAAAATGTTAGTTTCTCAATATTAATAATTTGCACAGAGCATCTGATGACAGGTGTTGTGCAATATCTCCCCATGCTTAGTGAGCACTGTGTGTTTATAGAAGCTGTGAAACCTGATACAGTTTAAAGACATGCAGTTTACTTTAATACCGACATGTGTGTCATAATATAGTCCTCAAACTGTGTTATGCTATGGAAAGCAGTTATACAGAGAGCTTGTCTGTTCTGTCAGAGCAGAATGAATGTGTCCATTTAAGACTTGCGTTTCTCCTAAGGGTGACTGAACGTGACGATCCCTGCACGCGTGTAATGCTTCTCAGCTGTCTGTCACACCCCGAGCATATGATGTCACAACCTTGTCTAGCTTTTCCTGGGATTGAAACAAAATGGAAAAGCAAACACCTACAGGTGTAACATTCCGTCTCACGCGACGGTCAGTACTGGGATGTATGCATTTGACAGTTGAGCCTTGTATTTCACACATCAGTGAAGTGTGGCTGTGAACAACATTGCCTTGCTGAAGCCTTAGTGTTCCTAAAATTCATCATCTTGTGCATGTCCCGGTTTTCCATTTCCTGAAGTTGGCAACCCTACATGTAGATGATATTTGCTGCCGTTTAACACGCAATTAAACACTCGCGTCTGAATTTAACATTCAATTAAATCTTTAGAAAGATGTCCAAGAAATTAATATCCATTTTCATACTGTGCATTGTGTTGTGATTTGGTTAGTATGGAAAACAATGGATTTTAATCCTGTAAATGTCTTTGTCTTTTTTTTTTTTTTATTGGCCATCGCCATTGATACCTATAAGTTGTTTAAAGATTGTCTTTATACTCTAAGAATAGAGGAAATTGTATGCCTAACTTACACATAAATGTGGGATTTGTATACTTTTCCCTCAACATACACTTTCAAAAATAAGCATGAAAGTCACTTGTATAGCAGCTTTGCCTGGTGATCTGATCTGTTTGTTGCTGTCTGATACAGTACAGTGGTGGGAGCTGCGTGAATTACAGGATCCGTTTTAACCATGAGTTAGCAGGAGCTCACTGCAGGAAATTAAAAGCTAGAGTAACTTCCTTTCAACTTCCCGCATGGCCTCTCATCTCGTGCCAGTGCCTTAATGAATAGTAAATTATTAGTCTCCGGCTTCCTTTTTTGCCACTGACAGGTTACAGTAGACATTCACCTTCATGGAAAACAACATTTTATGCTAAATAAACATGGGAGTACTGTATACACACTGAACACAGTTGGTCAAATGGAGTAAAGACAGGCATTACAATGTGAAAATGTAAGACGGCAACTAATGGTTCCAAATTACTACAATAAAGCCACAATAGCTTTAGTTTTTCTAACACTTTCACACATACTGTAGTACTTTTCTCATTCATATGATGCTTTTAAACCACAGCATCAGTGCCAGTGCTAATTCTCTCTCATTCACTGTATTATATATATCTTTCCATATATTTTATGACATTAAATATATGTTCAACATTGAAAAAAAACAAGGAATATTTCTTGAGCATAAAATCCTTATATTAGAAAGATTTCTAAAGGATCATATGACTAAGACTTTTAAAGATTTGCAATTAGAGGAATACGTTACATTTTAAAATATAATCTGGAAAACTATGACAATACAAAAATAACACATCATTTTGGTGTCAAACTGTTATACTTGCCCAGCTAAATAACTCCCCAAGTCTCAGTTGTTTTATATAAAAAAAAACTCAGGACACATTTAAAAACAATTCAGAAGTAGAAACTAAAACCTCAGCCTGCAGTATTACTGTTTTTACTGCTTTGAAAAACAACCTCACGATTTATATATAACCAGACAGTACCTCAGACATTTAGAAGTTACAGCTTCTATTCATATAGCAACAATGTCATTTTTATTGCACGTATATTCAAGCCGTAAATATGAATGGGAAGCCTGACCACCAAGAATGCCATGAAAGATATGGAACACAACCAAAAAGACTTAACCTTCGTTAAGCAGGTAATCTCGATGACATATATCATGTCGAGGTCCTTCTTTTTATCTGCTCCTTGCCAGTTTTTGTCTGTTGGAAATTTGGACAACTAATACAAAGGCCAACTTTGCAGTATTTTGCCCAGATTGTAACCCTGATATCTTCTCTGATCCCTGGCCAACATGATATGAATGTGTTTACAGACCCACACCTGTCAGACGAGCACTAAATCACCCGGTAAACCCAGAATGCCACACTGTGGGTCAAGGAGGTTCATGCTTTCCCCCACAGGCGAGTGAGGAATTAGAAGATTAACCCTGAGGAGAGGCGCTGCTGCAACATTCCACACTTCTGCTGAAGACATGCATGCCTGTCTATAGACGAAGAAAGTGGATTTGTCTCAGCCTTTAACTTGGAACTAACATTGACCCCAGTCTACCATATCTATTTTTAGTGTCTTTTAGGGAATTTAGGCAGTGTTTCTGTTTGATTTCAAGCAAATGTTGGGGCCTAGGACGCCCTTTAGGAATTTTTCTTTTTATAATTGCTTTGACCTTTTGTGCCACGCACAGAAAACTTCAGTCTTTTAGACGTGCTGTTGCACAACAAAAAATCTCACGAGACACAAACATGCGGTAATAAAAAGCAGCCGAAGTCAATAAACATCAGTTTTACAACTTCTATCGTCTGTTTATTATTCTGAAGTATGTACCAAAATAATCGCTATACGTAAAAATAGCATTTTTTTGTATTAAGTAAAAATGTTTACAGTCAAGCATCACTAATTGTACAAAAATAACAACACAAAGATACAAACTATGAAGAACAGAACATCCTCACGTCAGTGTGCAAACTGTTTATACAGATGAAAATGCCTCAGGTGGCACTCCATGATAAATTATTTAAATAGCATTTATCTACACACAAATGAAACAAACAGAGACAACAATAAAGCAATAATTTATCAACTTAAAAAAAGTACTGGACATTTGAACAATGCACTGGCAAAAGTTACTCTTATTTTTCCGTTGGGATGTGGGGCTGGCTGTTTGTTCTATATACTATTTACAACTTGTGCTACAGTAGCAATAAAGCAACCAATTAGTTTTCTTGAAACAAAGGAAAAAGTACTTAAAAGCTTTTGCTAGATCAAATTACAAAACAGCAATGAGGTAATATTTGTACATTTAAAGTCTTCCTTTATCTCTCTCTCTACAGAAAAGGCAAACAGGTCAGAAGATGATCTCCTTTGAAAGAAAAGGATGAACCATTCTTGAACAGAAAGGTATGGATGAGTAGTTTTAGACAGAACATCGGTTATGAGAGTTTATTTTTCTTGTAAATGTCGAAGTAGTTGTTTTAGTGAGGGCAGTCTTTAGAAATTCCCTCGCTTGTGCTTTTTGAAGCAAAATCACAGCACAGTCTTGCCAAACTCAAAAAGTGTTTTGTAAGTGCTACAGAAATATATATAGAAAAAGCCTAAAAGATTCAACTTTCCCTTAGAAATTAGCATCTTAAATAAAACCTCACACTAGAGTACTTGGTAATCTAGTATCCAGATGTGGCGAGTCTTTAAACCTTGGTCTGTCTAATTCCTCTTCATACAACCTTTCATTTTGCCATTTCTAATGAACATGTTAAAATGGTTGAACCATCTAGCCCTGAGAAAACTATGCACGCTAAACCATAAGTTATCTCCCGCCAGACCTTTAAAGGATGTTCATGATACTTAAGATGTGTCTTTGCTAAGAGATAAACATCAATAAATGACAGATTTGTCCTCTAAAATCACATGCTTGGAATACAAAAGTAGTATTCTTTTACTTATTCAATGTATTTAAACCATTTGTTGTTGCTTCAATATCTTTAACATTCAAAACGCTTTGTTTCTAGTCAAGAAAACAGTTTAAAGTTTTGATAAAATACTGAATATTATAAAAGCAATCTTTTTTTTTTTTTTAAAGGTAACGCTCTCTCTAATGGAGCCATAATTTGTACAGCTTTTCAAAAAGAGAAAATGAAAACATGAGAGAGAGTAAAGGTTTTGAAGTGCATAGCTGTCTGCTGGGAGCTCTTCCCACACAGAGCCGAATGAGGTTTTTCAGAGAGAGATCGCAGTCTTCCCAATTAAGCGAAGCGAGGGAGACTTTTCTTCTGCTCTACCTGCTAATGGTGGAGGAGTCCAGATTCTGAATCAGAAGCCACTTGGTTTCTATCCCAACCAGTGACATTTACATTGAAATTGACTACCTGCTTTCTCACTCCACCAGTGTGTGAGCGGCAGCAGAAAAAGTAGCGTCAAATCTGTCCCTGGACTTTGCCTGGAATACATATTTATATGGAAAGGTGCATTCTTTGATGAACTACCTGCCTGTGCAATTACGCATCTGAAAGGGAACAGAAAGAGAGGAATTGTTAATATTGAAAATATATAAAAGACATTTGTGTGGGTGCCTGTGCGGTGACTCACCTCTGCATTCATATTTGAGGTCTGAGAAGTACACCATCTCTTGTGAGAAAACAAAGAGACCTAGTCTTCCACCTGCGTATGTTTTGTCATAAATTCTTCCAGAATCTGCCATGATCTTCTTGCCTTCATACATGACCACTCTGAAATACATATACATTTGATTAATAAATTACATATAAATAAAAGTTAATTCCAGAATTTTAATGATGTTTTTAGTAATACCTTATGTGTCCAGTTCTTGGTCTATGAGTCAAATGCCATCTGTAAGCAGTGAAGTCTTTCCATCCCACATTCTTTGGGTCATGCCACAGAGTGCGCACCTAAAATGGATCAAGTACAGAAATGTTGGCATTCATATGAAGGGTTTCAAACCTGATTTTATGACAGTGACCTTTGTGAAACGTACCTGTCCTGGAGTGTCTCCGGTGTGCCACAGTGCATTCCTCAGATGCTCGCCTGGCCCTGTGGTGGAGTTAACCACTTTGATTGACAGCCCTGAGTAACCCTGTGCCTTAGTAGGTGTGCTGGACCAGTAGGTCTGTGTGATCTGCTTCCACATGACCACGTAGAAGCGAGAGCTGGACTGGTATCCGAAAACGAAGCCGGCATAGTCATCATCCCTCTCAGTGTTGATGAAAAAAGTTCCACTGAAGTCGACTGAATTGAACTCATCAAAACCTTTACAAGGAGGTCAAAATTGCTTTCTAATTATTTGTCATTTTACATTATTGGCTATGTGTGCAAGGTATTTATATACGTTCTTGTTTAGGTGAAATTTGTTAATTTAAAAAAAACTGAACTCACCAACAGCAATGCCAGGGTCACAGTTGACTGTCTGAACCAGTTCTTTTCCTTGGTGACGAACCACCCAGTTGGGGTCGATCTGAGAAGTGCCCTTGGGATCCAGAGGAACCATCTGGAATTTGCGGAAGTCTGTTTCACTGATGTCAAAGTTCTCAGGACAGACATCATAGATATCCAGGACATTGTCTTGGTCAAAGTCATCTTTACAGGCGTCACCACGTCCATCGCCTAAAAAAGGTAAAAGTTTAATAGGTAAATATAAACCTTTAGATTAATGAATGCAATAGATATGAATATTCAGATGTTAAACTGACCATCAGAATCAAGCTGATCTTTATTGGGAACCAATCTGCAGTTGTCTTTGTCATCAGGGATGCCGTCATTATCATCATCATAGTCGCAAGCATCTCCTTTACCATCCTTGTCGTGATCAGCTTGGTTAGCATTAGGGATGTACGGGCAGTTGTCCAGGTTGTTTTGGTGACCGTCCTCATCGATATCCTGGTTGCTGTCACATTTGTCTCCGACACGGTCAGAATCAGAGTCGAGCTGTCGGAGGGAAAGTGTCAAATCTTAAATACAGAAGTCTCTTTGAAGCACTTCCCACCAGTATGGGTCTTTTTCTAAAAGGCACAAACTTCAGTGTTAGTTGGTCTATCTGTGAAGGCTTTTTTAGAAAGCAATCTCATGTTCCTGAGGTTTGGCACTACCACAGTCGCATTTCAGCGTCTAATGAGGAAAGGAGGGGTGCATTCCTTCTCTTCAGTTAACCATGGCACAGGTGTGATCCGCAGGGATTGAGTGCCGACAGGGCATGCATAAACCCACCAGCAAATCTCTCACTCCTCACTAATAACCATTCTTTACCTCTGCATATCCTTTGGGTTAACTGAACACTAGTGAGTGTCCCTGAAAAGCCTCCTAGTGCTTTATTGTGTGTCTTTGGATTCAAGGAGAAGAGGATTTACTCCTCCCATACATAGCTTAGTAAAAACTGCGACTTCCCTCTGGGTGTTTTCGTTTTTTTTTGCAGTGGCTCCGGAGCTGAACTGAACAGCTCATAGATCTCTTTGGATTATATAATGATTTTAACACCTGCGGCATTCACTTCCTCACTTACACACATGTACACACCTGGTCTGGGTTGTGTTCCAGAGGGCAGTTGTCACACTGGTCTCCAACTCCATCCAGATCGGTGTCTTTCTGGTCGACGTTGTACAGATATGGGCAGTTGTCATTTTCATTCAAAATACCTGTCAAATAGAATTAAATAATGGTGAAAACTGACTGAAACACCGTAAGGAGTCACATAAACTGATTTTCACATGACATGTTAAGAAATACAACTGAAATAAAGAATAAACAAAGAAATGAAAAATAAAAAATGGATTTTTTCTCTGAAGGTTTATCAAGAAGGTCCATGGATTAATAAACAAATTCGTACCATCTCCATCAATGTCCACAGCGCAGGCGTCACCTTCACCATTGTTGTCAGTGTCAGTCTGGTCTGGGTTGCTGTTGTATGGACAGTTATCGCAGCGGTCTCCCACGTCATCGCGATCATAGTCGTACTGTCTTGGGTTGAAGATGAGTGGGCAGTTGTCCTATTTTTAAAAAAAAGTGTAGTTCAGATAGAGAAACATATGGCAAATAACAGTCAAGTGATTCTCCACAGGGCACGCTCACACGAAGGTTATTACTTTTAGATGTTAGGCTTGTAATTTGGCTGTGGCTGTGTAGGTCTATTTAGAGGAGCGCAACGATAAATGCGAGCCTTATTTTAGGAACTGGACCAAGGATAATATTGGAATAGCAAGATACACTGCAGGTCTTTCAGAAAGGTACTTCTTTGGTGGAATTTGAGGTTTGTCTCCAAGAAAAACTGAATTTACTTTACACAGCACTTTTTTTCCCACACCTCAGCCTGTAAGCTATGTCAAATTTGGGCGGCTTCTCTTTTTTTCATTCATACACGTTGTACAAAATGTCAATTGACTGGAATGAGCACCTGTGGAATATACTGTATAGAGAGTGATATAACTGTATTTTACCCTGTCATCAGGAATGCCATCGTCATCATCGTCATTATCACAAGCATCACCAACTCCATCCTTGTCATAGTCCTCTTGCCCAGAGTTGGGAAGATTGGGGCAGTTGTCCTTAATAAAACAAAAAAGAGTAGTAGTGAATATAAATAGTAGCCACAATGATTTGCATTTTGATAACAAATAAAGCCAATATATGCCAACCTTCTTGCAGTGATAGGTTGCGTTCTCAACACACACAAGATCAGCATTAGGCCAGCCATCAAGATCAGTGTCCTCTCCACAGATGTGTCCATTTCCAGCAAAGCCAGGTTTGCACTCACAGCGGTACATAGGGTCTGAGAAATGGCCTAGGTAGTTGCAGCGAGCGTTCTTATTGCAGTCGTGGCTTCCATCGAGGCAGGGATTGCGAGGCGTGCACACCTTCAGAAAAAGATCGTGTACATTAGTTCATGAGCACATGCTATGTTGGTAATCCATAATCTTTTTTAGTTTCTTTCTCATTTACCTGTTTCTTGGAAGCAGCATCCTCCACTCCTCGACCAAATGGCTGTGGGCCGGTGTAGCGTGAGGGGCAAGGCAGGCAGTTGTAGCCTGGCACTGTGTTCTCACACCTGTGGACTCCATTAAATTCAAAGCAGGCATCAGGGACCTCCTTACACTGTAACAAAGAGAAAAAGACAATCAGAATGAGATTTTTGCAGCCCACTGCATTCAGTATCAGCCAGGATTTTAATATTGGCGCATCCCTAAAAAGTAATGTACTTCACCTCGTTGATATCTTTGCAGTTGATTCCATTGCCAGTGTATCCTGTAGGACATTTTCCACATTTCCAAGAGCCATCTGGGAAGCTTGTACACTGGGCTCCTTCAAAGCATGGATTTGAAAGGCATCCGTCTGTGAAAAATGAAAATAAGTGTGATTTATCTCTGAAACAGACTAGTATCATCTAAAGTTTTGATTGACAATAGAACTCACCAATTGGACAGGCTTGTTTGTTGCAAATCTGGCTGGCCTTTGCGTCTCCCACACATTCTTTGCCGCCATGCATGGGTATTGGATTATTGCAAAGACGTTTGCGGTTTTGGA
Organism: Enteromius radiatus; assembly: GCA_032357445.1. NCBI lineage: Eukaryota > Metazoa > Chordata > Actinopteri > Cypriniformes > Cyprinidae > Enteromius > Enteromius radiatus. The sequence continues at coordinate 9,870,557 of JAUCMS010000045.1, forward strand.
CTCCACCGCCACAGGTGACAGAGCACGTATCCCAGGGTGACCACGGCCCCCAGCCTCCATTGACTAAGAAAGAATATGCAACAAAATGTGGACAACTGCACTTTTTAAAAAACAAAAAAGGGACATACTGCTTAGGGTGATCACTTACTCGGACATGGTGATTTCTCACACCTCTCAGTTTGCCGACCCTCGCCCTGGCAATCTTTGCCTTCCAGTTGAGGTGTTGGGGAGTTGCAGAGACGGATGCGTGTGATAAAGCCAGCACCACAGGTGACTGAGCAGGAAGACCAGGGTGACCAGTGACTCCAGCTGCCATCCTGCTTAACTGTTAAATACAATGCAAGTTATTACTTTAGTCCTCTACTGGGAAGAAAAACCAGAGATGCTTTTGGCCACTGGGCACCACTCACAGCGCTTGTCACACTCCTGAAGGTAGCAGTCTCTCGTCTGCACCGACGTGCCCTCGCAGTTGTTATTGATGCGGTCGCAGGAGCGGCCGCGCTGCTGAATGCCCCTTCCACAGGACACAGAACAATGGGTCCATTCAGACCAGGGGGACCAGCCATCCTCGGCGGAGTCGCTCGCTGTCGAGAGAGCAAAATGAGACAATAGCAGAGCTATTCCTTCTTTCTAAAGCAGCAAAATGGAGAAAAGCTTTTAATACTGGGTCTTAATGGACTCAATTTAGCCTGGGCAGCTCGAGACAGAGCACTCCAGGGAACCCTGGCATGAACCAAGCATTTGGAATGCCGGGGAAATGTCAGTGTATTTAATGCACAGGGATACCTTTCTCCAAATGTGGAAATGGTATTTGCAAACACCTCTGATTATGCTGTAAGTTCAAACATATGACGCTGATATTAACTGAAATCCTTGTTATGCATGGCGAGCCCTCAAGCCGTGAGGAGCCTGCTGTTTCTTTTTTGAGTCTCTGCCAAAAAGCACCAATTTTCCACCTCTCTTTAACTAATTTAGACAATTATGCGCATTTAGTGATTCAGTGGTGCACAAAGCTCTAGTGTTCCTTTCATTAGTTAAACTTCAGTTGAAGTCTATTGTGTGATATGGGAATGACTGTGGATGTTTGGGTAGCAACAGTGCTTTCCATACAAAAGCTTTTAAAAGTCAAACGGTTGCCTGGTTAACAATAAAGTACATTCAAGTTGACAAGAAAGTTTTTTTTCCTTGCTTGTACATTTACTCTGTGGATGAGTCTAAGTCCACCAAGGCTGTTTTATTTAATCAAAAAAAGAGTAATATTGTGAAATACTGTTAAAATGCTCTTTTAAATATAATGTATTTCTATGATTCAGTTGCACTTACGGGTTCCACATCGAGGGCAGCACTCCCCATCGGGCACTGTGGCGTTTGCACATGGGATTAGGGGGCATGAAATCTTGCGGCATACCGTTGCAGAGTTCTGCAGAAAACACAATGACCCTCATTAATCAGTTGGTAAAGGTTAGAAAAAAAAAACATAGCCTCTTGCTGTAGTGTAACACCACACTCAACATTATAATTTTCATTTAAGCCACTTTAAGCTTGAGAGAAGATATAAGGTCATAAATAAGTCTGAATAATTAAGTATGTACTGTATGTATTCCTCAGTATTGATATAAAGTGGCATTTAAAAGAGAATAGTCTAAAGGCATGTATATAACTTCAATTTAGTTTATAAGGCTTACTTTAAGTGACTGTATTTTCTTTAGCTACCTCCATTTCACATTTTTAATTGCAGGCTAGGAGATGAAGGGAAATGGATACACCTGGCTTAGGTCTGCCACAATGAACAAGACCAATACTGTTGATCATAGCACCTGCTTGACATGACTCCCATCTCACTAACAGTCAACTGCCCAAATTAGTGGCTTAATGACAGAGCAGTCAGCTTTGAGTCTAACAGGACATGTCTACAGGTTATCGGGTTCTTACCTGGCAAGTGCACTCTGTGCAATCGTCCACTGTCCATTCTTCCTTGTTTTTGTGCACAATTCCATTGTGAAGACAGACACCTGCATGAACGCCCATGCGACTCATAAGCATGCTATTATCGTCCATCTACAAAACAGAACAAAAAAATAAGTTACTATTATGTGGATGGAATATTTTAATCTACAGAACATGTCCAATACACAGTATATTCATATGCACCAACTTTTTGCTTACCACTTTGCGAAGTTCATTGGACAACTCTTGCACCACCACACCAAGACCTTTCAGTTCCTTGAACATTGCAGCCAGGTCCTCACATGAAAAGCCACAAATCATCTGCAGATCTACACAGGAGAAATATACAGTTTACAATGGTTACATCTGAATTTGGAAACTCAATTTACGTATATGTTATTTGTATGGATTACTGGAAAGCAAGGATTACCTTTTGTTTTGTGGCCAGTGTAATCAGTCCTGATTGCAGGTCTGGATCCATTTATGGGATTGTCAAGGGTGATGATATCAGTTATAATTGCTGCAAGAGGAAAGGGCATTCAGATGGCTTAAAGTTCATTATAAATATTGATTGAGCCAATGGAAAAGTTGAATAAAAAGATGATTTTTAAAAAAGCTCATGACAGTGAATGCAGCTTAAATTCTTTATATTGTTATTCTTTATATATATATATATATATATATAAATTTGTCCACCAAATCAAAATCAAGATACAAGAAGCAGTTTTCTAATGAATACGTATGCATGTGTTATGTATTTAAAAACACTCACTGTTTTGGCATCCTTTATTCCTCAGAATTGCCTCCAGTGTGGTACCAAACACAAAGCGCACGTTTTGCAACACCCCCTGAAAAATCGACAAGTGATTACTTACTGTATTTGTCATGCAACAGGATTCATAAACAGCGAACCGCCTACTCACCATGAACCTGTCCTTCACTGCGCCCTTGCCGATCCTCAGACTCGCCACATCTGGGGTCTCCTGAGTGAGGATAGTTTGGATAGAAGCATCGAGCTCCGCTGTGTTCACCTCCTCGCATCCCACATAGAACTGAACCCTGTCCTCCTGCACGAAAAGCGTGATGTTTTTCCAGTGTCCCACAGCCAAATCCGCTTCCTCGATGGACACGACCTGTTGCTTGTTTTCAGTGGAAAAAACAATGTCCAGAGTATTGGCTTTGCCGTTGGAAATGATTTCGAAGACGGGTCCGGAGCCATCTTTCTTCTCCACGGTCAGAAGGCTTCCTCTCGTGTGTTTGAACTGCTTGAAGTTGAGCAGAAGCAGAAATCCTCTCTCCGCGTGGATGGAATCGATCAGGTCCCTGAAGGCGCTCTCGGGAACCGGGGGAATCAGGTCGGGGTTCAGGATCTTGTAGGCGGGGCTGTACGGATCGTCGCCTTTCACCAGAGTCACCCCGTGGTTTTTCCTCGGCACTTGGACGAGCTCAAACAGATCGTAAACGCTGTTGTCGTCTCTACTTTCTACCAGGAATTCAGGAGTTAAAGAATATGTTATAATAATAATACTTTTTTTATAAACGGACAGTTTTGATTAATTCCACGGCTCTCTCGAGAATACTTGATTCTGATTGGTCAGTTGAGTGGTCAGTTTGTTTGACCACTTATACAGTAGCTGTCTCTATAATCTGTTGATAAAATTAAACTATTTATATATATATATATATATATATATATATATATATTTATATTTATAAATGTGACTCTGGACCACAAAAGCCGTTATAAAGGGTAATTTTTTAATATTGAGATTTATATTTGATCTAAAATTGGAATAAATAAGCTTTCCATCGATGTAGCCTATGGTTTGGTAGGATAGGACATTATTTAGTAGAAATAAACAAAACAAAACAAAAAATTAATAATGAGAAAAGTTTTGATAGACCTATATTTACGGTATAAAATGTATTAATCTTATATTCAAATTAAGTAGCTGTGTAATAAGTGGAATTATGGATACAAAGCCAGTCATTGTCATCAAAATAAACCTCAAGAAGATAAAAATTCATAAACCTTGCGATAAATACCAACTGACTCTCAAATATTCCTGTAATATTTAACAGCTAGTTATCCTTACACCACAACAGCATTCACTCAAAAGCGCCAAACGCCGTCAGTTACAGATTACAGTTCGTTTCTTTGTATCATCGCTCACCTGCGACTCTCGCGCTCTCGCAGCTCCAAAGCATCAGTAGCAAAAAGATTGCAGTTGACTTCATTTTAGCACTTATTCTTTTACCTATCGGAAATCACAAATAAATATATAAATTACTGAAAATTCAGCAAAACTTAACCTTAACGGGTCTGAACAATCAATGATTAAAATATAAGAAAAAAACGCACCTTCCAAATGTTTAAAACAGCAGCAAATCCAAGGTAAAGTAATATAATTCCTAAGATGCGTCAATCAAAGGTCGTTTCAAAATAAAGAAATATTTTTTTGTTTAACCGCGGTCTTGCTGTAGTTACAGTGGTCAATCTAACTATTACCAAAGAGAACAAAGTGCTATTTAAATAGTTTCATGACATTCCTGAGCGCGTCTCCTCCAATCAGATGCTGGAAGGAAAAAGGGACGAGCTTGCGTTACCTCACAGAGCGTTTGTATGAGTTACACACGAGGGGAAAAACGCACCACATTCCAACGAACACATTCCATAAACATACTTTTGATTTTCCTGACCGCTGCTTCCGTTTAGTGCTTTTTATTTGCCGCGGTTCTGATTATTTTTGCATCCACGTACTGCTACTTGTTTTGTCATTCAATAATTGCAGTTTACTTATTTCTTGTCACCGAAGTCTCTACTCTACCGTTCCTTCATTTTATTTGATTCTATCCATAATGAATGACTAAAACGTTTTCACATTGAAGTGGCTACTTTATTTTCGAGCATGTGCTTCACGTAACGAGCTAGTAAGCTTTATTTGAGTGTTGAGTGCCGCGCACAGCATCTTAGGATGCTCGTGGAAGTGCTGCGGTAACACGTTTCTCCACTAGAGGCCGTTCTGTGGTTATTTGAACATCTGGGTCTCTAATGGTTTTTAATGTTGGATTTCTGAAAAAGTTGCTTATGCTTTAATGCAGCTGAAATTTGTAAAATCAGAAAATAGCAGGGAATTGTATTTTATTGTACGTGTTAGGTTACCAATAAGCATAAAACACTGAAACGATTATAAAACACAATTCACAAAATAAAAAACAGGCAACGTTCAAAGTAGGCCTATTACTACTAACTAATATGTTCCTAAATTTTGCATGTAAAAAGTGTATATACTGTACATGAAAATATATCAGTAGCTGTTCTTTTTTGTGTGTGTGTGTGTGTGTGTGTGTGTGTGTGTGTGTGTGTTCGTTTATTTGCTTTTTCTTTCAAAAATGAAAATTTAAATAGCTCTTAAGCTGTATGAGTTTCTTTTTTATGTTCAGAATGAAAGAAGACATTTTAAAGAATGTTGGTAAACATGCACTGATTTCTGTAGTATTTTTTTCTATGGAAGTCAATGGCTACCGTCAACTGTTTGATTACCAACATTCTTTGAAATATCTTCTTTTGTTATCAACAAAAGAAAGAAAAGCACAGGTTTGGAACAAGCGGAGGGTGAGTGAACGATGACAGAATTATGACTATCCCTTTAAGGTTTGCATCTTTGACCAGCCGAGTTAGGATGATTAAAAGAGGATCAGCCAACCATTTCCTATTTCTACTCAAAACATTTTATTTGTACAATTTAGGGATTTGCAAGAGGAAGTATGCAGACTTCTGTTGCTTAAACCTGACGCCCACCATAGTGGTTGTTGATTTTTTTTCAGTGAAACATAACAGGAATGAAGACACTTCTTCAAGTGAATGTGCATTTTTGCTTTTCGCAGTGATGAATGTCTCATTTGTGAGCAGCTGTGGGATTCAGCTGAAGTTTAGTCTGACTGGTCCTGGAAGACGTCAGACAGGGGAGGTAGCTGTGTTGTTTGGAGGGTCAAAGTGATAAAGCTCACCTCAGAGACCTCTCTGGACAGATGTAACTGATGATACAAGAGGTTACATGCCAGCCATCACTGCTTTGTGTTTACTCTCTCTGCCCTGTGGCCATGCAGGCCTATTGTGCTCAGAAATATGGCACCCGGTCTTAAGAGATACTGTCAGTCTGCGACATCACTCAGCTAAATGGCTTCCAAACCATGGAAACCATGCTTTCGGTCAGTGGCGCACACAAGCTTCTTGAAGTTGAGAGCTTCTGTGGAACTTGAGTTGACCGGTTGCAAAGGTGAAGGAGAAAATATTCCAGTTATGGGACAGCTGCTTGCTTTTGGTGTAAAACATCATAAATTATAGAATCCTCCACATTTTCAAAGTTTATGCATATTTTCTGGATTCTTTTAAGGCTTTCTTGTAAGCAATAGGCATCAGATGTTTAGCTGATGTCTGAGCTGTCATAAGATATAATCTGAGCAAATATCTCCTCACTGCCCTATAAATGTAGGAGGGGCAGGCCATTTCAGTCCTGTTATTACTCATCATGTTCTCCAGATTTAAAAACACCTTGCACAGCCACAGTTTACTAACCCTTTTTTGTCCCTTTGCAAATAGTGCTATGGGGGATATTTAAGTTTGTTAGAACTCTCGCATGCACAAAAACTCACAATAAACAGATAATTTCTGTGAAGTGGGCGGTAGGAGTGTACAGAAGGTTTAAAGAGAATTTAAAAGTAGATAAACCCGAACTGAAGACGTCAGAGCATGGAGACTCTTGATGCACTGACTCCAGCTTCAGTCGACTCCTTGTGAAGCTCTCCTAAGTGTTTGAATTGGCTATGCTTGACAGTTTTCTTAAGCTTGCTTTCAATGCTCTGTTTCTTCCTTCCAGTCAACTTTGCGTTTGCTTTGATACAGCACTCTGTGAACAGCCACCCATTTCAGGAATGACCTTCTGTGACTTACCCTATTTGTGGAGGGGGTCAATCATTGTCTTCTGAACCATTGCCAAGTCGGCAGTCTTCCCTATTATTGTGGTTTTAAAGGACAAGACATACCTGGAATTTATTCTGTAGAGATTTAATGAAACTCAAATGTAAATATTCTGAGATACTGGATGTTTGACTTTCATGAAAAACTTTTTAAATGTTTTGCTTTACATGTAATGAATATAGAATATATGAGAGTTTTGCTTTAAAAAAAAAAAGAAACATTTTCATGATATTCAAAATTTTTATATGTATATACAATAATGTCTCTCTTCAGTAAATTCAGTATATATTTATAATACTTTAATTAACATAAAACAAATTCATGGTAATTATGTATACAATCTGTATAATTAAATATTAATATAAAACTCAACTTAATGCAGTTAATGAGTTTATTTTTACTCATTCTTTTAGTGCATATGACTTCTCAAATTAGATAAAGTCTGCTTCTAGACAATTCTAAATCATGAAAAGATTGAATTATTTTTCGGGATGAGCTATATTAAGCCCTGCTGTCTTAGATCGTCCCGAAGCAACCTAACAGACAGGAATGCCTTTCCATACAGAACCAAAACAACCTTTCTCTCTGAGACCAACCAAGCGCTTTTAGTGTTTATTCAGAGACACTTAGCATCTTGTTTATGTCTCTCAGCAAGTTATACGCAAGAAAAGCTTTATTGAAGAGCATTAAATCAGCAGAATGGCATGTTCATCTGAATTCATCTCTAACTCGAGGTCACAGGCAGGATCATTAAGTAACCAAAGAGGCAGATTTGGTCTGCATATTTTGCAATGGACTATTTTGTATATGACGGTTTGAGCATGAATGTAGTAATTCATCCTTAACTTGGTCTTGAATTAGCACAAAACAGCTGGAGCGTTTCATAGGATTAGAGCGTGCTGTGACCACCTGTGCAGCTGTTATCTACTCTTTACCGGTAATATCAGACTAGAGCCATTGATCAACAGATCTCACAGATGAAAGGAGATTTGTATTATGCCACTCGCTAAATATCTTTCAATGTTTTCTGAGTCCGTTCCATCATTTTTCTAGCAGAAATTTACGGTGTGCCAGCTTCCTTTTAATGTGTTTCCATGCACAATGTAATTTGCATTCCTGAGTCTAGTTAGCGGTGAAAAAGAAACTCACGTTGCTCTGAATTATTTTGCGGTGGTTGCCTGAGAGCAAGCCACTTCATTCCACTCCTTAAGATTCACACCATATTTGGCCAGTCTGAACAGCAGTTCTTCGATGTAGAGAACATTGTGTAACGTAACAATCGACGTTGTCAATTGCTCACACAGAACATTTTGAAGCTATTTACAGGCAAATATTGTTATAAAATTCTAAATTCAGAATTCTAGGAAAACGCAAGCAGTCACTTTACAGACAGAAGCTTTGTTTAACATCATTATTTTAAAGAATACTCATTTTTGTTTTTTTTTTAATAGTAAAATGTGTAAAAATGGTACTGATGATGCCACAAAACAACAATAATGTTGGCTTTCTGCAAATATTTAAATGTGCTTTAAAATGAAATAAAAAAATATTTATTTCAAATAAGTGCTTTTGGACTTTCTTGAGGAATCTTGAAAACAATTATTGCAATTTCTAAAATAATATTGAGCAAAAAAGATTTTCAACATTAATAATAATAAGAACCATTTGAGTACCAACAATAATTTACAATATTTTAACACCAAATCAGCATTTTAGAATGATATTTGAAGGATCATGTGACACTGAAGACTGAAGTAATGTTTGAAAATGAATAAATTACATTTTTATTGTAATAATGCATCACAATATACCTTAATTTGTGGGCTTTTTGATTAAATAAATGCAGCCTTCTAACTTTTAGATTATGTCTACATTGTTTTGATGAGAAAAAAAGACTGAATAGCATCGTCTTGGTAATTTCATAACCAGACGTTTATTAACCTCAGTGGTGTTGTGGTCTGTTCTCAAGATGTAGTTAATATTCAGTCTCGCTCAGAGCATTCTTTTTCCTCATGTAACTTAAAAATGGACTTGACATCATTGCACCCTGGCAAACTGATTAATTCTCATCTGTTAGTTGCTTATCGCAGAAGTGGAAACATCTGTATGTTTTCTGCAGAAGCACGATCTTGTTGACCCAGGCAGCAAGAGTCCACATGCCATCATTATTCCTGTGAGCTTTCACCATTTTGCTACTGTTGTCAATGATCTTATCACTACTAAAGCAGACACACTGCATCAGTGATGGGATCAAACAGACCATTAACCCACATCAGTCCGTCTGTGAATCACCTTAAAATTAATTGTTCAAATAAAAACAATGCATTTAATAACTCAAAAATCTTTTTTTGTAATAAAATGATAATAACTGAAAAAAACAGGACCTCTGCAGCATAATTCTTAATGAATTTTCAAAATAAATATCATAAATTCTTGTGTTTCCTTTTATAATTTGCAGATCAGGAAAAAAAAACTAAAGAAATATAGTAATATGGTTTACTAAAATATTAGTTCACTCCAGTGATTATTATGTTTTATTGTGCATTTGTTAAAACTAATTATTTACATTGGTGATGATGACTTCTTAATGTGAATCAACAAGAATGTTAAGCTGTTTCCTCTCAATATGCCAATGATCATTCCTCCTACACATACACAAACACTCCAATCCCAAAGTACCAACTTTAATAAACACAACTGCACTACCCATATTTGGGGATATTAGAAGTTCACCTGCCATGCCCACATTCCTGACATTGTTGCATACTATAGGAACATATCCCAGGAGACATTTATACACACTGAGTCATTCCAAACAGACGGATCATCACTTTTATTTATCCTGTTTCCCTCAGCCGATGGGACGTTTCAAAAGTGGTAGTTTGGAAGCCAGTAGTTGTTTCAATGGGATGGTACTTTAGCGTCACTTCTGTAATTGCCCCCTGGGTTCATACTTACTCAAAAATGTGCTGTCCTGCTAAATGTTTTCTGGAAGAGTTAACTGGAAGTGCTTGACATCTCAAAGCTCAGCCATTGCGCATCAACAAACACGCAATTAGCCAGAAATCTTTCTTATATCTTGCACAGACTAGGCGTAAAGGGGTGTCAACCTTGTTCTAGGTAATCGTACAGTACACATGCATGTCATTTATTCAGGTACACACTTGCGCTGTTTTCTTCTGTTTTTCAAGACGTGTTGCTAAGATAGAACTGCTAATTTGTTAAACGCGCTTGATGACTAAGCATATATATCCATGCCCTCTGGTAATAGTATCTAAGAAGAAATGAGCTTACATTGTTGTTGGTGGTTTTATATATATATACTTTTCACTGTATTTCTAAGTGCTTGAATATAGCTGTTGAAAGATTTGAGATCCTTTAAGGTTCACATTACTTGAAAAAGAAATGGAGTGACACTATATTTTTCAAGAGATTGAAAGGCAGAAATGTATAATGGTATAATTTAGTGATGTGAATGAGACCTTTTTCTTAATGTTAGTAAGTTAATTTTGGAAACATGATACTTTATGGCCTCTTGAAATGCAAAAAGGCATGGCAAACTTTTTCCTGTATAAGTACTAAAGCCAAGTCATTGATAATGTGTAGACAGTTGTGTCTTTAGTTTTTAGTTTGAAAGGGGATACTTAAAGATCTGGCTTCCCAGAAAGGTATTTTTATAATATATATATATATATATATATATATATATTACTCTCCTCCATAATATCAACAACATTTAGACTCTGCAGCTTTTGATTAGCATGACCTTTGTTTTGTGATATCGTTGCGCTGTCAATACTTCAATTGTTTTCTGGCGACACGCTATAGGCTATGTAATGGAAAAAACTTACATTTTTTTATTTATCAGACTTGTTGACTTAAGTCACTTGGCAAACTGTGGGAGTATTTATGCAGTTGCTAAAGGTTACTGTGACTTGAAGATCTAATATTGTGAGATACCTGGCATAACAGAGACATCCTGGAGACCACAGCAAGGTCTTTAGATAAGAGCACTGGGAACTGAGGAAAACTGGAAAAAAAAGCAATGAATTTGTCCTATAATTTTTAAAGGATATTGGACATTTGATATATAAAAATATACATTTTTAGGGCTTTCTTACAAATAATATGATAATCTGTTGTTGTTGTACATTGTATACTGTATACAACTAATATGCCAGTAATATGATAGATTATGAAAATTGGTCACAATAATATCCACTGAAATAGAAATGAAATGTGATTATATGTAAACAATATGATTTATGCAATAAAACTTGCAGCACAGTCAGCAGATTTTAAAACGTCACTACCTAAACCTCACAGAAATTGAAAGCCACCAGTGTTTTCACTTTTGCATAACTTTGTGCAATCCTCATTCTATAAATTCCCACATTTGCATGCGTTTTGGTGAGCAGCTCTCATTATGTAATTGTGCACAGAAATGTTTCTCGTGCTAAGTTTAACAGGTGCTTTAAAGTTGTTTTCTGTAATGCTTCATCCAATTTATTCTAAATTAAGTGACCAGTTATTTGTATAAAACACCTAAATAATGTTCTTATAAAGAGTTTACATACAACCTCATCTTACTCTCATGCAATATTCTGGTAAAAAACACAATAAAAGTTTTATGCAGCTTTGCATATGCACCCGTCATTTTGTCATGTAATATTTACTTGTTATTCTGAAATAATTATTTTTGAAAAGACTCTTCTACCTAATATATAACTCTTGTTACAGTATATGGTTGTTCTGTATGTGGAGAATGTGATCTTTGCATGTAATGATTTAATACGCTTGCAAATATTATTGTAGGCTACATGTAGAATAAATTAATAATGAATTATTATTTCTTGTCAAAACATTCCAATTCAGATTTTAAACATTAAATATGTACGTATACACAATACTCACCCTTAAAACTCACTTTCTGAACATCTGCCCAGCTTGAATAAGATAAAGGATTGTGAAGAATAACACCCCCATGCTGAGTAGTGTTGTCTCACTTGTGGTTTTCCCCTGTCAAACTATCTTTTTCTTTTATCCTGCCTGCTGTGTCTGTAAGGAAACGATGAGCTGTGGGAAGGGGTGTAATGAATAATGCGTGAGAAAACATTTTTAAAGCACATGTGCTGTCACGACAGGTTTAGCTCAAACTGTTGTTTTTTGGACGCTGAGCGTCGTCTACACAACAACAGACAAAACAACAGTTGTGGTGAATATATTCCGGTCTTCACCAAGGATATAGCATTTTTTACCCCAAAGGCATGCGTCCTTCAACATGTTGATTCTTGGGGCAGCCAAGCTTTCATCAGCTTTATTAAAGACATTTTGATGAAAAAAGTGGTCCCACCCTTCGAGAGCAAGAGCACAGCTGGAGCATTGTGTCTGTCCATGAGGGGTCTTCCTGAAGATTTAATCTAAAGTAGGCATTCGGGCTCAGTGAATAAGCTCTCACTGTGTTCTTATGCTTACCATCTGTATTCTATGTTTGATTCTCGCTTTTGTATATACAGTTGCAACAAAGGATGCAGTGGTTTTGTCTGCAGCAAATGGAGAAAAGTCTATTTCTCAATGAGTCCCGCCAAAAACTTTTGTCATGTTACTTCTATATAACCCTTGTTAATGACTCTTGAGATCATTTACTCCATTGGAATTCTTTAGGAGGCCATAACTTCATTCATACATTCCTTGATATTCAGGTCAAGCAAACACAAGTCACGCCTTACCGCATTAACTAACTGTGGTGTCAACGAGTTCATATTAAAGGGGCCATCCAGTCCCAATTTTCCATAAGATAATATGATTCTTTAGGGTCTTAATGGAAAGTTTGTAATATAGTTTATTTAAAAAATTCTCAAAGATAGTTTTAAAAACGCTCATTTTACCCTGTCAAAAACAGCTCTTTAGAAATCACTCTGTTCTG
>JAUCMS010000045.1:9890290-9906107 GCA_032357445.1 Enteromius radiatus
AACTTTTATTTTGGATGCGATTAATCGCGATTAATCGTTTGACAGCACTAATATATATATATATATATATATATATACACACACTTGTAAAACAACACAATGTAACTCCAAGTCAATCACACTTCTGTGAAATCAAACTGCCCACTTAGGAAGCAACATTGACTGACAATCAGTTTCACATGCTGTTGTGCAAATGGAAGAGACAACAGGTGGAAATTATAGGTAAATAACAAGACACCCCCAATAAAGGAGTGGTTGACCACAGACCACTTCTTAGTTCCTATGCTTTCTGGCTGATGTTTTGGTCACTTTTGAATGCTTGAGGGGCTTTCACTCTAGTGGTAGCATGAGACAGAGTCTACAACCCACACAAGTGGCTCAGGTAGTGCAGATCATCCAGGATGGCACATCAATGCGAGCTGTGGCAAGAAGGTTTGCTGTGTCTGTCAGGAGTACATTAGAAGACGTGGAGGAGGCTGTAGAAGGGCAACAACCTAGCAGCAGGACCTCCGCCTTTGTGCGAGGAGGAACAGGAGGAGCACTGTCAGAGACCTGCAAAATGACCTCCAGCAGGGCACAAATGTGCATGTGTCTGCTCAAACGGTCAGAAACAGACTTCATGAGGGTGGTATGATGGCCCGACGTCCACAGGTGGGGGGTTGTGCTTACAGCCCAACACTGTGCAGGACGTTTGGCATTTGCCAGAGAACACCAAGATTGGCAAATTCGCCACTGGCGCCCTGTGCTCTTCACAGACGAAAGCACACTGAGCACATGTGACAGACGTGACTGAAGTCTGGAGATGCCGTGGAGAACGATCTTCTGCCTTCAACATCCTCTAGCATGACCAATTTGGCCCGCCCGTTCCCCAGACCTGAATCTTATTGAGCACATTTAGTCCATTTAGACACCTGGACTAGAGCATCCACTTTAGTCCAGGTCTGGGAGGAGATCCCTCAGGAGAGCATCTGCCACCTCATCAGGAGCATGCTCAGGTGTTGTAGGGAGGTCATAAAGGCTCATGGAGGCCACACACACACTATTGAGCTTCATTTTGACTTGTTTTAAGGACATTATGTCTAAGTTTGAACAGCCTGGAGTGTGTTTTTCCACTTGAATTATGAGCGTGACTCCAAATCCAGACCTCTATAATAAATGTTGTTAATACATTTTTATAAATGTAATTTTTTTTAAAAACAAGTTAATAAATTTGATTTCCATTGATAATTTTTGTGATTTTGTTGTCAGCACATTAAACTATGTAAAGAACAAAGTATTTAATAAGAATATTTCATTCATTCTGATGTAGGATGTTATTTTAGTGTTCCCTTTATTTTTTTGAGCAGTGTGTGTATATATATATATATATATGTATGTTTGAGTGGACTAATCCTAAATCCTCTTCATTGTTTTTGTCTTTCTAACCTCCTTTCCAAAAACTGAGACAGCAGAATTACAGCAAACGTTGTCTTTTCCACTGATGTGAAGAGCTTTTTGAAAATCACGGTTTGTTTGTGAGAAGACTAATATTTAGATAACATTAACAGCCAGATCTTTGTTTTAGCTGGTTTAGGAAGTGATTAGAGACCGGAGAGTAGCCGAGATGCACAAGCTGCACATGTGGTCCACATGTGTCTTTGCAAATGAGAGCTTCATTGTTATGTGCTCTTAGTATACAAGTGGGCAGATAAAAGCAGCAGTGTGAACAAACACAAAATAGATATCCCAGAAGACACTTGAGAGTGTTTAGAGGGAAAAGGCCAAGACAAGCAAAATAATACAGGGTTTGGACACTGAAAGAGTATCTACTGGCATGACTAGGAATGTCAGGAATGTCTGCCGTCTGCGTTCGTCCTTGTCTAAAGGTGATTTTACCATCTGAGCTAGACAATGGCTTTGTCGTCAGTGTTTCGTATCTGTATAAAGTTGCTAGGAATCCCCTCCCTCCCACCTGTCTGCCAGTATCTGCCTCCCTTGACTGCAGGTGAGTCAACTTCCAGCTGCTCTGGACTGAGGTCAGGGAGTGTGCTGGAAATAGCAGTGAAAGGGAACAGTACAAGTCAGGTGGGTTGGATGTCGGTTATGAAGCCCTAAGCCTGACCCCACACTATTTCACAGAAGTGCTCTCATCTGGATACTATGTGTACTACTGACCACATGCCTCCAGTCTTTTTTGTTAATACTGCACATGTGATATTCTGTTAAAATTATAAAGGATATCAGGCTGATCTTAATAGTATTCACTAGTATCAGTCACTGCTTAGATTTTTGTACACTGATGCATGTACAATAAATACACATCCCCGTCCAAAGATTAATGAGTAGGATTCTTGTGTTTTTGAAAAAAGTGTCTTGTGTTGCATTTATACAATAAAAACATAAAGAAATAAAATTATGAAATATTATTACTATATCTTCACACACACACACATATATATATATATATTTCTTTCATTTTGAAATATAATTCTTCAGTGTCACATGATCCTTGGTGCTCAGGACACTTTGCTTCTCATGATCAATGTTGAAAATAGATGTACTGCTTAAATTTTGTTCGGGATTCTTTGAATTCGGAAATATATATTTTTTGTAACATTAATTAGTCACTAAATGTTAAAGGGTTACCTCACCCCAAAATACGGGTTTGGAACAACCAAATTACATTTTTGGGGTGGAGTAACCCTTTAATGTATTCTTACTGAATAAATGTGGTAATGTATTTTGAAAATTTCGAACGTTATAGCTTTGTGTACATCATGACAGTATAGACAGCATCTACAATGTAAAAGTACTTACAGTGATATGCACAGATTAAAAATAAAATGTGCATTAAATATCCTAAAAATATTTTAAGATATTTTTTATTTGTATTTTTCTTTTGATGCTCTAAACCAGGGGTAGGCAACGTTGGTCCTGCAGAGTTTAGCTCCAACCCTAATCAAACACACCTGAACAAGCTAATCAAGGTCTTCGCAATTACAAGGGCTACAGGCAGGTTTTTTTCAGGGCTGGAGCTAAACTCTGCAGGACGGTGGCACGCCAGGACTGACGTTGCCTACCCCTGCTCTAAACAATGGAAATACATGAAATGTATTTATTTTTTTTCCCTAAAATGTCTTTTTTGTGTTTCTTGGGTCTTAAGAGGTTAACCTAAGCCCTGTCTGTGAAACCAGGCCTTTAGGTTTCTGATCATTTGAAGTTGTTTAAGTTGGTCATTTTATTAACATTTTCATTCAGTTTTACAACTTTACAGAACTGTTATAATGTCAAATTAGGTAAATATGTTCAATAAAGGTGATTGCATTGAACATATTTAATTACCTCAGTAATTAAATAAATTCACACTGTTCCAAGACTTAATATTCTGTAAACCTTGCTTACATTTTTGATATTGTCAATAACGTAAATTTCAGTGTCTGCATACAAAAATTAATTTACAAAGAATAATAATGACATATTTTTGGAAATATCAGGGAAGTAACAAAGGGCAGCATAAAAATGTGAATTAACTGCATGAAAAACAATATTATTTACAAAATGTTTTAGGTTCCTTCTATGCTGGATTAAAAAGAGGGGAACCAGCGAGATCAAAAGGCTACTGTTCATTCTTTGAAACCCAGTGAACTTGGACTTACATCGCTTCTTGTGCTTTGAATGTTCATTTCTCATCAAAATACTTTAACCACTGACCCCTAACTGTGAGCATTTATCTGTGCCATTCAACTATTTCCTTTTTGAATTAGTGAAGTCCACCAGAATTAAGTCAAGCTTGAAGGACCACCAGCTCTTACTTGGCTTTGAATCAGGCTGAGAAACTCACAGGTGCCTGGTACAATGTTTCTGTTCAGTGATTGGAAAACTTGCCATGTCAGAAAGTACCATGTAAATACATTAGTCATCATCATCATCACCGCCATCATCACTGCCAGTGTGGACAAGTCGGCTTTGAGGTTTCAGTGGTTTTAATGAGCGAGTGAAGCCATGCCTTCAGGCTTGTTTGCTTTAATCTTTAAATGTTTTGGTGCTTCAGGAAGTTTAGTAAGTCACGTTGCATGCCTTTTGCATAAAACTACCAGCTGTTATTGAGGTAAAATTTTTGCAGGAAGATGTTTATGTTTACTCCATGTGTTATATCAAATTCTGCATGTAGCGACAAGCAAGCAAAACATTATGAAAGCAGTTTACATATTACATACTATTCCCAACGTGTAAAAAGATTTGAAGTCACTTAAGCATTCAAACTAAGCGCAGATGGAGGATTGCAGGTGAGAGGCTCATGCACATCACTGGAGGGGGTAGAGTGACTCGGGTATGAACCTGTATGGTGCGCCATTAGATATTTTCATGGCCATTTTCACAGGCTTAATGATTCATTTTACTACCGCATGCCAGGAGTACTCGACCCGTAGGGCTCATCACAGAACACGTGATGACAGCGCCCTCAAGGCGTCTCTGATATGCATTTTTTTGTAATATTAAGGCATGTTTGACAGAAAAGATGTAAAGAGCAGTCTTTTAGCGATTTATTGTCATTTAAGGAGATTGAGAGCCTGAAAGGCCAGAGCACTTTTCTGTGCCATTGATCATCGCCTTGGGTGGATTTGGAGAACTAAATGTTCTGTAAAAAAAATAAATAAATAAAATTGACGAAGAGAGATATTTTGACATTGATTTGTTGGGTTATGTTAAGAGTTGTGTCCTAAGGCCTGTATTTGAGTCGACATAAAGGGTTAAGATCTGTAGTTTGTTGCTGCTTGGAGTCAGTGAACCAGCCCTCATTATCATCAATAAGTATGACAAGACATGGTGTTGGCAGGTTCTCTTTCCACTTGAACACATGATTGCACACTGACTAATGGTCTTCCTGGCAAACGTCTCACTTGTTACTTCTCATATCTATAAGTATTTGCAGATGAGTCATCTTTTTTTCACAAACAGGAAAATACATTGCAATTATTCAAGAATTTAAAGAGCACCTATTATACTAAATCCGCTTTTACATGGACATAAATGTGTGTTGGCAGTGTGTAAACACAACCATCCTACAATCATAAAAAAAATCCACCCACTCCTCATTTTTAGATCCACTTTAAAGTCAGTCTCACTAGGCCTGACGTTGTGATTCTCATGCAGTGTGACGTTACGTTCATGTAAATGTAAATGTGGATTTAGTATAATAGGTGCACTTTAAATTCAACTGGGGTTGATTGCTATATTCCACCCTCAGCGGCTGTCACCGTCCTCCATTTTCTTCACGCATGAGCAACTGTAATGTTACAATAACTTGTAAGCAGTGTTCGGATGCAAAAGAGTTCATTTTCTGTGAGCTGCTGAGGATGCTGTGGGTTACTGTAATTTTCCCAGAAGGTAATGTGTTTCCTCCTACTTATTCCCGCATTTGGCTTCTCTCATGAGTAACTCCAGAGTGCAGTCTGGACGATGGGGCGGAACGACACATTAGGGCGGGGCGACACGTGCCGCTCCGCCTCGCTTAACTGTTATTGGTTTAGGCTAAAGTAGAGCTTATTGGCGTATAAAAATTTGCCATTAATATCATATTTGGAGATTTTTATACTTCATGGATTTTGTTTTTACATTCTAAGGTGTGGTCAGCTGGAAGAATTTCTCACAGAGGTACCGGGATGAGTACAGACGGATGTACAGCATTAGCAAATGCATATAGTGCCAAGCACTCTTTAAGTCGCATCCACCTGGTTAAAGAGGGAGAGGCAAACGAGGCCAACTGCTGTGCTTTTATGCCGAAGGTTTGAATGCAGGGTTTTGTTCTCAGAACTGTTTTTTTTGCTGCAGGAAACACATTCCTGGTTTAAATTAATTAGAGTAGTGCTGAAGTGAAAGCCAACAATTAACTTGTATTACTTGTATATGTATAACTTTTTTTTCTTGAATTACAGAGTTATGCCTACTGTAATTCTATTAAATTTAAATGAAAAGAAATGGGAACTACAAATATGATTTTTTTTCTATTGCAAAAATGTACATAAGACAGGAAACAACATAAGGCACAACCACCATTAATATTATAAATAATCAACAAAAATATTATACTTACAACATTATAGCAAGAGTAAGGGAAAAGAGAAAAAAACCCCACAAAGAGCAAGAATCAACAGAAAAATATCAAATAAAGTATATTACAATAATAAATATTTCGAGGCAGAGAGTTTCAGACTTTCTATTTAGATTTTTAAAATACTTAAAACTCCGAAACATTTTGACAAACTCACAAAGAAATACATTAAAGGAGGGCTTACATTTTTTTCTATTTACATACACGAATATGACATTTACCCAACAATAAAACAAAGTTGACAACATCTGAAATCATATTAGATCACACTTTTAAAAAAATATATTTCCCATGACAAATGAAGAAATCTTTTCCATTTTTATTGATAACCAGCAATGAATATCAAGCCAGAATTATAACCTCACAATGAAAGAACAGGTGATCAAGTGTTTCAGGAAAAGAAGAACAAAAACCACACAGATCCACCTCAACATTAAATCGTTTCAGTAAAAAATAGTTAACAGGGTAAATCCTGAACATAATTATGTAATGTGCCTCCTTAACTTTCAGAGCAACTATGTATATGTAAGGTAAAAGTGAAAGCTTTCACAAATATGAAGGTCGTATGGGTTTGGAACGACATGAGGGTAATTAATGGCAGAATTACAAATTTTGGGTGTACTATCCCTTTAAATGATATTTGTGTGTCTCATAGCTACTTTTTGCCCCAAAATGTTGTGGTTCCATACACTTATAACTGATCAAGTAATACAATTTCATAATTAGTATAAATAGATGTTTTTAGAATAAAAATTGAAATGGTTGGTTGAAATATTTTTTTTAGTATGGAATATTAATCTGTATAAAGCTTTTTGGTTTCTGAAGAAGTGACAATGTATAGCAGATTTCCCTTGAGTAACTTAAACCAGAGCATTGACAGCCAGACAGAAAAGGTCAAATTACTTTCGTCTGCACCCAATGTTTTCTTGAACTGTCTGCCATTAGAAATAAGTCTTTCTGTAAAACCTTCAAGATTTTTTTTTTTAAATGGACACGTTTTTCATTTCTTCTCTATCTTTTTTTTCTCATTCTCTTTCTGCGGGGATTGTTAAAGACATCAGTATGATCATGATGAAGAAAGACTCTGTGGCTGGGGTTAAACAGATTCTGATTAGAGACCCTAATAGACCCAATGGGAGTCTGAAAGCTCAAAAGGGGAATAGCTTGCCTTACACAAAACATATGATGTGGCTTCTCAGCAGCACACCACAGTACAGCAGCGGTTCAGATGGAAGGCTTTGCTAATGAGATATGTTAAACCTTGCATGTCTGCAGTGAAAGTGGCATGGAGAACCGCAGTTTAAAACAGACATTTAGGCAGAAACAGATTTATTTCCACCAAATCTAAATGTTTTCATTCAGCTTTCTCTATTTTGGTGTGGCTTCAACTCCCCACATAGCAGAGTAATCAGTAGCACCATTTTGCTCTTGGGGTTCAGTTTTGGAAGTTTCTCTGATGTGCTCACCATTTTCTTGGAGACAGTTGCTAGAAAACAGTTTTCAAGTTCAAAAATGGGAGCAGCAGGACATAACGACAACAATCTTATCCAGCATGTGGGTTTCAAGCAACATCTTGTGAAGCATTTTTAATATTAACAGCAGGCATAATTAAGGTTGTTGATATTCACTGGATGCATCTGACTGTACTACAGTTCTACTACAGCGTCAATTGTGCAACTTGGTGGCAATCGCTAATTTACTGAAGACCACAACAGAGATAAAGGATCTCAAACTTTCCATTACACTGACCAAAAGCACGTTTGAAAGAAACACATGGAATTACATAACAGAGAGACTGCAGAGCCATGCATTCCAGCCAGAAAACATCTTACTCTAACCCCAGTCCCAGCTGACAGAAAAATGTTATCAGTAAAGCGTGCTTTTGTTAAACTGGATCAATAGAATAAGCTATTTTAACGTAATATGCTAAAGGTTGCCTGGTTAGTGGTCTCTTAACCTGGTTACTATTTATATTTAACAGTATTCACAGCCTTGGTGAGCCCAAGGCTGTGAATACTGTTAAATATAATTACAATAAAAAAAATGTTTTCTGTTATGTTGCAAACAGTTAATAAGTAATATTTTTGTGGAAGTACATTTTTTTGTTTATTTCAAAATTAATTTGAATCAGAAATCTTTTGTAACATCATTTCAGTTTTATCATTACTTATTCACCCTCATGTCGTTCCAAACTCATAAGACATCCGTTCATCTTCGGAACACAAATTAAGATTTTTTTTATTAAATCCGAGAGCCATCTGACCCTCCATAGACAGCAATACAACTGAAATGGTCCCAGATCCAGAAACGTAGTAAAAACATTGGTAAAAAAGTGTGACATTAGTGGATCAACTTCACTTTTGCAATGCTAGAATACTTTTTTTTGCGCAAATAAAACAAAAATAATATAATTTACTTTTCTCCCATGACTTAAGTTTCTTGCCATTTTAGAGTATCTCAACGTGCTGCATATGCAAGCTTTAATGTATTTGACATAATTAGCCTTGTTTACATCCGAGTGAAAGCATGCGCATGTCCGTAATCCACGGCTGTTAGAGAAAAACGGATGCTTATGTAGGACATAGAAGAAGAATGGTTGAGTATATGATGTTATTTTTGTTTTATATGCACAAAAAAAAAAAAAAAAACTGAAGTTGAGCCACTGATGTCACATGAACTTTTTACTACTGTTTTTACAATATTTCTGGACCTGGAATCATTTCAGTTGTATTGCTGTCTATGGAGGGTCTAATGGCTCTCTGATATCATCAAAAATATCTTATGTGTGTTCTGAAGAGGAACAACGGTCTTAAGGGTTTGAAATGACAGCAGGGTGAGTAATTAATGACAGAATTATCATTTTTGGGTGAACTAACCCTTTAATGTATTCTTGCTGAATAAAAGTATAAATATTACTGACCCCAAACTTTGAACGTTAATGTATTTTCACTATTAACACATACATAAATAACATTAAATAAAAAGATTATATTTGTTATTCAAATTGAATGCTTTGGAATGGATCGCGAATGAAAAGCAGTCAAGTAATAGACAAAAACAAATAAAAAATAAATAAGCATAGTGCATAATAGAAAAATTTATAGGGTGAATACTGGTATCTTAACTAAAAACAGTAACTTGGGTCACTGTTTTGCAAATCGTCTTTTTACAAAAAAGTAGCTCGATTAACTCGTTACGCTTACCATAATTTTTTCCTATTGGATGTTTTCTGTAAAGGAACAATGCTCAAGTTATTAGTCAGCATTTTGCATACCAATAACTTCAAAGAGATGGAAAACAAGTGCAGGAGCCTCATTAGTAGTGCTGATACTGTCAAAGTTTGTTCATGGAATGTTCCAAATAACAGGAAGCCAGGAGAAATTAGAGTCTGATAGTATTTTTTTCCATGATACACACGTCTGACACAAGAAGGTCAAACGGGTGCTCAAAGGGAGGAATGCTATGCTAAATACGCTAATCGGATGAGAGAGGGGATATGAGGTTGATTGCAAGTTATTCAGAATTTCCTGTCTGAGGTCTGTTTCCCTTTACAAATCTTTAAAATCCATATTTACACAGGGAGTGACTTTTCTCAGTGGTCCCGCGATTGACCAGCGAGGGGTCTCAGGAAAAGCTGTGCTGACAGACAAGCTGTTGGTTGGTGTATTACTGTGTTGTTCAGGCGAGCGGTGAGAGAACTCCAGCTGCGCTCTGCTAAGCGCCGGGTTGTGGACATGGTTCTCCGTTGGCCTTTTGGTCCAGGACAGAGTCGAAATAAAAACAGAGAGGTTAGACAGGAAGGAGCAGAAACATGTGACACAGTGTGTTTACTGCTTGTGCTCTCTCACCTTTTAGTCTGGCAGTCTGGAATGTTCCACTTTCACTCAACCACGTTGAAAGGAAATAAGATTTGGGATTGTGGGTGTGTTTTGCTCGAGGCTAAGGATTGGCTTTGGCCTTATGCACACGATGAAACTTTGTCCGTGTCATGAGTGCAATTCCTTAGATTTCAGGCTTACAAAAAAGGCGAATGTTCGAGACCACCGTAATCAGAGATGCCCAAGATTGTCAGTCATTCACAAAACATCTGGTGAGCTCAGTGAGTTACACGCATCCACCTGCTATGGTTTTACTTGTGGAGCGCAAACAGTCACTCTAAAATTAGATGTCTAAAACATGCTTCTCTTCAACTTGGTCTGCTACTGCTTCAGCCAGCTTAATATTGGGAAGACTTCACCATGAGACCTAGTGAAGTGTAGTGAGAGAGGGGAAAAAAATTAAAGGATTACGAGAAAGTCAAATACATGTCAAGTCAGGACAAAAGTGTAGAATGCGAGAGAGTTCCAAGAAATATAAACATCCTGTCATCTTTTACTCATCCTAATGTTGTTTCAAACCTGTAAGACCTTTTCTTAAAGGGATAGTTCCACCAAAAATGAACAATCTGTCATTAATTACTCAGGAATGCACATGCTTTCGTTATTTTTTTAT
The DNA here is from genome assembly GCA_032357445.1 of Enteromius radiatus. Lineage (NCBI taxonomy): Eukaryota > Metazoa > Chordata > Actinopteri > Cypriniformes > Cyprinidae > Enteromius > Enteromius radiatus. Next base: position 9,900,873 of record JAUCMS010000045.1, read on the forward strand.
TTTTTTTTTTTGTGCCAAAAAGGATTCTTGTAGCTTTGTAAAATCAAGATTGAACCACTGATGTCACAGACTATTTTAATGATGTCCTTAATACCTTTCTGGGCCTTGTCAGTTCTGTTGCTTTCCGTGCAAGTTCAGAAAGCTCTCGGATTTCATCAAAAATATCTTAATTTGTGTTATGAGATGAGTGCAGTTCTTGAGTAATTAATTAGTGTTCAATTTGTTTTGCTGTTAACGTTCATGGAAGGATGGCTGTGTTCATTTAGAAATGAGAAACTGTTTGTACTCTCTTTTTCACTTTTTTAAAAGAAAATTGTACAATAAATAAGGATGATAGTAACATACAGTACATTTAGTCTGCTTCAGCTTTCTGCTCTCAGACAAAGAACAATGAGACCGTGAGAGCAGTTGCAGTCCTGAGACTGTAAGGATGTGTAGACAGGTGTAACCCAAGCCCATGTGAGTGAGGTGATGAGCGGGTGCAGCCCTGGGAAAGTTTAGGTGACCCAAAAGTTGGTGCTGTTGGGTGGCTTTGTGGCTCTGTCCTCAGTATGCAGGCGGATGGATGGTCTGATAGTAAGCTCTCAACACTTATCAAGCTTGTTTTGACATTGGTAAGATCCTGTGACCCTCTGCCCTTCGCTTCTCTCAGATGAAGTCTTTCACTGCAGAGGTGAGCCTTTGTTTGAAATATTGAGGCGGATTAGAGCAGCCCACCTCTCTCTGCTGGCTGAGCTGCTTTGTTTTAGTCTGTTCCGGGATAAGGATTAAAATAAAATGTGTTTTTGTGTGCTTGTTAAAAATGATTCCCTGTTCTTTGGTTTCTTGAGTTGTCTCCTGCTCTCTTGAAAGGAATAATTCATCCAGAAATAAATGTCTACTAAAATTGTACTCCCCGCTAAGATTTAGATGAGTCTGTTTGTCCATCAGAACAGATTTGGAGAAATTTAACAGTACATAATTTGATCGCCATTTAATCCTCTGCAGTGAATGGGTGCCGTCAGAATAAGAGTTATTGTGTCATGCCAATCAAGGCTCTTAGACGGGAGCTTGTTAAAATAAACTAAAGCCTGCTGTGAACAAGACCCTGCTCTCAAGCAGCACAGATGTTACATAACGCTTTCGGAATGGAAGAACCCCTTCTTTGAGGTTCATTCCAGTCGAAGTGGCTGGGAGGTCCACCAGACGACCCTTTGTTTCCCTCATTCATGCGGTTAAGTGCGTCTGAATGTGGAACAGTGTTGTGCTGTGGGTCATCTGCCATTTTGGTGATGAGATTATGTTGAGCTGATTTAGAGTTTAAACTTCACAATGGATTTAAAGACGCTGCAATTAGCATTAGGGTTTGGTAAGAAGGGGATACATACAGCATTACTCAGCAAGATTAGCAAAGAGAACAAGGCGTGTATCCAGTGAAAGAAATTTATGGACTTAATGTTCTCGGTTATTAAGCCAGATTTACTGTACAGAAACAAGGTACCATTGACTTTTAGACTGCATCTATCAGAAATATTATTATATTGTGAAATATTACATTTTAAAGGAATTCAGTCTTGAGTCCTCTTTCAGGAACTGCAATAGAACACAAAGAAAACTAGGTCTTTGTTCACTTGGTCCACCTCTTGGTCTGGAGTCTGGGTTCGGTTATTTTAAAGAGGACTCAAGTGTGAATACTCCCTTAAGCAGTGATATATACTGTAACATCCAAAAGGAAAAATGTAATTTCAGGAAAACATAAGTGACAGGTTCAGTCACTTATCAGGGTCTTATATAGTGGAGTAAAATAGTTAGATCCAGATGCTATCTTACATATAAAGATCCGAAGCTGGCTTCTCATACTATTGCTATTCAGACTTTTTTCCAAATAAAGTGAGGAATAAAATTAATTTTTTCTCACTTTCATTTCTCTTTAAAACCTTTCCAGGCTCAATTAAGTACAAGAAGGGGAGGATGAGGATAGTTGATATTGATGAGTTGAGTTGATATAAAAGGACATTTTAAGTAGTGCGTATTAGTGCTTAGCTGCTACAAAAGACCTGATTGTGTCGAACGAATATCAGTAATGCCAAGACACATCCTACTGTCCCTTTCTTGTTGTTAATATTGACTGTGAAATTTAGAACATTTAGAACTTCTGTTTTAATTCCAAGGAATTTCCCGTGTGCTTGACATTATGTGCTCAAGAAGGCATTAGACATCACCAAACACTCCAAGTCACACTTCCACAGTTAAGGAGCTTTGCTGATTTTTTCCAAGCAGACAGGAAACAATAAAACAAAACGTCATGACTACTTGATCTGGGATGCGTTTCCCAAAAGCATTGTAAGCGTAAGTTGATCGTAGCTCTATTGGTATCAATTGGTCTACAATGTACTTAAGCTTAGGATGCTTTTGGAAAACGCTGCCCTGGTTTGTTTGTAAATAGCTAACCAGGATGAATTTGGAATTCAACATTATTTATTAAACTAATTATTCAGAAATATTGATTCATAAGTAAGCCCAGATCAAATCTGATGACTTTAGTTTTGTTTGTTTTTTTTCAGTTGAACACACACACACACACACAAGGGAATAAGAATTTTCTACAGAAATGGATCTTTCTTTGGAGTTGTTTTGAAACAGACCTAGTAATGAAGCATCTTTTTTCCTGAACTCCTCCTCGTCAGTATTCCCGGCACTGCTGATAAGGCCAGTGACATAATTTGCTGTACTGTAGTCAGCACCACACCTCTGTGAACATTTATTGTAATATGCCAGGTATGTTTTCAAGCTGTTCGTGAGGTAACATCAAAAATCTTTAGCAGCTTGTACAGATGTGTTCAGACCTGAATGCCGCAGAGGATTTTAACTTCTGATGTTGGATAAATTTGCCTGTGCTCTTGCCACACCCCAACTATTCAGTGGAGGTATGAAAACATATACACAATTAAAGGGATTATTACAAGGTCACAATCCAAAGGTCACTGGTACTGCAATACAATAAGGTACAGTTCGTTAATGTTAATTAATGTATGAGGTATCATGAACTAGACCAACATGAATGAATTATTTTTCAAATGTAGTAGTCTGTGTTTAAGTACACTATCATTCATAGCTAATTAACTACCTGGTTTCATGGCATAAACATACCTGGGTGCACTTTTTAGCAAGATGTGAAATATAGTATGTACCAATAAGTACACATCACTGCAGTTTCCAAAAGAAATGAACACTAGAGGCAGTAAAACTCCCAGACACCCTTTATTGCACTTGAGTGCGATCACCAACAAAACACAGCCATTTGATGCTGTTACTGTCTGCAGTTCTGAATCATGACCGGGATCTTTTATAGCTGAGGACGCTCCATCTTTCAGTATCAAACGATGTGCAAATCCAACAGGGCATTGTTTCTAAAACAAACACACTTGAGAAAGTTGCTTGCCCTGGAAAAACAAAGGGCATCCACTATTCACGTAATGCTGGGTTCTTTTGTAAAGCTTAACAAGGTTATCTTTCCCTTACAACCCCCCCCAAAAAAACACACTTCTTTGGAAAAGGCCTACTTCCAGCGCAAGACACGTGCAGTGCAGCCGAATGAATCTCACTCTCTCTGGCCTGCGCGGACAGCCGTGCGCCTGCTTTCGGGAGAAATGCCCATATAAGGAGTTCCATCCTCGACTACATCATTAAGACAAACCATTTTAAAAAACTCTCTGAAACTTGTACAAACCCAGAAGATATTTGGCACATAAATACTTGGTCATATGTCCAAATTGGTTTTTGAAACTTTGTCCATGCATAGCATGAGAATCCAACTTTTTAACAGTGTAAACAACTCTGAATGCAAAAAGACTAGTCAATTAATTTACCTGTCTTTGACATTACTAATATCTAAAATGTACACGTTGTTCCATGGTCTGTGCCAAGTGGAGAGAGAGTAAGAGTTCACATTTTAATCACAAATGGGCTCAGGAGGCAGATCATGACCTGTTCGGCCTACAAGGCAGAGGTTTTGACATGTAGGAAAACGTGACTGTGAGATGGACTGGTAGAATAGACATTGTTCTCCAGAACTCATCATTATTAACAGTTCAGTGCAAAATCTTGCGCTTGGATAGTACTATGCCGTTGTCTCAAGCAGTTGGAAGTGTTTCTGCTAACTAAATAAGAGTTTTATGTTTAAACTGCTGCTTTGATTGTCACCGATTCAAGCGTTACTGCATAACAGATGAAGTTTCTTCTCATTTGGAAAGCGTTACAGTAGTAGTTCTTAAAATACCATTGAAGTGAACTGATTGACAAGATTTTGATCTCTGTTGTATTTCTGCTATTTGAACATAGTATTCCCAACCTGAAGCCAGAAGCAGCTTTTATGTGTTAGCCTTGAAAGCCCCGTCACTCGAGCCTCTAATGTGGCCGCACTCACTGCAGGGTTAATTAGGTCCAGATGCTATCGCAGAATTATCCCTGAGGGCATTGTGAGCTAAATATTTCAGTGGCAGCTCCGGCACAGATAAAGTTAATAACAGAAGGCTTTGGACTAATCGTAGAGAGCGGCTCTTCAGTTCACCCTTGGTGAGATCGGCTGGAATGTGTCCCTTTCAACACTCCTGGTGTGATCCGATCAAAATCAAAATAGTGACACATAAAGACTAATGCTTTCTCTTCCCCCGCCTCCTTTTCCTGCTACTATGTAATGGATCTAATAATATAAAAATGAGCAGATGGTCTGGATATGACCAGATATCTATGATATTAGAATTAAAAAGCAATAAAGGATATCAAATTTTGTTTTTCCCTCTGATTTCACTTTTTTTCTGCGAACAAAACGTTCTAATGTGAGTTTATCTGTATGTTCCTTATTAAACTTAAGTTACGTAAAACCAATTTTCACCACTGGCAAAGGATTATTTTAAAGAAATTTTGTTTTGGTTTAACACAGTTTTTTTGTTTTGTTTTTGTAAGCTTTGTTCCCCTACGACTTGTCCACAAGCATTAATGTTACCATGTTGACAGTGTGCGGGGAATCTCACTTTTTGGTACATTCTGTTGGCAAATGTTTTTTAAATTTGAACCTTCTGTTTCATCTATCCAATGTCCTCCCCTCTCCCAACCTTTACAAGTGAATCCAAAATGACCTACTCACAACAGGTGCTGTTTCAGTGGATAGGCATGATAACACTAAGGCCCAATCCCAATTCTACCCCTTACCCCTACACTTACCCCTACCCCTCCGTTTGGCGCGTTCACGTGTAG
>JAUCMS010000045.1:9906300-9917665 GCA_032357445.1 Enteromius radiatus
TATTTCAAGGGGCAAGGGGAAGGGGCGAGGGGTAGGCAAAGGGGTAGAAAATAGAATTGGGATTGGGCCTAAATCCCTTTTCTGGACTGCACTGAAAAATCAATTGAAGGCATCTCTTAAACTATTTTCTGTTAAAATTTTAGTCAAAATATTTACTTTTTCAACCTGAAAGTGAAAAAAGTCAGAAATGTCATTTTACCAATGTTTTTGAGAATGCAGTCAGTAATACTTCCTGTCCTGTCCTGTCCTGTCCTGTAGATTTAAGGATTATCACCGACTTGCTGTTTATCGTTGTTTGCTGAGTGGAATCATTGAGACTATGTGTCAAAATCTGGCCTAAAATCCATTTCCTGAGAAGACTGTAGGATGATAATAAATTGTTTTTACACCCTGCTTTTACAAACAATCCTGTCTATTCAGATCTTGTAGTTGTGTCCCATGCTGCCTATGACATCTGTGTGTTTGTGTGTATACTGGGGAAAAGTGAAGTGACTTGTGGCCGGGTATGGTGACCCATACTTGGAATTTGTGCTCTGCATTTAACCCATCCAACATGCACACAGTGAACACTCACACACACCGTGAACACACACCCGGAGCAGTGGGCAGCCATTGCTGCGGCGCCCGTGAAGCAGTTGGGGGATCGGTGCCTTGCTCAAGGGTCTCACCTCAGTCGTGGTATTGAAGGTGGAGAGAGCGCTGGTTATTCAACCTTTGGGTTACAGGTCCAACTCCCTATCCATTAGGCCACAAATCTTTCAAATGGTGTCAAAACGAGTAAATTAATTGATAAATCTTAATTTTTTTCAGTTTCCGATTAAATTTAAATAAGTACTGCAGTTCATTCAGAAGTTACCTGCTTCTAAGCCAATGACTGACTGAGCAAACAGACAGCTGTCTTTGATTTCAGACGCAGCCCCTGGAAGTCAGACATGACTGGCTGACCTTCATCAACAGGTATTTTGTGCTTGGAGACTGAACAACCTACTTTAGAGTCTAATCCAAAACTGACACTTGAATAAGGACATATCTTCAAAGCCTTATGTAACTGAACATTTGGCATTGATTGGAGCGGCATTTGTGTTAAAAGCCACCTTAAATTTACTGGCTATTTACCTTGATTCGAGACGCGGCTGTAATTGAGCAGCCCTGCTCTCCAGAGATTCAGAAACTGCTTCTAAGATATGCCCTAGGAGGTGCTGGAAGTCATTTTTCAGTAAATAACTGCAAATTATCCTGAAATATAGACCCTAGCAATTTCCTTTTTGTGTGTTTGTTTTGGCTTCAGATGTAAATGTGAGGCTATAAATGAAAATGTGTTTCAGTGTTTTGAAGAGTCCCGTGGTAATGGTTCTCAGTGGAACAAAGGCTTATTTGTCCTATTTTGAGCTTCATCAACTCAAAGTTTAGAAGAAATACATGAATGATCAGTTGAAAAGCTCTCTATAAAACACAATAACAGTATGTTTAAATGACTTTACATGAATATCTAAGACCTAAAGACACTGTCGTTAAAATGTGCAGTATGATAACTTTTTAGAAATGGCAACTCCAGCCTGCAAGTTTGTGGTTCCCAGCAAGTCTGAGAATAGCAACATGAGTTTCCACATGTATTGTGTGCTCTTTGTGGTAAAGAACATATGAATAGAAGCAAATAGCTCACTTTGTGTTCTTTGGAGAGCGTATATGTTCTTCAACCCCTGCAAGTTTCTGGACTGGCAGTTTTATGTCTTTTACTCAGAATATCATCTGTTTGAAGACCTGAACCCCCAGAATGCCGTTAAAGACCATAAATCCACCATGTACACTTGGCTGTGTTTAATGGAATTACCTTATACCCTGGAAGGCCGGATGTTTCCGAAGAAGACCAAACAGACATGTTATGCAGTGACAGTTCATTCTCAGAAGTCATGTGGAACACAGGTGCAACACAGTACCAGAGGTGCATTTGAACCTGTAAGAGACACTATTTTACTGTTTATCTGCTTGGATAAAGCTATTTTACAGTGGGTACGGACCCCTTTAAATTTTTCACTCTTTGTTATATTGCAGCCATTTGCTAAAAACACAGAATTGTTGACATTTTTGCAGACCCTTTGCTGTGACACTCATATATTTAACTCAGGTGCTGTCCATTTCTTCTGATCATCCTTGAGATGGTTCTANNNAGAAATAAGATTCTCTGGTCTGATGAGACCAAGATAGAACTTTTTGGCCTTAATTCTAAGCGTTATGTGTGGAGAAACCAGGCACTGCTCATCACCTCAAATACAGTCCCAACATTGAAGCATGGTGGTGGCAGCATCATGCTGCAGGGGTGTTTTTCAGCTGCAGGGAGAGGACGACTGGTTACAATCAAGGAAAAGGTGAATGTGGCCAAGTACAGGGATATCCTGGACGAAACGTGTATTAGATCAAAAGGGTGCTTCTACTAAATACTGAGCAAAGGGTCTGAATACTTAAAACCATGTGATATTTCAGTTTTAGTTTTTTAATAAATCTGCAAAAATGTCAACAATTCTTTGTTTTTCTGTCAACATGGGGTGCTGAGTGTACATTAATGAGGAATGAACTTAGCAACTTAGCAAATGGCTGCAATATAACAAAGAATGAAAAATTTAAGGGGGTCTGAATACTTTCCATACCCACTGTATATAAGTAGGGTTTCACAAAGGTGTATCACTTTCCCTGATTTTTTTCAGAATCAGTCGAATTTACTGCAAAATTTCCAGCCTTTTGCAACCCTAGATATAACATTTAAATTTACACAACTTATCCTGTTCATAATTTTTCCTTAAAAGCATGCTCCCCAAAATGACAATTTTGGCTTTAATCACTTGTCTATGTTGTTCCAAATCTGTTAAAGCTTTGTTCTGAAAAATTGTAAGATATTTTAGTAAAAACTGTCAATATTATTTCATATTGTACATCATAATGTAGTGATACATAGGACTACTGTAAATTCACTATATGGTTCCTTTATAGAGTTTGGGTGGTCGGAAGCACAGCGGTTGTAGTTTTCAACTACCAGAAGCGTTTTACCACAGACTGTTCCTTATTTCCACAGAATCCCACACCTTTCCAGACAGTAGCCTTTGAACTCAGCACTCCGTACCGCTAATTGCAAATTCACATGGTTGAAGCTGCCACCTGTCTGTGTTGTACTCAGCAGTGCACTTCATGTAATAGCAGCCATATGTTTTTGTTAAATGTTATTGCCATACCTGTCTGTTTCTATCTGACCTGCCCTCTAAACCACTCCTTGCTGGACCATTTAACTCTATATTCACTGCACAGAAAAAACACTGACTGTACTTTGTACTCGAAAGACAAAAGCTACCTTTGGTCTTGTTGATGGAAAATGTCTAAATTTGAATACTTTTTATGTTTTATGTAATAAATGATTGATGTAATGTATATGTTCGGCTTAAGGGGAGACATTGTGTGTTGACAATGTAAAACTTCACTTGAGCTAGGTTTTGTCTGACATCTTAGCAGCTTAGGGCTATCTTTTGTGACCTGGCTGAGACATGTCCCATCTCATACCCAATACATCCCATCATAAGCATCATATTGTTTTCATTTGTGCTCATTGATGACTATAAGATGCAGTGGGGTGACTTAACATCACAGATTTACTGATAGTTTACTTCAAAATTAAATATTCAGACCTTAGTTCAATAAGCAACCAGTTTTCTTACAAATCACAAGCTAGCGTCACATCAGAGAGCTTAAAATTAATATTTCACCAATTTCACCCCCTGTGGAGGATCATTTCAGGTCAGCTAAGCGTGTCCTTGACCTGCTTTTCCAGTCCATTTTTAAAAGTCTGAGGTCTGTATATAAACTCCCTTACACTCCCTTGTTCCTGGCAGTAAAATCCCACAATGTTAGTTATCCTAAGAGAAAACCATTCAGGTTTATATTGTAAAAGATTAGGTACCATACTATCTGGTGCATGACTTTTCCCCCCTTGTATATAATATTTCTGAATCTGAAATGTAGTACTGTTCCATGCATAGAACTGTTCAAGTCTCTACATGTTCATCAGTGCTTAGCTTGGTCTCTAACCACAAGTGTTTCTTTTTTAAAATCATTACAGGCAAAGTTTGTGAATGCTTTGTTTAGTGAAGGTGCTTTTTCCTAGTATAGGGACGTCTTCTTTGAAAAGCCAATACATTTATTTGAATATCTTTCATTGTAAGTGATGACAAATATACAAACATTGCAAATAACTTCACTTACTGTAATTTTTTTCTTTTGCATGGTTTCATGCATTTGGCAATTCAACAACATGAATTATATAAAAAGTAAAATCATGTACACTACTATATATATATATATATATATATATATATATCAAAAGTGACAGTGAAGACCTTTACATTTTTTTTCCAGAAAAGGCTGTTTTTTGAACATTCTTTCATCCAAGAGTCATATCCTAACATTTATAAAAATAAGAAATGCTTCTTTAGCACCAAATTCACCTATTAGAGTAAATTTAGCTAGAAATATATTACAGTACATTTTAAATATATTAAAATAGAAAGCAGTTAAGTTGTAATATTATTTCACTGTGTTACTGATTAATTAAAGAAGTCCTGCATAAGTTTTTTTTTTTTTTTTCAAAAACATTGAAAAATCTTACTGACCCAAAGACGTTTGAACTGCAGCCAATATATTGTCCTGCATAACCTTGCTTTGGCATAAAAACAATTTTACAATTTTAACTGATCTCGCAAACAGAAAACCTCATGCTTGTATGTTTCTCCTTAGAGGTTTAACTGCAAAATGGTCCATTTTATCGCTGAAATGTCCTTGGCGTTCCCTTCACATTTCCAGAGTGCTGGTTGAAGGCCCGCAAAAGAGCAGCTTTCTGAAGGTGTCACTAAAATATGGAACATCTTGTATAGAATAATCACGCTGTTTAAGGGATTCTGCCAAGTTCATGGTTTGGGCCTGTTGGTTCTCTTGAGTCATACAGTATGTGCAGATGTTGTCCAGTGCTTTCCTGCACCTTATGTCCTTTCCTTGATCTTACTCTGCTGGCGTGTGTCAAACTGTTGACTGGAATGACTCTCTGCTTTATTACCCTGTACGAGTGGCCTTTCATAAAAAGGAACAAATTCAATATAATGATTGCCTGTGGTATCTTCCTCACCAAAACCAGTGACCTTATAAGCTGGGAAAGGTGAACACAAGCTCACATCTTTATTATGAATGTTTCATTTAAACACTTGAACATGCTTGTAATTTAAATGTGGTGTGATATAATGTAGTACTTTGCTATTTGTTAATATACAAAATAGAGATCAATATGGTAATAATTGTTAAAAAGTGACAGTAAATATGTTTTGTATGTCACAGTTTTCACAAAAATGTTAAGCAGTGCTACTGTTTCCAATTTTGATAAGAAATGTTTCCTTAGCAGCAAATCAGCATAGAATGATTTCTGAAAGAAATCCATGGCATCTGTGTATGTGTGTGAGAGAGTGTGTGTCTGATATTCATGGGAACGGTTGAGACGATGGGTACAGGCTCAGTCAGAGAGAGCAGACGAACTGGCGCTGTTTTTGTCCTGGTGACTCCATGACAGAAGTTGAGAGCTCACCAAGACCTTCATCTGGGATACCAGCCAAAAATGGCCGGAGTGAGATACACTGTCAGCACTGGATTAAACATTCAGTCCCCCTTCAGCAATAAACTCATCTTCTCATCCCTCCCTATGACTGCAGAGAGGCGTTCTGATTCAAATCAAAAATATATAATGAAGGGGAATAAATAATAGTAACACTTGCAAGTGTTTTGTTTTTAAATAATATTATTTAGATTAACTTGAAACAAGATATAAGATTACAAGATACATTTAACCTAAGATATTTCAATTTTTTAATTAATTGTGATTTTTTGGGGGGGTTTAATCATATATCAATTTTTATGTATTAATATTTAAATAAATATTAATATTTATTCAATTATTTAAATATGATTATCATTATATTTCTGTCTGATGAGAACATATCGTAATCAGATATCATTATATTTTTCTGGTTCTGTGGATCGATTAGTAATTTGGCATGATGTATTGTGTTTCTCTGATCTTGCTGTCTAGACCTCGAGAGCTTCAGCATGCCAGTTCTCACAGCTCCGTTACTCCAGCAACAAACCCTCAACACGTCTGTTTGTTAGAAACACTGAAGTTAAACAAGGCCAACGCATGCCTTCACCTCTGTCAAACACACAGGGCCAATCCTCTTCTCTGTCAATGCGTCGCAGTAGTGCGTCACACACTAGGTAAGCAATGCATTTAAATATGAGCAAGTTCTCATCTTCCAAAAAGTGCAAGATGTGGTGAATTATCTTGTCAAGCACGGGAGAAGGTTTGGGCATCTGTTAATGCTCCAGGGTCTGATTTCTAAAGCGCACGTACAATTAGATCCATGTATTTGAGTCTGTATTAAAAGGAAGCAGCAACTCTTCATCTTCAAAGGCATAAAGCATGCAAGCAAACTTATTGTGCCTTGATGCTTAAATAATGAATTGATAAATGAAAAATGGATTCATATCAAAGTAATTTTGCACATGTCAGTTATTTGTTTATTTATTTTCATTGAAAAACCTACTGAAGCAGTTTATAATTCACTAACGTTTAAAAGTTTGGTGTTTAAGAGTTTTTAAAAAAAGAAGTCTCTTATGCTCACCAAGGCTGAATTTATTTTATCCAACATAACAGTTAAATATGTTAATATAGAACTGTTTAATACATGCTTAAAATGAAATTTATTTATGAGATGAGTTCAATGTCACACGATCCTTTAGAAATCATTCTAATATCTTTTTATTATAAATGTTGAACAACAAAATCAACACCAAAACGCATCCCTGGTTATTTTTTATGGATACTACGATACTACTATTTTTATTCTTATTTGTAACTTTTTGTGTTAGAAGGAATTCACACAAAAATGTATACAGACAGACAAAAAGGCTGTGACATTCCAGCCTCTTATTTATTCTTCTAAATCATTCATAGCAGCGTTAAGGAAACTATCATCAGGTTCTGGGTGCTTGTACACATGTCTTTAAAAATGAGGCTCCTGCTGGTGTTATTTAATAACAGGTCCAACATCCACTCTGAAAATTAGTGTTTTCTTATTCTACCCACACCTTTTCCTTTTTCTGTTAGGAGTGCTGTTTTGGCGTAGGTCCTGAATAAACACCTTACACTCATCTATAGAAAAGGTTTTTCTTACACCTGAGCACTCAAAGCGTCTCACTGTGAACAACACATGACTCCTGATCTGATCAAATTAGGTCTAAAATAGATAACACAAGAAATAATACGGAAAAAGGAAGTTGTCTGTCGTGTCTGGGAGCTCGTGCATTGGTTAATGGTGTGACAGATACTGGATCAGGCAAGACTGCTTAACTCACTTTGATAAGTCTCAAGCTGACATGCTTCCTGAACTTGTCACGCCGCCTCCTGTGAGCTTCACACGCGTGCCGTTCTTATCTCCTGTGCTGTGACAGCCTTCACATGATTAAAAAGCTTAAGCTGTCACCAAAAGGAAGCAGGCAGATTTTGTAGGAACTGAACCAAACTATCAATCAGCTAATATAGTTTATATCTCACGTCTCTCTTGTATAAGTTTCTCTTGCAAGCTGATGGATTTCGTTTTAAAAATATTTTTATAATAATATTTAATATAACCCAATCTAATCTTACAGTATGTAATAAATTGTGGAAAAGTAATAAAATATTTTCCCTTAGTTCTTAGGGAATTTCTGAAAAATGTAGCTAATGAAGATTGAAGTAGTTTCCTCCTTAAATGTCATGAAAGCTGGAAGCAGGAACTTTTTTTACAGGAATAAAAGGTCTTTTTTTCCCCTATGATTTTGTTTGTGTATGTGTGATATTTCTGCATGGTCTCATATTTTCAGAAGTTCTCATTTGCTACTGTCTGGCGAAAAATGACCTGGGGCGTGAGTGTCAAATACTGTTAAATTACACCCCTATACATTCTGCATCAAACCTATTATATTACCTGATATATGACTATAGCGCTATTGTATGGTTATCGTTATGATAGGAGTGCAAGAAAGTCTAAAGACCTGAAGATTGATGAGAAAGGAAGGGGAAATGTATATCTATGGATTTAGATCTATTGTACCACTTAAATACAGTACGTATAACCATTATGTCAATGTCCTAGTATAATACAGCTGCTGCATAAATCACAAAAACGTCCCCAAGAATGCCTTCCCAGTGCAACATTTTAGGCTAAAATCAACATTTAGTACTCAGATATCAGAGAAAATATTTAGTTTATCAAAGACCTTATAGAGAAAGTAGATTTGCTAGGATTGTGTCCTTTTTACTTTCCTTTTCAGTGTTGTCAGATGTGTTCTTTTGTCTGACGACTATGAATAAAACCACTTAATAATAGTTGAATTGATCTAATCTTATGCGATTACTATAAACTGGTCCTTTCATTCATGCTTGTGGAGTGAAGACTAACAGTGAATGAGCTGCAATCCACATTAATCGCCTGTGAGCCACCATGTGAGGTCCACAGTCAGCTGACTCAAACTATATTGTTGATTTTATGTCTTCAACTTAACTTTAGGATTATTATTCCTTAATCCAAAACAATGCACAATCACTTGACAGAGAGAAATAATTCAGGCAGTTAAGATTGGTCATACAAGAGGAAGTGTGGCTTTCTCTGCACATGCACGCATAAAGGAATACAGTTCTTGTGGTCGCAGATGATGTAAAGGCTTTCTCTCGTAATTTATTCACTCTCATGTCGTTCCAAAGTTGTGTGCTTTTTCTTCTTCTCTCTAAAAACAATTGAAATTGAGTAAATAATGACCAAAATTTTGTTATTAAAAACCATCTTGAAGTGGCACCTTGTGAATACGGAAATCTCATCAAGCCATGGTCAGATCTCGGGGTGTATTGCATATCTGCGTCTGATGAATAAACTCATGCAGGAGCTGTTTGGCAGAGCCATTAAATTCTTTGTGGCTTTTCTGTCTGTAAGGTATGACAAAACAGTCTGAGCTTCAGACTAAATCAGAGCCGCAGCCACAGTGTTTGTAGGATTCTGTAGCATATGTTTAGCAATTATGTGTAATACCTTCCAGTCTGTAGCCATTATGGCTAATGATAATGGAGAGTGACATATTTTATTTTCTTTCACACAAATATTATGTAAGAGTCTTATTTTGAAGGTGCAAAAGTATTTGACATGAACCTTTCTGGCTATCCCAATTACCAGTGTTTTCGTTTGTGGTTGTCTCTTCAGGGAATGACTGTTAATAGAGCGTTTTGAATTTAAGATTTGCTGTTAACCATAATGTCCATGTTTATGTAAGAGATGAATTTAAAGACATAAGGAGAAAACAATATTCTTAGTGTGTGTGTGTGTTGTAGTAGAAGTAGTATGTGTATAGTTCGAACAAAAAGGAAAACTTCATGTCAATTCAAACCTGTATGTCTTCTGTGAAAAAAACCCCATTTATTATTATTATTAGTCCTGTTTTTGATTCATTTTTTATAAAATAACAAAATTTTTAACAAAGACTTGCTGTAATATTTTATCTGAATTGTCTTTTTCCACTGCAAATTATTTCAAATAACTTATATAACCCTCAGTGTGTTTTGAAAGTACTTAAGCGTTCTCAAATTGACATTTCGTTTATTGTGGTGTATACTGACTATACATTTGTTTATTTTTCTTTCACTTTCAAGTGTGACTAGGATTCGTCTGGCCCCTTTGCCGTGCATTCCTGAGTCAAGGGAATGTGCTCTGAAACATCACACCATCGCATCAGCCTTGGTCGTTTTCATGCTTAGGTTAAAAGCCATAAATAGATGTTCTCAGACCGCACAGAGTGACTCTTAACTTCCTCGTCCCATCCCAGGAATGAAGTCCTGACAAACGCGATCTGTTCTGTGTGCCGGTGGGTGGCCAGTGGAGGTCACTGCCCTGCTGAAGTTGAGACGGGACCAGTGTGAGTTTCACACCTCAGCTAAACAAGCCTCGCAGGAGATAATATCTCCTCTAAACACATCTGTGATCTCTCTGTTCGTCCAGAGAGAGTGAGTATGTGCTGAGAAGCAGGTCTCAGGTCAAGCTATAGAGTTTAGGGTATATTGGGGAAGTAAGACCGGTTTGACTGACAAATATTCCAACTAATATCAGGCAGTGGGTCATTGTGTAGCCAAGCTGTGTTTTGGGCATCAAAGCAGCATTATCAGTGAATAATCTGCAGGCCCCTGAATAGCTCATGTCTGTTCAGTAGCTTCTGGCCTGGTTTGGATGGCAGCCATGGAAGGCATCATGGAGATTGATTAGAAGGATGATGTCACACTAATGTTATTCCAGGTTCATCTTGTATGTAGATTATGATCTGCAGGGCTGGACATCGGATACGTGTCTGGATTTGAAATAAACTAGATGAGTTTCATTTGGCTATGAAAAACTATTCAGGAATGGATTCTTTGTGATTTGAATTCTGTCACAATATATAAATATGTAGCACAAAAAACATTTTTAGTCAAAACAAAACAAAATTGTGAGAATTCTTAGTTGTTGTCACTTGATTGATACAATTTTACATCTGATTGATGCATTTTCTATTTTAAGCACAGGAAGAATGCACATGGTGTCTTATAAATAGTGGCGAGAAAACATCTGTCAATGAGATTTATGACCATCAGCTAGTTTCCTTATGTCACATGTTTCTTGGTAAGACTGAAGGCATAACATTTTTTTTCACTTGCTGCCAATGGGTTCAACTTGGTTGGTTTCTGTTATTCTATGGTACAGAATTTAAATGACTAAATACGTGAACGCCTGTAATATGTCTAAACATGTTGAGAAAATTGCATTTGTGTGCATTTCCTGCATATTCATAGAAGGACAATTTTAAGACACACTATGAGTCTGTGAAAGTCATTTAGTGGGAAAAGAATGACTCTTAAGTTCAATAACCCTTAAGTTAAACATTCTATTACCCTTAAGTTAAAGACTCCCTTGAGACCTGGATTAATCAACCATTATATGATAGAGCACAAAGTATTCAGTTAAGCCTGTTTCTGTGAAAATTAAATTTTTTTGGTTCTGCCAGAAGCTGCTTGTCATAGAGATCCTGGTAGAGAAATGTACGTTTTTGTTCAAGGCAGTATAGCTGAATAGCTATATCCACTGTCCAGTTCTTTCTTTCACATATTATGTTGTCTGGTTGGCCTCAGGGACCAGTGACACATACATATTTATTAGGGATGCACCGATCCGACTTTTTCAGTCCCGATACCGATATCGATACCTGGCCTTTGTATATCTGCCGATACCCG
>JAUCMS010000045.1:9918428-9966223 GCA_032357445.1 Enteromius radiatus
AAATCCCAGTGCTTTAGTTTTCATTAATTCAACTATGCCATAGCGGCAAGACTGTTAAATAAACATCTTATTGTGCTACTGCTTTATATTACATTACATTAGCAACTGCAAAATAAGACTCAGAAAAGGGCGGTTAGTTTCATGTGATGGCATATTTTTTTCATTCAGTGTCTGGTATTTCTTAACTATGCACATTTTGTCTCCTGTCTTTCTGCAGGACTCATACATCACGGCTAAATTGCTTTCTTGATGTTATTCGTGACAGTTATCCAAAATCTAGTTTTCGAAGGCAGCTGTGGGAAAAGACCCACACCACTGCTCAAAATTAATCATTTTGTAATAATCATTTTATGGTTTTTTGTGTCATGCTCTTCCTCGAAGCTGCCAGTTTTTGCAAGAGCTTTGCACGAGCTGCTGGTTTATGATATGCGGCGATGAATTCGATCTGCTTGCTGTCATCACCTGCATCCCACGAGGAGCTGCTGCTCGCACAAGTCATTGCCTCAAAACAAAAACAAATTGTTGGAATTGACTGTTTGCATATGCGTCTGTGTGTTTGTAGAGGGTTAACGGACCGCTGAGTAATGAAACAATACCCGCTCTGTTTGCTCTCAGTTGAACTGACGCCATGTTGTTCCTATGGCGACCTCCCGGAATGAGAGATGTCAGGACATTCCAGGCATTCTGTTGCAGGACATAGGTGAAGAGTCCAGTGGGATGGAACCAAGCCCTCTCGCTGTTTTCTCTTTCTTCTTGCATTTTATAAGCCCATTATGTAATTGCTGGTCTGCTTGTATCACTTCTGAGAGGGATAATAGAGGTTGTGCTGGACAAAGTTAGACCTGATGCTTAGACCCTTGACCTTCACTCACTCACTCACTCACTCTGTCCAGAGGAAGCTTGCTGAAATCAAAAAGATATGACATGAGGTTGCTCTTTCAAAATTGTACATGTTTGTACTATGAACATTCACTTGCATGGTTAGGTTTCTGTGCATATTATCCAACCTGGTCTCATAAAAATATGTACCTCTGTACACATTTTTAACATGTCTTATTGCATGTTTTGCTGCAGTTTCAAAGAGAAATGTCCACTTAGTGGCGCTAAAACACGGAATTGAAATCTCTGGACTGTCTGCAAAACTGATATAAAAATGTATTTGTTGATGCAACTGTGCCATTTCTACTTCCTTTTACACAAATTTGTCGAACCATGGTTACACGGGATTCGGATCGGAGCTCCTCGCCTCTCAAGTATGTCTCTGTACTCTGTGAGCTACCATCTATGAAATCCCATATGAAGCTGGATATGTGTGATGCTAACATTCAAAACCATCAGTTTTCAAATATCCCAGCATATTAATATTGAAGTCATGACATGATATTCGTCAAGTAATTTAGCGAAAATTATGCCTTATTAATCAAAACTAAATTTGTGTGAAAAGGAATAAAAGGTGTCTAGATATTTACTGCCTCTAGTGTTCAGTTCTTTTGGAAACTGCAGTGATATGTACTTGTTGGTAGATATTTCATGTCTCACCCACCCAGGTACGTTTATGCCATGTGACCAGGTAGATAATATCTTATGTATCACTATAAAGAATTTTTTTTATTTGTAATAATATAAACAATAATAAACAACTTCCATTATCTGGCAGTTAAAGGTCATGGAGGTCATAGCATTACCAAGCATCCTAATGCCTAATCCTAATGTTCTTTTTCACTTGGGGGTCACAGTTTAGAGCCTTAAGGCATACATTTCCTCCATGCTCTCCCTGTATTTAATACCTTAACCATTTAAACATGTTTTCCTCCACCTGGTTTTGATTGTTTACTCTCTATTATCAATCTCTCCCGAGAGCTAATAGTGAGATTCCTGATGTTTCTCTGACCTTGATAGCCGTGTTTTGTGTGAGATGCATGGTCATGTTATTGTGCAATTTTTTAAGGAACACAATTTTCTTTCTGAATTGCATTACTTTGGCCTTTTGGCAATCTCTGAAAACTTTTAGATTGTAAACAAGTAAATTGCCAGGACAATGCCCCCTATTCTCTTTAAACAGGGGGCATCCCAAGAGTATCCACGGTGGTACTGCAGGGATATTTATATTTATAATATGCAGAAACAAATATACATAAACAAAATCTTAAATTAATGTCAACTAAATTGAAACCTCATAAATATAAATATTTAATTCTTTTTAGCCACTAAGGACTCCAAAATATATATATATATATATATATTGACTCCACCTTAAAGCACCAACCGCGGACTCAGTAGTCATACGTCACTAATAGCATCCTCATATAACAGGGACTGCTCTCCCCGTGTCTTCTAAACTTGAATATGGACCATCGCACGTCCCTGTCATTCATTAACGCTGTCTCCATTTTCACTTTCCATCCCCTACTGCCTGAGTGACTTCCAGTAACTCTCCCGTCCCCCCACGCACATACATTTTATTGGGAGGGGTTTTTATTTACCAAGGACCTCCCCTTTCAGTGCATTCATTTAAACTGTATTCTAAATAAAAGCCTCACCTTAAGGCTGCTGTGAATATTTAGTTTGTAGGCCTTTTAATGTGAAATTTTAGACATATCATGAGAGTTGTAAAAGTGAAGTTACTGTAATTAACTGTGATTATTTCCAAATAGTGTGGGAAAATATGTGATGTCTGTTTATAAGAAACATCTGTGTCTCCAAATTTTTGATATACCAAAGTTCATTTATATAAGACATATATGTTTTGTTTTTTTTAAAGAAGAACAAGATTTACCCTTGGTAGCATTTTGATACCGCAAAATATTATATTTGAAAATGCTGTAAGAAAATTGGGATAAAGAATGATTAGAACCTACTGTATCTGCTCTGGATTTAGATCTTTATTTTATTCAGCTATTTACATTTTGGACACAGAAGAATATTCCCACTGTTTTGGAGTAATGGAGATTGGACAGGAAATAGATATGAACAAATCTGAACTCACATCACCTGCTTTAGCATCAGGGCTCCATGTGTCAGATCCACTATTTCAAAAATGATGTGAACTGGAAGTCATAGACTTGCAATGATTGAAAGAATTACATATAAGTCATTTTTTTGCAGCGGAACCCTACTAGAGTAAACCAGCCAAAAGAATTGATATTCACAGGCAATTTATTGCACAGCCATGATGAAATACTGTCAGCTGATTCTCTTTAAATGGAAACAAGGTCATGAGTTACGATGTTAGAAACATTGTAGGATAAGTCTTTCAATGACCTAATTCGACTGAAAACCGTATTAAATGGTCTCATGCAGACCTGCCTGAAATATTATTTGCAGAGTTATAGATATGCTCTGCTTTTGTGACAAGCCATTACACGCGTATAGTACCAGGCCCCGGTTTAAAAACCCGCAAAATTCTGAGTGATATTATTATATATACAACTTCTGAAATGGTCATTATTCTTGTTGGACTGTTCACTGACTTCACCCAAACCAGAAGACCTTTTCAGACCCAAAAAAACACAGCTTAGTTATGAGGGGGTACCAAATTTCTTAATTCATAAAACTTAACATTAACATTAAATATCCCACCAGAACTAATTCCAAGTCTGAGCGTGATATTGTATATTCAGCTTGAAGGTATATTAATATCATGTTTAAAAATGTTAATTGCTTGTAGTACGGATCCAGAAGCTGACTTTTATGAGAAATCCGATGCCAGTTTTTTGTGGTAGGGGAATGACATCAGTACTTTCAGCCAAGCGTGACATAGGAAGTTCTGTGTTGCCTCATTTCTTTAGCAAAGTTAAAGCCGCTGGTATGTTGCACATAAAGGGCCACATTATATTCCATCTTCTGCTGCGCTATATCCTTCCACTGACACACCCTTCTTCAGTACACGGGGTCAGGCTGTGTTCACTTTGAAACTGCTCAGGTTCATGGAGGATATTTTCCTTCGCTACAGGATTACCAAAAGGTAAAGTGGAATGAATCAAAGCTGTTCTGTTGTAAATAAAGAGTGCTGTGACGTTCAGTACTGCATTGGGATTTTATACCGTTTATGTCACCCCAGCTGTCTGTTTTGGGATGTTCCAGTCTGTTGGTTAATGTATTGGTGGGGGATGATTTTTTTTGTGACTCTTTTACCCTAGTCGGTGGTGACTTATTTAGAGTCAACGGATTTATCAAACACACTGATTCATTCAGGAACAAAACTTATGAGGGAAGCGCAGAATCATTCAGCTGTTTGATTTAAAGTCATTGATTCACTGAGAAAGAAAATAATTATGTGAGTCACTGAATTATTCACTCAAACAATACATTCAGACTCAATTAATTAAGAAATGCCTTTGTGTGCTGCTCAGTTTGGAAATATTTTCAGTATTAGTAAATATAATATTTTAGGAATTCGTATTAACTTTATAAAAATTTGTTAACAAATGGCAGTTCATTTTAGGTGTTTGGCTTTACCTGTAACTGTATAATGTTTATAGGACAGATTCAGAGGTTAGCAAAGCATGTACGTAAATTGTTTCTCTTTCTGACAGTTAACTGCTCCTCTGAGTTGTTATTTGTCCAATTTTTCTCAAGAAGACATTGTTCTACATATGATAGAGCTTATCCATTTTTCCCAGAGGCTGTAATTACAGTCACAAGTGAACTGATGATTGAGTGAATCGATTCCACATGCTGAATTAAATCTTCCTGGGCCTCTCCGAGCACGAATCACATGTTGTTCTTGCCTATTTGCAATTAGTTTTTCATATTTGCACCCCGTTTCATCATGGTTTCATCCCTGGTGTCACAAAGAGAACGATAGCACAGAAATCAAAAGTAGATTTTGTCTAATTTGAAATGAGTACAAGCCTAATTCCTTCAGTCTTTGTCATTTCTAAAATGATCCACAAGACATTTTATAATCGGAAACCATTTTTTTAAACGTTACACCAGAAGACTGCTGAGTCTGTGTTTTATTAGACCGGGCTTGGAATCACATTGTGTTCACACAGCTAGTCCCAATACATGTCTGTATAGTCAACATGAAATAAAAAACCTTGTATGTGAGGCAATAGCTGGTTTATTGGTACATTTATAGAATTTAAAGAAATTAAGCACCAAGCTGAGATGTTCTGAGTAAAGTGGTCTTCTCTTTTACTTATTTACTTCTTCCAAAGAGGTCCAAAAGTCTGAAACAAGAAGTACATTGTTTCTAATTTAAAAACAGTTTTCAGTTACAAAGTGCATTTTGAGAATTTAAGTAAAAATGTGAAAGTTGCTGAATTGTTTTTGTCCCTTTTTGCTTGACTGACAGCAGTACTCAAGCTGCTTAACGATTTATATAAAATTACCATGTTCTTGTGATTTGAGAGTGTTCTCACACTCTTGTGAACATCTTGTGCTTGCTGAATTACGGTAGCCCAGTAGTGCACAACACCATCCGATTAAAAAAGCAAACATAGACTCACAGCACAATGTAAATGCAATCCCAACCGCTAGGGGGCAGTTGGTCTGCAGAAACAGCTAGGGCGGACCCACAAAATGCACAATACATCGCAAACTGAAATAACATCAGGGGATGGTTTTAATGTCAGCGTTAAAACGATCAAAACAGGTACAGAATCCACACAATAGCCGATTCTGCAGACCACCTGCCCCCTAGTGGTCGGGAACATTTCCGTTGTGTTGTGAGCTTAAGTTTGCTGTTTAAATTGCATTGTGTTGTGTGTTTATGTATACTTTATTAAGTTTGTTCTGTTGTGAGCTTATCTTTGCTTTTTAAATTGTATTGTGTTGTGTACTTCTGAGCTTTCGATTCTGAATAGCAGCAACGTAACTGCTGCATTCAAGGCCCAGAAAGGTAGTAAGGACATTGTTAAATTATTCCATGTGACGTCAGTGGTTCAACCTTAATTTTATGAAGCTACGACAATACTTTTTGTGCACAAAGACAATAAAAATAATGATGTTTTATTAACAAAGTTCGGAAGGAGCACATTCAGATAATTATCCTTAATTAACACATGAGGAGCACAATCAGTAATCAACCCAGTTAATAAGATAAGAGGCCTGTATATATACACAGCAGACTTACTTCTGTCCGTTGAGAGTTTTCCAGCATCCCTCCACCACCAATACTGTAATTCAGAGCTCGGAGCCCTCTCCTCAGACAGCAAGCCAAATACGCATAACCCTTCACTCTTTTAGATTTCGCAAAATAAATACAAAATATTTACTTTTCAAATAAAGGCTGTTCCATTTAATTTTTCATTAACGAATCTTGAAAAAAACATAAGCATAAGACAGTGATAGTGGACTAAATGAATTCTTTGCAGTAAAGCTTGGAAAACACTTATTTTGTCAGTTGCTAAGAGATGCTTTTCTTCAGCACCACAGAAAGCAAATTTAAGGCTATGCTTGTAGCATGAGGTCATGTCACAGATGTTTACTTTTTTTTTGCTGAATTAATGTTGCTGGGCAGTCTGCACGTGCCTCCAGTGCTCATCTCTTCTCAACACAGACTGCAATTTTAGTTGACAGACCAGGACCATACTTTCATATCTCAAGAAATTCCTAAAAACAGTCTTTGAAAGGTTAGTTCATCCCCAAATTTTTTTATTCTGTTCTCATTTACTCATGTGTCAGAAGAACACAAAAAGAGTCCTTTAGCAGAATGTCTGAGCTGCTATCAAAGTTAAAGGTGACCTTTAAACAAGTGTTTTTTCTGTACGTTTTCTAAGGATTCTGGATGTGAAACGTGTAAGATTTAGTGCTGTAACAGTATGAAAGAATTATGGCTCTGTATTTTTCCAATCACGTGAGGCCGATTTCTCCACACGTGTCTTAAAAGAGTGTTTTCCCTCTTTTAAGAGTTTCTATGACTCCAGTCATTATTGTATATTATGGTCTTCCCTCAAAAATGAAGGGTGATGATGATGTTGTTGGAAAAGCTCCACTGACGTTCAGGGAAAAGTAAAAGTCGCATCTGATTTGGGAGGTATCATCCATACGCTTCATGTAAAGAGCAGGTTCTTAGGTCTGTCTCGATCATGAACCACACGACTGTCAAAACATCAAGTAGGTTTGCCATCAGGGTGGATCTGATCACTCTACAGCCCACCAGCTCTTGATATTTACATAACAGGATCCTGGAGAAATCTTTTTAGATATATATGTATTTAAACTTGGTTAAATAAACCTCATGTGAGGCCCTCAAATAATCATCCGGACCTCCTTCAACCACCTGGCAACGTCAAGACGGAAATGGTAACTTATATAATGCCAGAATATTACAGCCCATGTGTTTTAGTCTGAGAGGTTTAACATTGCCCTAGTGTTGGTGTCCAGCCTATGGTGCTGCCAAGCTCTTCATCAATATTCAGTAGAGGAACTCTTATGGTGGCTTAACAGCATTTCTGCCAGGTCCATTTGACGGGTTACCACATTAAACTGAATTTCATGCTTGTGGATGACTGTGACTGTAAGCAATTAAACTCATGAAATATTTAAAAATGCTAATAAGTTCTTAAGCCACAGTTTACTTGATATTTATATTATTTGCCAGGATCACATCACATCAACAGTAACATAGACAAAGTTTGTTTGTTTCAGTATTGAAGTCATGTCCTGTATTAGTTCACTAGCTTTAACAGTCTATTGTGCAGTAAGGCTTGCTTGATAAATGGCATTATGTCTTGTTATGGCTTTTTAAAATACATTTTTCATTTTTAAATTTTGCACAAATGTTTTATATAGTATTGGTCCCCCTTAAACCTAAGACTATTTATTGACTATATATTGTGTAAAATTTTATATTTATTGCTTCATGGCTGATACCTATATATATATTAATATTTTGATATTAAATTAGTTACTTAACCCGTTAATGCCATTCATCAATGGACCAGATACTGAAGTTTGAAAATCTGTAAGAAAACTCTAAAGTCCGTCCAGTCTGTTTTGTTTTTCTTTTCTTCATTTTTGGTCACATTTCCTCATGCTTTTATAGGAAACATATGCACTTTTTTACTTTCCTGCTAATTTTCTTCATGAACTGCCCTTGTGTTTTCAATCCACGAGGAGCGATTGGCTCAATAAACAGAGTTTCCTATGTGCCGTGACCGGCCAAACACAGGCACACTGTGGCTGCGTGTTTATCTGCAGCTCTCAGTGCATTTCCACTGACATGCCGTGTGTGTCTCCGCAGGTGCGCATCGGTGCGGAAAATGCATAAAGAAGTGTCTGTGAGGATACTTCCACCAGCTTCACCACAAAATTTTCCCCGCCTTTTCATCTTTAAAGTCAGATGATGAAAAAAAAATTAAGCGATGAGGACTTCTAGGTTTACAAATTTTATGAAGCACCTTTCATGCATGAGTGCCCCACTCTCTTTCCAAAATAACACTTCACTCTGTCCGCACCACTGGTTCCTCTACACTAGCCTTTTGCATCCTCATAGTCATCCATCTGAACTTCTATCTATCTACAGTATATTTATTTAGCTTTCCTCTTTCTGTCTGCCTTTCTCTAAAAATGTTTTTAGTCTAATAAACTTAAGCATATCCCAGGCCTTTCCACAAAAAGTACACTTCCATAGATTGTGCCAGGGTTCATTTCCTTCAAATGTAGTGCTGAGAGTGAAGCAAAACTGCCCCCAGGAAGTTGAACTGAAGCGATGTGGAAATATTTACATGTCCGCTGTTTAATACCTTGCATGGGCATTCCTGAACCTCCTCTGTAGAATGAGACCTTTGTGTGGTTGTATTTAGGCAGCATCTCCATACTGCATGCCACTGCAGCTACGCTGGATGACTCGGGCTGGTGTGGCCTGCATTAGTACAGTAAACACTGGCTACTTCATCTGAGAGTCACACTGGTTTGTGGTGACAAGGATTTTAGTCTTTTGGCCTTTTGGTTTGTGTTGAAGAATTAGATTGTAGATTGTCTTGGACACTGTTATGAAGTCAAAATTAAAGAACAAGGAGCCAGTAATGCTCCTTCGTGCATTTTAAGCTTGATTATAATACTCATGTGGACCATTAAATAATAAAATGTACGCGTTTGTATTGCAACTGCAAAATGTATTTCATTTAACTAGATTTCCACTGGAAATTAAAGGTGGCTGCAATTGCTTTCACCTCCACAAGCCAAAAAAAAGCATATATACTGTAGGCCTGCTGTATATTTATATAACTTGGTATGCTTTGCAAAAACAATATAAAGAACTATGAAATTCTCTTAAAAGCCTGCTTTAAGTACAGGCAATATTTATGTAACTAGAACAAAAAGGCTTGGTGTATATTTATATGATATTTAGGGTGTATTAAGAATTTTGATGTTTTAAGTTGGCGCATTAGTTGGTTTATAAATAGTTCAGGCCAAATGTACAGTTGATGATTTATAGCTGTCATCTAAATTCAAGCGTTTTATACTTCACAGGAAATACCCCAAAGCCCATCGCTGACAGACAGCTTTATCTTGGCTGAAAGTATTTACTGTCACTGAAAGGTACTGAGAATTATTCTGAGCCCTCAGAGCTGCCGTGAGTGTTGCATAACTCTGGTACTTCAGCAGGTGGGACTATGTTTATGAAATGACTATAAAATCTGTGAAAACGGACCTGGAAAAAATATCAGACTTATGACAAGATCTCTGGATCTTCCTACTTGCAGACTGCAAACATTGTGCCAGGGGCCGCTACATTGTTAGATGATATCAATATCAACCACCTAAACCTCTAGAGGAAGCTTGGGGCACATCTGGCCATTCTCGAGACACGTAAATTCTAGAAAGAAATTCAAAAATACAATAAAATTGATTGAGGTTGTTCTTTTCAAAACAAAGGAATTAGCATGTCATTTTTCTTGTGTGTGCAATGCAATATTTCAGTGAATGAAAACACGCTTATTCCAGGAAAGAATACTCTGTCCATAAAATCATTTTTCTGATTGAAAGTGTTTACATGACCCTTGTGGCTACTTTGGTGATTATGAGATGAATTTTGGTCCATTTGATGTTGTTTCCCAGTGCGTTCTCGATCCATTACAAACAAATGTTTTTTTGTCTCCGTCTACGCAGAGGATCTTTTTTTAACTCCTCCTGTTTGAGATGTTGGGGCTCTGTCTGCTTCTGTGGTGCTGTGTTTTGAGAGTCTACTCTATTTTAAACTGGAATATGTGTTTTTTTCCCAAATAGTTCTCTGCAAATGTACCCAAATAACATTGCAACCTTTTGCACTTTCACGCTTCCATTTGAACATACCTTAGCCATACCACTCTTCCTTGTGCTCTGACATGTTGTGTTCACGGTGTATGTGTGTGTGTGTGTGTGCTCTCCCTCATTCCCCTGAACTCAGTGGCTTTCTGTATAAAGGTATCTTTGTGATAGCCTAAGGTCTAAAGTCATACAAGGGGGGCCAGCACTTGCAGCTGTGTTACTTTCCTTGGCTGGCCTGATTTTTCAGACCCTCTAACACCACAGACAGCCCAGTTATGCAAACGTGTCTATCAAAAGACTCTTTCCCCTGTGGAAAAACAGACTGCTCTAAAAAAGTCATGTTATCTCTTCCCAAAGGCACTGTGAGTATAAAGCCAAGAAAAAAAAGTAGTTTCAGTACCAGTTCATTTTTTTAAATTCTAGAACTGAATGATGTTCAGAATGACCAGTGAAGCCTGATTACAGATAAAGCGATTCACATGAGCCGCTCTTTTTTAATGAATTAAAAGCATGACAAGTGTAGTGTAATTCTCAAGTAAATTACTCTTTTGAACCAATTCTTTTTTTGTGATTTACAAATATAGTGTGACCAGTGTAATGCAATCCAGAGTGAGGAAATACAGTGTGGCTAGTGTAGTCCAATTCCCCAATGAATGACCCTAATGAGTTGTTTGGTTGCTTTAGTGAATTAAACACGTACAGTACACCACTGATTCCTGGATGCAAACGAGTAATCAAATAAATTACTGTTTCCCTCGTTACAACGCCGTTACCGTTACTTAAAAGAAAATGTGGCGTTACTATAATTTATTATATTATTAGCATTTTCAGTCCATCTCAGTGGATGCGCAGTGTAACTGTATTTGACGTACCGTAACAATCACTTTGTCTCATTCACGCAAAGAAAGATAAAAAGCAAGAGAGTCTTTCACAACATGCAGACTTGACGCACTACATGTAAACGATGTTCTTTGTTGTGTTTTCCTGTCAAAACAACGGATTTCATTTGGAATTCCTCAGCTTTCAAGAACTGCTGGTTTCTCCTGTAATGGGCGGGACTAATGCGCTAATGACAATCCTATTGGCTGGCACTCACCTATTATTGTCCCTGTTTTGATTTTAGCAAATCAATTCGAGCGAACGCATACTACGTGATTAATATTCATAAACCCTGCAGCTTATTAATAGTGCATTTTATATTGTTATTATTATTAGTAGAATTAGTAGAGTTTTGTTATCTTATAATTAAATGATAAACAAGCACCACCACCTTTTAGTTTTAATTAATTTAACATTTAATATTGGAGGCATCCAAGTTTGCTATTTGATTTTTATTTTTTTTTTTAAGGAACGCAGTAGTTACTTTCCCTGGTAGTTAGTTACTTTTATAATGTTTTAACTCAGTTACTAACTCAGTTACTATTTGTAAGAATTAACTAGTAACTAATTAGTAACTAATTACTTTTTTAAAGTAACATGCCCATATATTAAACAGTTAGATCATTCTAGTTCAAGGTTAAGTGAATGAAACTGTGAGTTGGGTTGTATTTACTGAATCAAACACAGTCTCATTCCTAATCAAATTATCATAATAAATTGGTCCTGTTTAAGGTAATCAAAAACATGAAGCATTACCAGTGTTCAAAATGTTCTACTTTTCTGGTCCACTGACAAAATAACACACAGGCATAACAGTATGACAAGATTTTCATTTTTGTTTGACCTATTCCTTTAATGTCAAACACACAAAAACACAGAACAGAGTCAAAGGATTTCAGACAGAGGGTTGTGGTTAAGATTATACTAGTGATTGGCGTGAGAAATTGGTCAAAGGGTTTGGTTTTTAGATTGGTATCCAGATTTGGGACTCAGTCTTTAATATTTGTTCATTCTTAAGTGACAGCAGCTCTGCAGACGGTTTGTTTCCGTAGCACTGGTCTGACAATCCTGGGAGACAGCAAGTGTCTCTGCTTCTCCTCCAGATGCGTGCTAAGGACCAATAGACAAGGAAAATCTTTTCATCTAATTGTAGTCAACAACAAGTGAGGAATGTTTCTCCAGTTTTTGAAGTCTTTCTTCAAAAGCTCATGGGATCTGCGGGGGGGACCATAGCATCTCTTTAGGGCTGCAGTAATCTGGCCTCATGGGCCCGAGGGAAGAAAACATTCCAGAAATATTTCTCAGTGACAATGATAATGACCCTAAGATTGAAATTTGTGTACAGGTACATGCTGTGACCGTGGGCTGATATTTTAATACAATCCTGCATGAAACGGCCAAGGAAAACCCCTCTGCTGTCCGTAAATAATACCTCTTTTGGTAGGTATGACTGTTTCGATTGGTCGTCCTGCCAAAATGTCCTGCCAGGAAAGGATTTGTGTGTATAATTAAAATCTTTCCATATTGTAGCACTGCACAAACCTACAAGAGCCTGAAGAGTTTACATCATATGGATCAAAACCTAACATGCAAAAAAACAGTATCAGATCCGTCTTTTTTGAGAACTTGCCAGAGTTTTTTCAACTCCTCCAACTCTTAAATGGTGGACGACATTGTGTGCGCGTTTCAGTCTTGTTTTTACTTTTTCAACCTTTGAATTGCGTTAGAAAGACATTCATTCTCAAATAATTATTCCTGCCTACATAGATGTTTTGTTATTTGAAGAAACATCTAAAGAGACACGAAATCCCAGGCTTAAGTTATACACGCAAGCGCTGCATTCCAGCAAAGGTTGTCGGTCCCAAACGAATTCATTTCATCACCTGATCTTGTTCTGTTGAAACAGCTTGGACCCTCATATCACACATACTTCCAGTTTTACTCCCGTTTGAGGCCTGTGGGTGCCTCTTTAATCTGTGACCTCGCCATAGACCTCATGTAAGATTGACTCTCTCTCTTCCCTTTTCTCCAGGCGTTCAGACAGTCTCTGTGCGAGTGTCAGGTCATGTATACCTCAGCTGCTCTGTGGGCAAGACAAGCAGATCCCTGTTGACACTTGCAGTAGTCAATGGATTCAAGCTGACAGTCTAATGTGCTGGATTAATATGTGCACTGGGATAAAAGTATGGAGAGATGGATGGATGCATGATGCTAGGGGTGAATAAGTATGAAGATTTTGTCTCAAGTTCCCCGTCTCTCTGCATTTGTCTTGCGTGAATTGTAGAACCCATTATACATTTCTTAACATGTACTTGTATAGTAGTTCATGCTACATAAAAACCTACATTGTAAAAGTAGTAGGGGTGGGCATAGATTAATTTTGAAATTAATCTAGATTAAAATGGCTCATTTGATAATCAATCTGAATGACTAGCAATGCACGCATACAGAGCGCGCGATCTCTGTGACGCACAGATGTACAAAATAGACTCTCTCACCTTTGTAATAAACACAGACCCTCTCACCTCTGTAATAAACACGGAGATGTTGTCCCGTCCGAAATGGTACATGAACATCACAGACGTGACATCTGAGACGTCAGGTGATAAGAATCGAAACTCGAAAACTAATCTCGTCCGAATAGGGCTACAGTGCAATTGGGCTAGGTATACATCCGCGCTAAATTATCAAGGTGAAAGTCATCGTAGCTTGCGTAGTATAGACCCAGCTCCCAACCCAACTTTGTGAATAGATTAATCGCGCAATTAAGCACGTTAACGCCGATAACCGCCCACCACTAAAATGTAGGTTTTTTTACATAGTGTTTTTGTCTTGTTTTCTATTATGAATTTATTCAAAATGATTCAAGAAGTCTTCAAAAGATTCAAAGTTAAGCAATAACCAAAAATGAGAAAAAATATGTCAGTGAGTTAAAGAAAATGATCTTTTTTCCCCCTTTAAATTAAGTTATCTGTCAATGTGTTAAACAAATCTTTTCTAGAAGATTTGTGAATATCGAAGTATTTGTTCTTCTTTATTTGCATCTATTAATGTAAGAACGTTTATATTTGTACTGGAGAACAACAAAAGTAAAGCTTTTTAGTCTTTTTTATGTGATTTGATAGTATAGTATTTTTATAGTATTTATGCACTTTAGATTAGTAGTAAATTGTAATATTATTTTGTTCTTTATAATTGCTTAAAATATCTACAAAAAAAACCTTCTCAATTCTTCTTTAGGAAATCATGGTTCAAATTAAAGATTTGTATTTTCTATTTTGTATTTGCATTTTGTTCTTCATTTACAACTAGAACATTTAGATGTGAGTTTTTCTTGTTTGTCATCCAACAGCTACAGATTTCTGAAGAGGATTTGTCAGAAGCACAGCTTAACTGCCAGCCAAGGTTTTCCTCAGCAGTGACGTCTGACCCAAAGGTTCAACGATGCAACAATTTGCAAAGGTGGCAGAATCATGTCTTTGATTTCACTCCCCCCTGCAGTCTCTGGGAGCTTCATGTTTGGTCTCAGGTCAGTAAGTGGATGGGAACAAGTCTTCTCTTGTGCCTGGCTGCAGCTTTGAACAGTCTCAGACTCCTACAGACAGTGCCAGAGCGAAAGGAGGTGCCAGTCACCCTGACCCGTCTGGCTGATGAAAGCAATGACCACATGCCAAGCGGGACTTCCAAACATCATATTAATGGAAAACGTCGGCTCCTAATAGCTGTAGCACAGTCCTGAAAAGCAGGCACCATAAACCAAGCTACAACATGCAACATAAAAAAGGATTTATGAGACTGAACAAATGTTTACAAGCCCTTTGAGCAATTATGAATATTTATATGAAATTAAAAACGAAATAAATATGTAGTAAGCTTAAAATGATGATGTAATCTTTCCATAGACCTCACTGTTGGAGGTTCTCTTTGATAGTTTTGGAGACCTTAAGGAGCGGGGAGGACACCCTGTTGCATTACTCCCTTAGTAAGCTGGCTACAATTCAGGATCTCACACACCAGCAAATGGCTTCAAAGACTGGAATCCTCACTAAATAATCACTGTGTCAAAATGTCAGAAAATGGGCCATTAAAACATCCTTCCTCTATTAAAACATACATTAAAGCATTTATATCATAAAGTCTTGAAATTATCACAATCGCAAAACGTGACTTTATACAGTATCTTACCTTTCTTGTTATTGTGACATTTTATTGTCATTTTGACTTCTTATTTTACACTTATCACAATTATCACACTTGTGATTATCTCACAATGTAACGTTGTTTTTCCTAGTTGTGAAACATATTATTACGCTTAAATACTGTTAAAAATACATATATTTTAGTTTGGTCCAGCCAATGTGCATATTAACTCATAGTCATCCAAAAGTCTACTATTTCCAGGTTTATAAATTCAAGTTAGTGGTAGGAACATCACATTAGGAACGTGTTGTTAAACCCTAACGGATTAATAAATTGTACTGTAATTACGCATGATTGCTTTTCATTACAACAGACTTCAGAACCGTCAGCACGCTTTTCCTGACCTCTCTCTGTACAGAGAACACTTACATAATCAGCTGCTGCTGGCCTTTTCACTATACCACTTTGTGCTGCCATGCATATGACTCCCATTGTGGGAAACTTACAAATGCATAGAGCCTATAAGCATTTCTTATTAACATGAGTTGATGTTAATGAGGAGTGCGTGCTTCTACACAGAGTTCCTTCCTGTTGCGTGCCAGTCACTTCCATCTGACAGCTCAATGAGGTGTTAATGCAGCAGTTGATCTGATTGGACCGGGAACCTTTCAGAGACTCTGAGGCCCACTGTGGTGGTGATGTTTTTATGTTTTGTTGGGTTTCATATGTCAAACACTTTAGTAACACCCTTTCAGGATGAGGCCACGTCATGTGGAGAGGACACTGTTAGGTACACAGTGAGTACAAAGAATTGGCTTGTTGTTGCCCCTGCATTTTATTACTCCTTGCACTAAATTCTTTACCTTCTTGTGGTGTTGATGTGACATACTTGAAAGCACTGGGGTACACTATAAAAGCACTGGTTTTCTTTTCGTGCACTCCCAACGGTTTCCTGCACTAGCTTGAGGTACACAAGTGGTATTTGTGTGTGAACGTATAGTTTAGTCTCCTGCACTTTTATTTATTCGCCCTCATGTTTATCCAAACCTGAATGAAGACTAGGACTGTCAAGAATCAAAATAACAAAAAAAGGATCATAAACATCATGAAAGCAGTATGATTTGCCATACTACCATAAAAAAGGTGCATACAGTAACTGGAGTGTGCTCATAACAGACAGAAAGTTATCATGCATTGATCTGGATGTTAATATACACTGGTAGTTATAGTTGGTGTTCTTGATGTGAATGGCCATTTAAACCATAGAGAAACGCAATGTTTAATTACAAGCACTTCTCTGCACTGCAGCCAGTGCTCACTATGCAAATATTTATGGCTTGTAAGCCACTTATGGTACAAAAACGAATTCTGTACTTTAGTGCGAGTTCCCAAAAAGGAAGTTCTCCTACCTGTTTTGTCAAAGGCCATGCTCAAAATGTGTGTTCACACATTACTGGCAGTCATTCTTCTCACAGATTAATGACGTTGTTCACGAGACACTAAATCCTTGCAGTACTGAACGTCCTGATTTTGCTGAGTTAGATATGTCCTTACAACATATTCTGTTGACCCTGGAACAACATTTTAATACAAAAATGTAATCTTGACCATATCTCTACACTTAAACCTAACCTTACCCATGAGTAATCCCTAACATCAGAGGAAATTACAGATAAATGACACTGATGTACAAGCACCAAACACTGAGAGTAACAGGAACATGTTGCACAGGTTGTGCCTCAGCTTACATATTAATATTTCATTTATTATTGTTTATATATTTATATATAAATTCTCTTTTTTCATGTCCACTGCAAGGATCCCCAGTTTATAAAACCATGAGTTTTTTCTTCTAACAAGAATTGGTATTTATGTTATTTTTATGCCATATATGTGTATTTTATTTTAATTTTACAAAGAGCCCTTGAGCCTCATTCACTGTGGTGCCCTTTGAAAGCTGTGGCTGAGTGAAACCACTGTTATATAAGTGAAGAGATGCACACTTTCAAAATCATCATGCTGCTTTATGCACTGCTGAACCTCTTCATTTAGTAAGTCAAACACATTTCCATGCTGCTCAGTCAAAAGAGCGAGATTCACTTAAAGCCAGAGTTCAAAAGTTTCCAACTCGGAGTGGAATCAGATGCTTCTCTGAGCAAAACACTTCAGGTGGGGGACACTCTGCCATGTCCTTTCCAAAAGCCAAGAAGCAAAGAATCATCTAATATGTCGAGGGTGGCTCTGAATGTGGCTAACAATGTTGGCAGAAGGGCAGAACCTAAACCTAAGGGCTAGTCTTAACCGCAAAAGTCAAACACTGGCTAAAATAACACCACCTAACACTTTCTAGCACCATGGGGGTTCTGTTCTCCGATTCACTCATCGAGGCCAATTGACCCTCCTGGCTGGCAGCAAAGGTGATATGTTTAGATGTTAATTTATTAGTGGAAGAGGTCAGTGGTGTATCTGTGGACCTGTGTCATGGAGAAAGAAAAGAAAGGGAAATATACAGCGGCACAAGATAGGCCCCATTGCGTATCTGCTGGACAGGAATGAAATATCTAAGTTCAGGGTTGTTGTTTTTTTTTGCACAGTGGCCAACAGTGAGAGGTATTGTGCAAGGAAATGTCGCCAGTCTAAGTTCAAAACCCTATTGCTTTGGCCTGATAAAGAACAAAAAAAAGTAGTAATACCGTAACAATATGGTACTTGTTCATAATGATATTTGAGTCAGTGACATAATGTTGTTTTTTTTTTGCCCTATATGATTACGTATTAAAAATGAAATGAATATACCATGAGCATGAGTTATGAAATGTTCATACTTTGATTTTGGGAGCCCCCAACAACAGCTTGACATGCATTCTAGGTCAATAAACGCTTTGATTTTCTTATATATATATATTACCTTATTTGTTCAACGATTGGTCGGGTTCATGTAAAGCAGTGTTTTTGTGCTTTTAACGCTCCAAAAGTGGCACCTAGTGGCAAAGAATGGATTTACGTTTTTATACAGACCAATGCGAAAAGACCAACAAGTGGGCGGGGAATATGGTAATTTTTCATTTTGACGTCAACATGAAACGTCTTGGAACTCGTTTTAAAAACGACTCATTTCAATGATTCAGAGTTGACTCTTTGGAAAAACAATAACTTTATACACGGTGCACTTTCTGATTTAAATCTCTGAAGGATGTTTTCGCTTACTTAGAGCTTGGTTACACACTGTATGAAATGAAGATTAATAAATATTGAAGCAAATATATAGCTGATAATTAACATTAGTTAATGCATTAACTAATTGGATGTATAGTGTTACCAATATAGTAAAAAATATATATATACTGTATATAATATATAATTATATATATATATAGCCTATATAATAAAGTGATTAAAAAAGACTTATTATGGGAATAAAATTCCTGAAAATTGTTTTTATTATAATTTTATTTTCTTCTGAAATACTTGTGTGTCAGCGGTCATCCTGTTTACTTCACATTCTCTTGGCTTCACAGCTGGTGGGATGGTTTTTGAAACAGATCCTCCGAGACACCCGCAGGAACTCTTTGTTATGGAGTTTCCCCAACTCTGTGGCACGTTGAGAACGAAGATGATGAGGATGAGTGCCTGGATTGATGGGATTCCAAAACAGCACTTGAAAGAGAACAAAATCTGCAAGCAACGTTTTTCCTTTTTACCAAAGCCAGCTCATTAAGACAGAATGAGCTTCCAGGAAGAGCAAGTTTATGGAAGACTCTTTGCTCCTCAATACAGTCTTCCTGATCCCTTTACAAACAAAGTGCAATTCAATACAGGACTTTCAGAAAGATTGAAACTAAAGACAATGCTGTGCAAACTATATTGGATACAATGTCGCACCACACAAGTGGGAGTAACTTTTCATTACGTGATCACTACTGCTTTGTATGTTGTTACAGATTGTTTGATATGTAATGAGTATTCATGCATTTTTACCTTAAAACACAGCAGCGTTCATCTGTGAAGCATGTAGGCTGTCAAAAATACAAAACTATTTGTGAATTATTAGCATTTACTTCTGAGTCTACAATCCCCACACCTATTCAAACAGAGCGATCTAATGAGGGGGTTCAAAAACAGGACAGAAAATAGCCTATTACTTCTAAATTATGGTTCTTGATAAAATTATAAGTGGACTTCAGAGAACAGTACAAAAAAAAAAGAAGGCAGACCCCTTTAAATGCATATTCATCTTTGTTACAATTAGGTACTGTAAGTATGACCAAATGAACCATGTTGAATAGGGTATAAAAGGTCTTTTTTTTTAAACCGTGATGTAATATCTATGCCCTTGCACCCAGTTTATGAGGTTGTTGTGAAGCCATTCTTGAGTCCTCTGCTTGAAATATTGCTTTGCAGGGAGGGGGTGAGCTCTGCTTCAGGAGGAATTTGAAATCTGACCTTCAGAGAGGGGAACTGGATACTGTTTCAGACATTTTATAATCATTTCATCTTAATGTTTGAAGTGTGTAAAAGGCCCAGAAAGTTTGACTAGAGCTTGTTTGTTTCATCTTTCTGATTGATGTTACTTAAGTGTTCTCCTGCTGTTTTTTTTCCCCAGACATGTTTAACACATACACTTTGTATTCCAAGAGGATTCCCTCCATTCCACTCATGCTTTGAATGTTTTTATAATTCTTAATCTTAATGGATAGATGCAGCAGAGGGTCAAAGGACAAAGAATTGTTTGTGTTTAAATTGCGTGACTTTAAGTCAGTCCCTATATAAGAACAAAGCTCGGGCTTAACTGCTAATTGGATACAATTTTGTATGTTTGTATGGCATGCAGGCCTGAAATATTATTCTTTTATTGGATATTTCAGATTATGCTTTGCATGGATATATCCAACTGATCAACAGTAAAGACTTTATATTAATTAAAAAGTCCTGAAAAAAAAAAAAAAATATATATATATAAATATCAAGTTTCCACAAATTTTAAGAAGTGCAGTTGTTTTCAGCATTGATGATAATAATAAGAAAAGCATCACAGTTTCTCACTTGATAGCTCTATAACTTTGTGATTTGGAACTATTTTGTGGTAAGCTATGAAAAAAAAGCATGCAGTGTCTCCTTTTTATGGAGATTTTACAACACAGTTACAGGCGGTGTTAAACAATCATTAGCTATCCGCGTCTATGCTACATTCATAAATCACACACATCATGTCTCGAGCAGAGGGAGGTCAGCCTTCCACGCATGTTCTACCTCTTTTCAGTAGCTCATTTTACACTTTCCACATTAGATGTTTGTAACTCCACAGGGATTTGTAGCCATGCCGAACTGTTCTGGGAAACAAAAATGCCTTTGAGGTTCAAGCTATTAGCACGTAGCATGCAGCGATTGTTCCCATCACTGTATCACTTTGTTCTGAGTTGTGTTTGTGTTTACAGTAGTCCACTTGACAGCTGTTCCATGTCATTAAAGGCCCAAATTCTACATAAATGCTACAGTCCATGCCAACCCCTTACAATGAAGTAATGAAACACTCTAATCCCATATCCTACTTATTTTTTTCAGAACATTGATGTAAACCTTGGCAGACTCTGCATGAACGTGACCGGGTTCCTGCAGCCATAACACAGCTGTAGAGGTCTGGTCCATCATTAGACAATTTAATGCACAAAATACTGTATGTAGTTCAGTTAAGCATCAAGTTAGGTAGGCCCAATCATTCAATTGGTGTCATTATCATTAACAATGTACAGTAAACCACTTCAGTGTTGCCTCTGCTCAAATGAAAATGGTTCTTTTCTTTGGAAATCTGGAGGTAGCAGCTACTCTTTGATGTCAGTGACTGGAATTTATCAAAAGGAGAAACCTCTTCTGTTTGGAACAACAATGCAAGTCAGCTCTGAAGTCTCTGGTTGAGCTTTAGACCCAGTACAGTAAACATGTGTCTATCCTCTACTACTCTCTGCAGACTAGACATGATGAATAATGCACAGGCTCAGGCAGATTCTACAGACGTTTTTGTGCTAACCAAAGCAGACAGTCGCAGGCACATGTGTGAACTGTAATAAGCATACAGATTTCTAACAAGAATTAGTAACATATACTTACATTATATGCTTATGTCATGTATATGTATACTATTGTATAAACAGTATTTTAAATTTTTTGAAAGAGGCTGTGTTCACCAAGGCCACAATCATTTACTTAAAAAAGTAAAAATATTAAATTTACTGTAAATTGCCATTTTGTGATGGCAAAGCTGGAGCCATTACTCAAGTTTTAAGTGTCACATGATCATTCAAATGTTGTCATGGCATGAGGGTCCAAGTTTCATGTCTTCATGTAATCAGAATGGAATCAGCAACAGCTTCCACTTTGGCTCTGAGCATGTGTGGGAGTTTAGTGTTAGTCAATATTTGTCCCAGTGTGTGAATTACGTGCATTGCTTTGTTTACATTGCCTCAAACATTTACAAGTAGTCTCAAACATTCTGTCGTTACAATATTTTCCCATTCGTCTATCCGCCTTGATCACATTAACCTTAATCACAGACATGAAGGAAAATGGCCTGATTGTGCTGATCAAAATCATCCGTTGATGCTAATTGGAAGTGTTGTGATGTAAATCTGTCACAAAGATGAGAAAATAATGTTTTTTTAACACATCCTGGAACATATTTGGACTAAAAGCTGAGGAAACATGGACAGATTGTATATGGACAGAGGCAAAGTTTTTCTTTGTACATGACAGCAGATTTTGTTTTGTTTTTCAGGGTAATTTTGTGAAGTATGTTCCAGTGTCAGGCTGCACGTGATCACTTTACAAGATCCTTCTCTCCTCTCATGGATAATCAAACTAAACAGATTTTGGAAACTCTTATTCAAACAATAGCAGCAGTAGCTCTTCGTCTTCAATGACTGCTGGTCCATGTCCCTGTTTGAACTTTAGAATTATGTGGAAACTCTCAGAGAACGTGACCAGAATGGACATATTTAACAATGACAGAATGACAGAGCTTGATCATATTTAAGCTAAAGAAGAAACTTTACATTTACATTTTTGGAGAGCAAAATTTGTTAGCCTTTGCTGCTTTCAAAAATGACTAGTCTGTTACCATTTACTCCCCATATACTTTTAGTTAAATCCTGTATATCTTTGTTTTTTCACTGGAACATAAGATTGTTGACTAATTTCTCAGTATTTTTTGTCCACCCAATGACTACCAAAAATGTTAAGTTACCAGTTTTTAAAAAAAAAAAAAAGTCATACAGGATCAGAACAACAAGAGTAAAAAATGAGGAACCGTCACTTTAATTTCCAGAATTATTCTTCTAATTGTACTGAAAAGTGTTAAAACTTCTGTTTGAAATGTTTGCATTACCCAGATGTCTCTTTTGTCAGCTAGGCAGAAGAGAAGAACCAATAAAAAAATACCGCTGAACTCTTGGTCCTCATCTATTGGAAGTTCTGAACTTCAAGGCTTATTCTCGCTCTGTCACTTTGGTTTCTGTATGAAATATGACAGTGATGTCATGAGCAGCGAGCCAAAAGGTGACTCAGTGCCTGGATGCCCATGAAAAAGGAAGAACAGATGAACTGATGCAGGGCTAGAGTCTCGCTTCTTAGCATGTGGCCTCAGGGCTTGTTGACAATTTGGTGGCCCTTTATAAATCTGTTATAGATTTATTGGTCTGAATGTGAAATTCTGAAAGTACGCCCAGAGTGATTCTGGTATCACTCAGACTACAGCTGGATCGTGTGTGCGGTCGATGTGACTCCTATAACCATGTGGTAAAGATTATATGACATTCACACGTTTAAACAACCTACACACAACATACAAGGTGGCGCATGGGTCTTATTACCTGAAAAAACTTGTCCTGAATGTTTCTGATAACAGTTTTTGACTGCTTTATAGTTGTTTCTACAGATATAAAGGATATAAACAGTAGCTAAATGGATAAAGCAGGGCACTGATAACACTGAGGTCATGGGTTTGATTCCCAGAGAACACACAGACTTTTAAAATGCATATTGAATGGAGTTGGTTTAGTTAAAATTGTCTTCCAAATGTAAAAATGTGAAGTGTTTCAGTCAATTAACATTCTTAGCTCATCTGATATCACACTCTTAAGGCCTTGCTGCATCATGCGTCAAAGGGTGGACTGCAAAAAGCCAAATGGAAACTATTTTCTCTAAGTTTGTGGTAAATGTAATTTGTTGTGAAAAAGCACACTCGCGCGATCATATGAAAATGTGCGGCTGTTTGATGTCAGGGTCCTCTGAGGAACTTTGGCACAGTAAGGAAGTAACCCATCTTGTGAAAATCTACAGTACATTATTGATTCAATACACAAAGGAAACCGTACATAAAACAGAACAGTCTGCGTAATACATACGCAAATCTGCACGTGATTCAGAATGCTGGCATATGCACTGCTCAGCCCGACTCTAGTGTTTAGGATGAAAGAAAGAAAGCATCTTTTGTATTAGATCCCATTCACAG
This sequence comes from Enteromius radiatus, assembly GCA_032357445.1. Classification (NCBI taxonomy): domain Eukaryota; kingdom Metazoa; phylum Chordata; class Actinopteri; order Cypriniformes; family Cyprinidae; genus Enteromius; species Enteromius radiatus. The sequence goes on from JAUCMS010000045.1 coordinate 9,942,151, forward strand.
AGCTATACAGTTTTCCTTAAAACTGAAAATACCGCCATAATGTAAGATAATAATTATAAACATGCCTATAAAATGTGAGACCAAAACATCCATTCCAACAACTAATGATAAATGATAACTACAGAACAATATAGCTGTATACGTGACCTATCACTTCCCTATATTCCAAAAATTAGATCAATCGTTAAGACTTAATCATTATAATTATATGCATGAAAAGGCTTTTATGATAATCTTATGTTTTTGTCTATTAACGCTGTGAACAGGCCTCATTTTGTTCCAAACCTGTCACTTTCATCACGTGAGGTAATTTACTCACATTGAGTGGTATAAAGTCACAATTAGCTTTGGTTTATTTTTAGGGCAGTGTTCATACATTACTTATTGCTGCATTAAAACAATGTTGATCACTCTCTTTCAGACGAGGTAAGTCTTGGCACAGGCTTCCTGCAGAGGCAGGTTTCAGTCCATGGGTACCATTAAGATTAATTCATCGCCACTGAGAGTTGGCAAATGAATTCTAAACTTGCAGTCATGTCTCATACACCACTCGAGATATCATCTTACCTCCCTGCAGAGAGGAGAGAGTCCGGCCAGCCTGTCGGGATCTGGAATCATAGCCATGTCAATCTTCTCATGCCCAGTGAATCCTGGCTGACAAACAACGGACTGTTTTCCTTCTCTCAGTGCTGTTTTTCCAGCACTTCCTCTTCGAATTTCATCACACAGCGTTGTATTGTCTGGTCTTTGCTCGTATGTGTGTTTGTTTATTCAAACGTGCAGTGAGTTGTATAATTTTGAAAGAGCTGATCACATCCTTAGAGTTTTCAAATGTTTTTTCAGACCTTATTCCCTCTAACAAGTCAAAACAGATTTAAGTAAGGACCATGAATCATATTTGTAAAAACTTGTCTTGATTAATGCCTTTTGTTTTATCTTCTGTGATGTTCAAATTACAATTTACTTTTTTCTTTGGAACACAAAATATTAATTGTAAAATAGTTTGCTCACAATTTTCAGTATAATATAAGTGATGGAGATTTAAAAATGAACACGAAGCACTAAAAAGGTCATTTAACATTTTTGGAATGTTTATGCAAAAACAAGCTTTTATAGTGACAAAAGGTACTTTAGATTATTAAAATCATCTCCATACTAGGGAAAAATTGTTCTGAAATGTGCATTGAAGGCTTCTTTGGATAACCTAAAAATGGTTCTTTTACAGCATCACTGTATAACCTTTATGACTCAGTGCCTAGAGCATTTATGTGCTGTACCTTATATTGCTGTATAAATCTTCCGAAGCCATATGCTATTTAGGCAGACAGGATGCCAATTAAGGTAAATATCGTTCTTATTGCTAGCTAATTATAAGCACTAAAGTGTCAGTAATGGTGCACTTACTGAATTAAAAATGCATATGGAAACAAATGGGGGAAATGAACCCTGTCTGACATTACTGGCAAAGAAATATGGCTTTTTGTTTAGTTTTGAATCTGGTTTCTTCTCTTCTTCTGTTAAGACACCTGTGAGATAAGTTTGAACTTTGAGATGTCACTAGGTGAATATTATAGAGAAAAACTAAACATATTCAACAATAATAATCTCACCAGTGTATTTATTCTAAGCCAGGTTTAATGTCAGGTTAACCAAACAAAGATGAGTTCAGAGGTCAAAGTTTATTTTAGGGTTAGCATGGTCAGAGATTTTCTAAATATGACTGGTTAAACTATCACTAAGGCTAATTTGAGGCTTGGATTAGATGTGTTCTTGTTTAAACACATTGCAATTTGTTCACAAAATTATGGTTATGCCACAGAAAAACGTTTGAGATTGAGTTATGACAGCTAATAAACAACGGCTCATCCTTATCCCCTTCCGTTTCCACAGCTTCACATCGCCATCTGCTGGTTTCTTGAAATATGGCGTTTTGGAAGCCGTCCAGAAGACACCCAAAATGAATTATCCTAGATCAGCTTTTGTCAGTTTTGAACATTCTGTACCATCCAGCTAACATATTACCTTTGGCACCAAGAAAAAAAGACAGTTGAAGGATTATCTTAAAAGATCATGACTAATATTTCTTTGTCAATCCAACAAGTCAACACAGGAACCATCCTGTGTCCTGAGTGAAAATGGGATTTTTACTGATTGAATAAATCATTACTATAGTACTATCTTTGGTGTCTTTAAGATGTAAGTGCTCAATTATCGTAATTTCATATTTTTCTTCAGTTCATGAGCCTGATTCCAGTTTTTGCCATTAGAAGTGAAATAAGAGCCATCATACCAAAACCTCAGAGATCTCAACAATCTGATGAAGAGGGGAGCAGAAGAGCAACACAGGAAAGGACAGATGGTAACTTGGTGTGTCAAAGCCCTCTTTACCATTCATCTGTGTTACATCACAGGAGAAGGTCTGCATAGTCACGCACTCACGCTAATATAAAAGTCAGATTTGATATTCATTTTAGGAACAAAATGTTACAAGCCTGAATTGTTTCTATCAAATGTCAGTTGGAATGCTAACCTGCTGCAACAGAAATATAAACTGGCACAGATATTATATAATCACCTGCAAATATCATATGTGGCTATAACATCTGTAAAACAGGGGGAAAGCAGATGCATCAGTCTATCTATGTGCTTAAGTGATAAGATAGAAGGAAGATGAGAAAGAAAATAATGCTTTTATTCAGCATTAAATTGATCAAAAATGACAGCGAAGACATTATAATGCTACAAAAGAATCTCAATCTGATGAAAATTCAGCTTTGCCATCACAAGTGTGGACTGGTCGCCATCTCATGTGGCACATCAACTGCCTGGAGATGCTGGCCATGTTTCAAGCGCTTCTCCCAGACCTGAGAAATCGTTTTGTGTTGGTGCGCAATGACAACACAGCGGTGGTCTCTTAAATCAACCACCAGGGGGGTCTGCGATCACGGCCACTGTACAAACTGGCACGCCAGATCCTCCTGTGGAGCCAGGGCAAAGTCCTCTTGCTAAGAGCAATGTACATTCCTGGCCACCTGAATGTGGGAGCAGATGTCTTGTCGAGACAAGGGCCGAGGCCTGGGGAATGAATGCTTCACCCAAGGTGGTGAAGCAGATATGGAGAATGTTCTATCTGGCAGAGGTGGACCTCTTCGCGAGTGAACAGAACGCGCAATGTTCCCTCTGGTTCTCTCTACCTCTCCCCTTGGACTGGACGCTATGGTACAGACCTGGCCGAGACTGCGTCTGTATGCCTTTCCCCTGATGAAAGTGTGCCAGGACGGTGTTCACCTACTGTTAGCAGCCCTGTTCTGGCCGGGTTGAGTGTGGTTCTCTGACCTGATAGATCTCCTAGACGGCCCTCCATGGGAGGTTCGCGTCAGGAGGGATTTCCTCTCACAGGCAGGGGGCACCATCTTTCACCCCCAGCACGGAGTTATGGAAGCTGTGGGTGTGGCCCCTGAGAGGGCACAACTCATAGCGTTGGGTCTCCCAGCTGATGTGTTAGAGACCGTCCTCCAATCCAGAGCTCCGTCAACGAGGAAAGTATACTACCTGAAGTGGAAGTTCTTCACTTCATGGTGCAGAATTCGCCAGCAGGACCCTGTCAACTACCCAGTCTGTACAGTTCTTGAGTATCTACAAACTAGATTTTTTGCAGGGGTATCCCACGCCACATTGAAGGTGCATGTGGTTATCAGCCTACCACTCACCCCCTGATAGTACACTTCCTCCGCGGTATGTTAAGGTTGAGACCGCCAGTACGCTCTCATGTCCCCACTTGGCTGTGGTGCTATAGAGGCTCTGTGCAGACCGCCCTTCGAGCCCAGACTTCGAGGAGATTTCTGATCGCCATCTCACTCTCAAGAATACATTCTTGTTAGAGATCACTTCTCTTAAGAGAGTAGGAGACCTTCAGGCCCTTTCAGTGGCCCCATTTTATTAGTCTTTGCCCCTGGACTGGTGAAAGCTTTTCTGTACCCTCGAGTGGGTTACACAGCGAAGGTCATTACCACTGCACCACAGCCAGTCGAGCTACAGGCGTTTCATCCTCCTCCCTTTCAGGATCCTGATCAGAAGAAGCTAAATTGTATGTGTCCTGTGTAAGCACTGGACGTGTACGTTCACAAGGCAGCCTTGTGGAGAAAGTCAGACCAATTGCTTGTGTCCATTGGTCCACCTAGGAGAGGTCAGCCTGCTACTAAGCAGACCATCAGTTGGTGGATTGTTGAGACAATCACGACTTGTTAAGAGTCCTTTGATCTCCCCTCTCCGATAGGAATCATAGCTCACGCCACAAGGGGTGTCCTCAAAGGCCTATTCTGCAGGTGTCCCAGTTTCGGACATCTGCAACGCTGTGGGTTGGTCCACCCCCTCTACCTTCGTCTACAGGTACTAGAGCCTAGGTTCTACAGGAATATCTCCATGTTACGTATGTAACCATGGTTTCTTGAGGGAATGGGACACTGTGTACCATTGCCATACTTTGCCGCACGTGCCTTTTATGCATCCTGGTCTGACATCACCCGCCCTGACATCACGCCCTTCCATTGGACGGATTCTACAGCAGATTCAGAACGTGTCAGGCAGGAGGCGTTCCCATAGCGTTTCAGAACGCAGTGTCTCATTTCCTCAAGGAACCATGGTTACATATGTACCCTGGAGATTATTATGAGATACTAGATGAGTTTGAACGGTAGTGTATATTTGAATCTTTTCACAAATGAATGCAGTAAAGTAAAGTAAATAAATAAAATCGCATACAAGCCAGTCAAATGTAATTCCTATATTTTTTTGTTTTAAGCTAGCACAGTTAAATTTTTTTATTTTTTTTTTGTTTCCTGTCTGTCATTTTCATTCTACACTATGGAAGTCTGTTTATCTTTAGACTTTTTTTTTGACTATTTTTACACATTGAAATAGTAGCTATGATTGCAGGGTAATAGTGACTCTTGAAAGAGTAACTGTTATTAGGGGTTCGAGTGCGTAGCGCTGAAACCCTATTGTAATTGTTAGAATTTATTATTATTATTATTATTATTATTATTATGATGATTCTACCCTAAAACTGATCGTGCAGCCCAAACCGTAAGGCCTAGAAAGCTGAAACTTGGTCAGATGGTAGTACTTCTTGTCTACTCAGGCACTGAAAACCAGCCCAATCGGACTAAAGTGTGCTTAACAGCGCTAAAAACAAAATTTTTCGACATTTTTGGCCATAGTTGACATCACACACTAATTTGCATGGCGATGACGTCATCACGTAATATCTGACAAGCGTAAGCCCGTCATCTATTCCCTGAATTATAAAAAAAAAATGTAGAAATTTGACCTTCGGTCAAACAGACATGCATCCAGGTTGCCCTAAACAACCTCAAACCCCTTCAAATGCTCGAACCCTGGTAATTGCTGCTTGCAGCTATATTTATTATTTTTTTTGAAAGGCTTGCACAACCCAAATAAGGGTGGAACTGGGTGGTGAATTTTTGTGGCTGTCTGAATATGAGTCCTAATGTTGGCTGTTTTATTCCATTTTCTCCATCAGTTCAACAGCTTTTTATTTAAACTGTGGTCATGGATTTGTTTTCCATGAGACATTTTTCAAGATATGGCATTGCTTTTTTTTTGCTGAACTTCAGAAATTATTTTAGAAAAGAGTTTATTATTATGTGATGCATCTGTAAATTCAAATCCATTTCAGTTCAGTTTATAAATATTCCTGCAATCTATTGGTAGATTCTTCCCAGATGTATTTAATGGCAATATTAATTGTATTTACATCCATTGTAAGTGGTTTGTCTGAACTTCACTATCTTATCTGTATTTATTTTGACAGTAAAAACTTCAAAAAGTAAATTAGCATTTCATGACCTAATCATCACATCAGCACTACCATGATAGTCATCACCTTTGATAACACCTTTGAACTTAAAGTCATGGGATGCACAAGGATGTTACCATTAACAAGTGATCGTTTTGATAATAACAGAGTTTCAGGAGGAGGGCTGGCCGAATTAATTAAATCACAGCTGTTTCTCATCCCGCAATCAAGTTCACCCAATCACAGCTAACCTACTCACTATATATTCCTCCGTTCCTCTCTCATTCGCATCTCGCTTTTGCAAAATCCTCCTCCTTCCCATCCTCTTCCACTCAGCCAACCTTCTCCTCCGGAGGGCACCGAGAGCAGTCGGGCACTGAACCCTGCCCTCGCTAGGGCTCAGGCCTTTAGGGTTCGGAACCTGCCGTTCTCCCGGCTCGCTCCCCGGACAGCTCGCCAAATTTGCTTTTATATTATAGCATCTCTCATTTCCCTTGCATTAATGAGAAAGCCCGAACTAGTGAAACATCAATTTTAGGATTCTTAGAAGATTAAAGCATATTGCAATTAAATTATTTATAATTATTAAAGCATTTTATTTTCTGTTCTGTATCAAAGAGAAGGTTAGTATTTAAAATTCACAGTGAAACCTACCTAATGTATGTTTTTGATTATCTTAAAGCCATTATAAAAGCTTATGATTTTCTATTTATTAATATAAAACAGTGGTTGTAAGTATATAATTATGCCTAATAATGGGCCTTAGCAAACCTCCAGAGGGGTTAAAGGTTGACTTAATTTGGTTATTTTAGAACTAAAACCAATGTTTACGGAATGTTCTGGGAAGCAAAAAAAATAATGGTCAAAATCTGCTACTGTGCCATACTGTCTAACAATAGCAAAAGCTTTATATTTAAATATTCCATGAAGATAATTTACTCTTTTTAATACGAATTTGATTATAGTAGGATTATTATCTCTAAATATTCTTATCTCTATAGTTTTAAAATGTATGTTGGATTAAATTGTGAAGAAACGCATGTGTCCGGCAAATATCCAGCCAGCAAATGTTGAAATTGATATATTTGTTTGCATTATAGTGTGCCATTTTAGCTGATGGTTCATGGGGAAACGTTTTAGTGAAATGTTTTTTCCAAAGCCGAGCAGTTCCATTATTGTCCCATCAGATGTCGCTAAACCCTCAATCCTTCGAAGCTTCACCCATCCCAGCATTTTCAAGTTTGTATTTATTTGAATGGTCCTTCCTTCCCTCTGAAATACATTCAAATTCCCGTTTCATCCTGGTTGTACGTAGAAGCGCTCTCGGATATATAACGTGCTTTAGGATGCATAGACAACCTTACACAATGTTATGGTGGGTGCTTGCGAAATACGCGAGGTTTGACAGCGTTGTACAAGTTATAGGTTTTCTACGTGCTAAGTCCTTGTTTGCTAGCAGGTGATTAGCCTGACTTGTTTGTTTAGCAACTAGCTATCTGGTGTGTTTTCATCACTTGTTTTGATAGGCACTGGCCAGTGGGAGTGTAGACTAATCTCTAGACTTGTCTTTTGCAATTTCGACAAAGATTATTGACTGTTTGTCAAAGTGTAGTTGACTTAATTAGCTCGCCAGTGCTAACGGATCCTAAACCTAAACAGCAGCGTCACATCATTGGAGGCCTCAAGCTCCGTCTTACAGATGTCTAGATATTTACTAGGCATATTCGATTGTTAAAATGAAATGTATTAGTTCGGTTTGATTCAAACGGTTTAGAAATTCATCCTCTTCCTCTGACTCAGCGTAACGTGCTACGTGGTAAGACGTCCGTATGAAAGTTACGAAGCATGTCTTGTGTTTAGTAACGTTAATGAATTATGCGATTTAAAAAAAAAAATAATAATTTTACACTGGCATCATATGAATGTGCTGTCTTTTGCATAGCATATATGGTATTGTCTAGATAGGTTTGAAACACACCACTTAGGACCTGCTATTACTGTAGCAAACCTATAACGTTCTCTTAACGTTAGCATATGGTTTCCGTTTGGTTATGTTTTCTAGCCAAGTGTTTTTTGGGTTTTTTTAAAGAATATAATGTTCTTTAATTATTATTTGTAGTTATTTGGTTATTTTAGAACTAAACCCACCGTTTATTGGACGTTCTGGGAAGCAAAAAAAATTGATGGTCAAAATCTGCTACTGTGCCAGTCTGTCTAACAATAGCAAAAGCTTTATATTTAAATATTCCATGAAGATAATTGACTCTCTTTAATACAAATTTGATTATAGTATGATTCTTATCTCTGAAGGCGAAGCTACACAATGGAGGCTTTGAACAAACACGCCACAGCTATTTGCTTTAACAACATCATGCATCCTGTGCCGGCTAATGTGTTTTGCCATTGTATTTTAGAGTCCCTTATTATGGCCACTGGAAGTCATGTTGGAAGTAATACAGAAGTCCACAGGTTCAAGCAGGCCCAGCCTCATGATCTTCTCAAGCGTATTGTTTGTTCTGGAGATGAGAAGAACATGAGGGAGGTGAGTAAAAATTGCCTTAAAATAGAGAAATTGTTTGAAATGTTTGTGGGTAGGTTTTCAAGCGAAATATTAGGTATTTTAAAAGGGTCGTATGACAAAGCTAAAAAGAACAATATTTTGTCTGTTTGGTGTAATGCAGTGTATCTACATGATTTAAGGTTCTAAAACATATTATTTTCCACATGCGAGTGTATGTCTAGTGTTTGAAATCTAAAAGAATTTAAATGATAGCTTTAAAGGAATAGTTCACCCAAAAATAAAAATTCTGTAATTTACTCACCCTCAAGTAGTTCCAAACCTGTATGAATTTCTTTGTTCTGCTGAACACAAAGATGGAAGATATTTTGAAAATTTTGTAACCAGGCTGTTTTGGTCACCGTTGACTTCCATTAATAGTATATATATATATATATATATATATATATGTATATATATATATATATATTGAAGTCAGTGGTGACCCAAAACAGCCTGGTTACAATCTTTTTTTTCCAAATATGTTCATACAGGTTTGGAGCTACTTGAGGGTGAATAAATGATGACAGAATTTTCTCTTTTTGTTTTTGGTGAACTGTTCCTTTAACTGTTGTCTTTTTTCAGGTGCATTATTCACTGAAGGACGAAACTGATCAAGAGAGGTATGGTTTTGGTGCATATCAATACAAACTTAATGACCTTTTGTATTATTCCTTGTTTTAACAAGCTGATTCTGTGTTATATCAGTTACAAAATGTGAGCTTGAATTATTTCCATCTCACAGATTTCCAGTGGGCCATTGTGTGCATAAATACAGCAAAGCGAAGCACGCAGTGGTTAACAAGAAGAAAACTCGTCACTCTGGGGTGGGATCAAGAGCATGTCGAAGATCGCCCACCGCAAGCAGGACGTCTGACATGGCAAACAAAGAAAATGAACTAACCTGTGCTGATGACGTGCAGGCTATTCTTTACAGTGACAACTGTGGGTTCCCTGTGAACTCAACAGACGGCTCAAAAATGGCAGGAGCTGGCTCCAAATATAGTGATTATTTCACTGAGGTGAGATATGCCGGACGCTGGTGCTTGTGTTAATTATATTCTTGTAATTCCAAGCTGAAACCTTCCTGAATGTATTCTTATCCATGATTGTGAGATAGTTATCAGCCCCTCTATTTCTGCAGTATCAGTCATGGCAAAATGGGGAGCTGTCATCAAATTGTAAAATTTGTACTAACCTAATCATTTGTTGAGTTTCAGTTATCAAAGGACCATGAAGCCATGACTCATGTGCTCTTTGGAAGAAATCTGAGATTAAATGTTGCTTTGACTCTTTGGCGGAAAAACGCAAGTGAACTGGTGGCATACTTGAACAGGTTAGTGTTTGACATTAATATTTAACATTTTCTTACTTTTAAAAGAAAAATATATATTTTAAAATAAATCTTAGATTTAGTAAATATTGCAAATATCAGTAGTTTTTTGTTTAAAGCATGTTAAATTCCTGTTCTACATTTCCAGTTCTACATTTTATAAATGCCATGTCAACCATTTTTCTCCAGAATACAAGACACCGGGGTGCTTGTTGACTGTTTGCCTGTACTTACTAAAAGGTAGCCTATTTAAGACCTATTTAATGTCAAAGTTTGTCACTGTTGTCACGTTATAGATTTGATGGATATGTTGTTTCATACCAGTTTCTCCCTCTATAGTCTTCAGGAAGAACAGCCATGTATTTCAATAGGCTGTTGTGTTGACCTTTTACCACAAGTGAAAGTGATTCTTAACACTAAATATGAAGAGTAAGTATTTTATCCTGTGCTTTTATTTGCCATCATTGTTTATTGTTATTATACAAGTTTAAATTAATGTTTAAAATGGTTGAATCTTTTCCAGACACCTCATTGTAGCTTTACACTGGGTTCAATCTATCATTAAAAAATGGTGGTCTGAGCTCTCCACAAACAACAAAAGTTTGCATGAAGGCTTTCCAAATGACAGGTGCTTCAGTTTTATACATGGAAATTAAATGACTGAACATCTTATAAGTGTTAGCTGGAAGGTGTAACTGAATATGTTTGCATCCAGCAGGAATGTTCAGGCAATGAAGACGATGCTTCTTGAACTGTGGGAGGGGAAGAGACACTTAAGTTCAGTTCCAGGAACTGTAGGAGAAACAGCAAAGGTGTTTTATTTTTCCTAGAGTAAAAAAATTCAGATGCACACAAAAATCAGTCTTTACTTATTTCATTTCTCGTCCTCTCTTCTGCAGATTATAGAATCATATGTGTCACAACTGCGCTGATGTATCATTGTAGCACACTATGGAGATAACCACTACAAACCCTTTGTGCATTTTAAGCTTTTGATTGGCTTGGAGCTGGTGAATCTGAAGCTCAGTAGGCTGTGGTGAAATGGGGATAGATGAACTGAACAATTCAGACACTCCAATTTCAGCACTGGAGGAGGAACTCTTCCTGCAGGCACTGAATGACTGCTTCACATTGAAGTGGACTTGCTTATGGGCGCATAATCAACTCCATGAGACTCTGGAATCAGGCAACTCACTGAAGTGCCAAGCAGAGGTTTTAAACCTGTGGCACTTGTAGTGCTATGGCGTGAATCTGCATAAGTGGATGTGATTGTTTAAGTGTACCTTTATCAGATGTTTTTTTTTTCAGTCATGCACTTGAATTGCAGGAGTTTTAAGTTATTAGTGTGTTGTTGTCCATTGCCTGATCATGAATGGATATTTGAGTGTAATGTGTACATGGTGATTTTTCTTTTAATCAGCTTTCAAATAAATCTACATAAATACAAAAAGTTTGTGAATATTTACATTTTATTCACATGTTGGCTAAGATAAAAATAACCATAACAATGTGCACGCGCAACCCAAATCAAAAACGTGCTAAATTTGTAGACCGTGTTTTAAAGTAATATTCAGTGGAGATGGCAACCATAATTCACAAAACCAGTTTGAACGATTCATTTGCAAGTCTGACTGAACCGGTTCAAGTGAACTGACTTGACCGATCAAGCAGGGAACTGTTCGTTGAAGTATGTGCAGTGAAACAAAACAATGACCGGTGGGCATGCATCACAATAAAATACTGGAGAAAATATATGTATCACGGTTAGTAATTAGTTTACGTATTTATTTAGCGATATACACACTAAATGTAACATTAACCCTTTAAATATAAATGTAAAAATACAACGCAATAAACAGAAGAATGTGCCTATAGATTTTCGCAAACGAACTGGAGCAACGTTATGTATGCTGCGTCGAAATGATTTACTTTTTAAAAAATTATTATTATTTGACATTATTATCATTTACTACACCGCGGTGATGTAAAGGATTATCCATTCTACAGGAACTGTCTGTAAAAGAACCGATTCGCGGAAAATTCGAAACCCCCGCCCATAAAAAATAGACCCGCCTTAAAATAATCACGTGGTGTAACAGATGCTCTTCCGGTCTCTGCGTTCCGAGTTCCGTTCAACGTTTACTTCCTACAGCTGAGTGCTATTCCCGTGGTCCAGATTGACGCGTAACGTTAGTGAAATATTGTACATTTTAAACGTTACGGATATCGTGTACCAAAACACGATGCAACAAATGAAACGTCTGTTAGATGTATACCTAGCCCTACAGGCTCTGTTTGCGTTGTCATGGTGTTTTTCCGACGCAGAGTCGGGGCCTGTAGCAGGTTCTCAGTCAAATGGAGACCGTTTCAAAATCGAAGGACGAGCGATCGTTCCCGGTCTGAAAACACAAGACTGGATCTCCACAGCTCGGATCCTGGTGGAAGGAGAGGAATATGTTGGTTTTCTCAAGTAAGTTATGTCACTAGCAATGCTAACGTAAAAAAGCGATGTAACGTTAAATATTAATTTGTGTCTGTCAGTTCTCTACTTAACGTTACCCAAAAAAATTATATAATATGTCTTACAATGATTAAGGATTTCTATTATATTAATACGTTTTTGTGAAACGTGTGTAGGTTGCGTGTAATATCATTGCAGGGCACTGTTATTCAGATTCGATAAACAGGGATTTCATAACAAGCCATTAAACGTTATGCCAAGTTTACACTATACAAACAAAATAATTTCATTTGCAGGACTGATGGGAGCTTTGCCGTCAACGATGTGCCTTCTGGATCATATGTGGTTGAAATCGTATCACCATCTTTCAGATTTGATCCTGTTCGGGTGGACATTACCTCTAAAGGGAAAATGAGGTAGCTAACATTCCCATTTCTTACCCTTATAATATGTGATTTCATGAGGACCTAAGTTAATGTCAGAATGTTATTAAACCGTAGGGCACGCTTGGTGAATTACATCAAAACCTCTGAAGTTATTCGACAGCCGTACCCTCTTCAGATCAGATCCAGTGGTCCCCACACATACTTCATGAAGCGGGAAACCTGGGGCTGGACTGATTTTCTGATGAACCCAATGGTATGATCATATAATTGTTTTCTTTCAGATGCATGTGGATGGTTTCTAATAGTTGTTGTGACTTATTTTGTTGTTCTTAGGTCATGATGATGGTTCTTCCCTTATTAATAATCGTCCTGCTCCCAAAGGTGGTAAATACGAATGATCCTGAGATGAGAAAGGTAATGCAAAACAAGAAGTCATATCTAAAAATATTACATCCTGAATGGACATCATTATTAACTGTGTATTGCTTTATGCATACAATTTAATGTCTGTTTTTCCTGCAGGAAATGGAGCAATCTATGAATATGTTGAACCCTAATCCAGAATTGCCAGATGTTTCTGAATTTATGACTAAACTGTTCTCCAAGGGCTCTAGTAAGTCTAGCGGAGGCACCAAAGGCAGCAGAAGTGTTGCTCCGAAGAGGAGGTAGTGCTGTGTATTTTGTCGGTTTTCTTTAACACTGTTTTACTGGGTTTCCTCTTTTATATATATATATATATATATATATATATGAACAGTTTCTTTTTCAACCGATATGCTTGATGAAGCAAGACTGTTTGCACTGTACTACTTTTCCATGCTTAATTGTCGTCTTTGGATGCATTGTTAATAATTAGATCAATTTAGTTATTGAAATGATACTCTGAAAACCATACATAAAATTGAGTAATGGATAAAACCAGTACAGATTGAGCAAGGCATACTTTTTTTTTTTTTTTTTTAATGGAGCTCAATTTGGATGTTTTAACTTTAAAAGTAGAATGAGTGAGAGAAAGTCTGGTCAAGATTTCTGTTCCAAGAGGAGACCATTACAGAGACATTCAGTTTTGTTAACATTTCAATATCATGTAAAGCAATTAACATAATGATGATAGTCTATGCTTTTACTGCTGCTGCGCGAAAGATCACACAGAAATGATTCCTTCACAGAATTGAGGTCAATGCAGTTATGACTTGAATGAAAGTGAGATTTAAATAAAATTGAAAATGTTGTTGATTGGCTGTCGAGTGCTTTGGGTTGATGCAATAGCTGCATTACGGCTGCATGACAAGCCAGAATCAGATGCAGAAGTTAGTACTTACTGTATGTAGTTGTTTTGCTCAGTTTGCCTTAAGCATTCTGGGATATTTCAAAAGCACACGTTAGTTTAAGGGTGGTGGTAGATGCAAATTATACGAGGGTCCATCTTTGTTGACCCCAATTCTGTTTCATAACTACTTGAAATAAAGCTTTTAGGTTATATTTACTATATCTTGTTGTGTTTGTACAAGACTGTGAATGAAGATGAAAAATGCATAAGATTTAAGCTATGAAGTATAATCTTATTTAAACTGAATGGAAATAAACTGGTGGAAAATATCCAAAATGTCTCAATTATTTCTCTGCATGATTCTTGCATGGTATAATGTACGGAGATCAACATTTAAGAACACATTTCATAAGTGACTGGTAAACAGCTGTCCGTGGTTCGTTTTAAAGCTTCAGTTTGACTGAGGACATTAATAAAAGATTGAACCCCTGCCAAATCAAATGATGGGTTTATTTCGTCTTAAAACATTTATTTCACATCAAATAAAATGGCACGCCATCACAATAAAAGGTGTAGAGACTTGTTAAACAATATGAATGAAAAACAGCCAGGCAACATTTCTAAATGCGTTTATATGAGGAGGTAATGTTGAAGTCAGTTCAGATCTAATTCTTGGCACAATATTATGAACTTTATATATTGTTGACCAGTGCACACTGGGATGCTGCAGAACTGTGAAATGTGATCGAATCTGCCTTAAGTGAATTTTCCATCCAGAGGGAAGGTACAATTTCTCTACAGTGATGCTTTGACGGATATAAATCAATCTGAAGATCCATATCTAACACTGTCCAGTTCTGCAAACATAATACAAGAACATTGCTTTGCACACCAGATATCTCAATAAATGTTTCTATGCATGCAGTGTCTCTGACATGAGCAAGGCTTACAATATATCAAAATAATTTTTATCACAAAATGTAATAAACGCTATGTGTGTTGGGTATTTATAAGTTCACAATCCATATCTTTATTTAATATCCTCACCATCCCCAGCCTTAAGGCATTTCACAATATTACAAAACACTGTTGTGTAAACAAGTGATTAAACTTTAAACTTAGAAAAGAGAAAGCTAAATTAAATATCAATACATTATATCTTCTTCTTTTTATATATATCAATATGGCAATATAAACAATATGTACACAAAAATATTGGCTAGAACATGGTAAGAAATATGGTGTGTGTGTGTGCGCTAAGCTAAAATGTAATTTTAATGCCCATTTAATGTAACGATTGTTCTTGATCGTTCACGCTCTACAGTCTGCCATCTCTGCTGTTACTCAATGGTTTTGTCCACACCAATACAGTTTCTCCTTTCCTCTGTTCTTCTTCCACTTGCAGAGCACTAACATCCAAAAGGTCTTCTGGAAGGTCTTGTTGCATAGGGCATAACACATTGGGTTGATGGTGCTGTTGACATAGCAGAGCCAGTAGCCCAGATGCCAGAGGGACTCTGGGATGCATTCAGAACAGAAGGTGGAGATGAGCACCATGATGTTGTATGGGGTCCAGGTGAGGAGGAACGCCAGAAGAATGGCACTGAGAGTCTGAGCAGCCTTTTTCTCCTTGATAAGGACCATTCGTTTCCGTTTGGTCATCTGGATCTTCAAGTTTGGATCTTCTGGTTTGGTAGAAGAGGATGTGGATGAAGGAGCCTGTGGTTCTGAGGACTGGCAATGAGCTGTGTTTGTTTTATCAGCTTCAGTATTACCTTGCAAAGGAGTTATGTCGCTAAGGATCGGCTTGAACTTATATGACATACATTTTTTATTGTTCATCTGGGAGCATTTTGCGAGATCACTTAGGTATTTGCTGTCTTCATAACAGACCAGCTGTCCATTTTTGTTGACAGTCGATTCTTGGTTCTTGAAGGATTCACGTGGGGTTGTTTCAGAAACGGACTGCTCGTCATCCTCTGATGATGTGTAACTGTTCAGTGTGGTGACTTGCTCTGATTTTGTCCACAAGTCTTCTGATTGCACTGTTGTCCTAGTAACGTAACTCTGGTTGGATGAAGACCAAGATGCTTGAGTCCCGTCCCTCTTGCTTTTAAAGCTAAAGCATCGTAGTATTGGCTTTCGTACTTTAGGGTCTTCGTGGCTGTCCAGCGATGGGTATCCTTGGAGTTCTGCTAAGTTCTTAGTACGTTTTTCTGTTTCTTTGTAGATTTTGCAATATAAGATTGTCATGATGGATACCGGTACATAAAAGGCCGCTATGGCTGTACCAAATGTGATTATGGGTTCTGAGAAAAACTGAATCTGGCATCGGTTAAGAGGAACCGTTCTCTTTCCAACAAAGTACTGCCAGCACAGTATGGGTGGAGCCCATAATATAAACGAAATCAACCACGCCATGCCAATCATGATGCCTGCACGTTTTGGGGTCCGCTTAGCCCTGTAGGTAAGTGGTCTTGTAATAGAAAAATATCTGTCAAAGCTGATGACCAGCAAGTTCATCACTGATGCGTTACTTGCAACATAGTCAAGTGCCAACCACAGATCACATGCTATATTTCCTAAAGACCAGTATCCCATGAGAATGTAGGATGTGTACAGGTTCATTGAGAACACGCCAATAATGAGGTCTGCAAAAGCTAAACTGAGTAGGTAGTAGTTGTTAACAGTCTTAAGTTGGCTGTTGACCTTGAAAGAGAGCATCACCAGAACATTCCCCACTATTGTAATGAGACTCACGACAGCTGATACTGTTGCAATCGTTATGACTTCCAACAGACTGTATGGGGCAGGCAGGACAGCAGAGATGTTTCCACTTGTGGTTAAATTTTGAATATCCATGTTCGTCATGTTACCGTTGATCGGTTAGAATACATGCAATTTTCATGGTATTCTTCATGTTTTCTTGGCAATGGATACTCTAAAAAAACACAAAGAGAATGAACACTTTGAAAAAAGGAACATTTGAACAGAAGAAAATGCATGATTTGTATGTGACACCTATAAACCAATGATTTTCATACAGGCCAAATATTTTATGGGATAGCCAACTGCAATAACAGCAAAACACCATGCAAATCCATTGTTTTTCATTTACTGGGCAATTTTGAGATTTTGTCTATTTGCATCTCTTTTAAATGAAGGTCAGAAATCTCTACTTTAGTAGCACTTAAATAAATCAAATCTTCCGGTTTTATTTTCTTCAGAAACAATTTTCTAAAAGTGTTAAGGAGGGGTGTTGTTTATATAACTCAGAGAGATCAAATTTATATCCAAAATCTACCTCTAAAAGCCTAACTTTTAATATGTTGACTAAATAAAGATTTTGAACCTGACCTTATTCCATGTTCAGATCTCAGCAGATTAGTCAATTTTGCCTCATTTTCGCAGGCTTTAAACAATAATAAGAAAGAAAAAAAAAATTTCTTAATGTACTGTGACTGATCAAAACGGAAAAGGTAATATCTATTTATATAAGCTTTTAATATATATTTAATTTATATAAGCAGTCTTTTTTTTGCATTATGTCAGTCAAAGAGTTTATCATTCAAAATACAATAACTAGGCTACGTTTTACACTATAAAGGAATTTGCACCGAGCCAGATCTCACATGCCCCTCACCCCGCTGCTTCTAGTGCTTTTAATACTTTTCTGTTTTCCCTCAGTTTGACCAGCTTAAACTTTGAATTGGTGTTTTTTCCCCCGCAGTTATAACATTATGCGGAACTAGTTGAACGGGAGAAACGTTTCCCCATTGAAGAGGGTTCTCTTTTAAGTGTAACAACGGTTGTGTTACACGATTACAGCTCGTCTTTAGTTCTAATTTGCATGTTGAGTTATGGAAGGCAGACACAGTGGTGGACGCGGTGGGCACTGGAAAAGAGGAGGTGGAGGTGAGACCGGCAGTTCGGGAGAGCACCGGGGTCGCGGAAGAGGAGGCAACTACCATCGTGGAAGAGGAAAACGTGATCATCGTAGAGGAAGAGGACGAGAGTTTGGACCTCCTGCAGATTTTAGACGAGTAAGTGTCACCCATAAAAATCATCATGGCAATCTTAATCACGTTTTTTTTAAACTATAAAACCCAGCTAACTTGGTATTAGACACAAATGGCATATAAATAAATATGAAATAGGAAAATAAAACAAAGTGACTAACGTTAGCATTCAGAGACTCCCACACTGTTTTAAAAGTTCATATGATAAATATACAATTGAAAAAAGTTAATTCATAAATAATCAATTTATGGTATTAACATAACATTATTGTCACTTTTTTTCTGATCGCTTTTCAGAGTCACGATGACAGGGATAACAAAGAAAACTTTGAGCAAGTGGAGGAGGACAACACCTTCTCTAGACGAAAGCTTGAGTCAAACTGGGACCGTTATGAGGAAGAGACAGAAGAAAGGAATGAAGATGTTCCTGCACAGAGAGGCACAGACTATCATGTCCTCATCACTTCAGCTGGTAAGACATGACTACCCACTTAAATCTGTGTCATATTTCCCCCCGTGCCTCTGCTACAGCACATGCAGGCAGGCGATCAAAACCAAAATTAATGTAGAACAACGTTGGTGTTAACCAGCTGTCCTGCTGTGTGCTATTGAGATCGAACGAGAAGGGCAAAGCTCTATTTCTGTTACACGGTTGGATCTTATTAATGGAGGGCTCATCTCATGAGCAACAGTTTTTGCCATGTTTACAAATAGCACAGTAAACTACCATTACAAATCACACGCATATTTTAAGCTGCCTGAGTTAGATGTTTGGAGTTAGCGTGATTTTAAAATATGTTCATATTTTAATTCTAAATTGATGTCTCTCTCTCTCTCTCTCTCTCTATATATAATAGTCTATAATAGTCAGCAAGGTTGTGTTAAATCAGTGGTCAAAAGTGGTAGTCTAAAAATTATTGTGCAATGTTACAAAAGAATTCTATTTCACATAAATGCTGTTTTCTTGAACTTTGTAATTATCACATATCACATTAAAAATTTAAAGCAGAACATGTTGACAAGAAGAAATGTTTCTTGATAACTGAATTAGCATATTTAAATGATTTCTGAAGGATCGTTTGACACCAAAGATTGCAGTAATGGCTGCTGAAACGCAGCTTTGCCATCATAGCAATAAATTGCATTTTAAAATATTCAATTCATATTCAAATAGAAAACAGTTACCAAGAAATTATATTTCACAGTATTACAGTTTTCACTGTAGTTTGAACCAATAAATGCAACCTTGGTGAGCATTTCTTTGTAAAACAATAAAATAAAAAAATCAATAGTGTAAGAAAGTTGAAACAGTTCAAAATTTGAGTTTAGTTCTTTTATTTAATAACCATGGAAATTCATGTAATGGCTATTCAGGAAATGCCCATAGCCAAAACAATGTGACAATACACGTTTGATGCAGAGAGTATATATTTTGTCCAAGGGCAGGTCATTAACACAACTGTCTAATTATTCAAAATGAACCATCATTTGTTCCTCGAGTTTAATGAGCCTAAATCCAGTGTAAGTGCAGAATAACTTTCCATTACGCTGTTCTCTTGAGGGAATTTTCTTTGCTCAATTTGCCTCTCATTTCCCTAATCTGCTTCCTCAAAAGCCACATTGATATTCATGAGATATATTTGTGTCATCTAATTTTACAACAACGAAGTACTGTAGGACTGCACTGCCTCTTGTGGTATTGCAATAGAAAGGCTATATAGATATCATATATGTCACTCATGCCTCTCTGTGCAAACAAACAAAGCAGAAATGTCATTTGTTAGTAGCAGTTTGTTTCTGTTGGTTGTGGCCAAACCATTAAAGTTGTACTCCACACGAAATTGGAGCACTTAATCTGTTTTGTTGCTCTCCACGTTTTTTCCCTGCACATTTGCGATTAGTCATCAGAGGTTCAAACTCGCTGATCCCTGTGAATGTGGGTGGAATTTGTATCTGTTCTCCAGAGCAAGTATTGTATCCATGACTTCAGGAATTGTGTAGGACAGCTTTTCCATCAAAATGATGGACAACAACAAAAGAAGGCTGGTGCTTATTATAGGATCTTAAAATGATTCAGTGCTTTAGCGCGATTGCTTTGAAGAAGAATTTTTTCTGTCTTTCAGATTGTAAAAATGGTCGCACCTCTTGGTCAAATATTGCAATATAATGACTTCAGCTATAAATAGAAAGACGGCTGTTCCGGTTTGTTCAGTCTTTCAAAGTTGCCTGACCTCCCCTGCGATACTCGACATACTGTCCTTTATCTCATTATGATTCTGCCAGCAGGCTCTGATTAGTGACTGTGGTGGTAACGGACTGATTAGGTAAAAAATGAGTGTAATTCAGCTTTCACCAGGGAGTGGAATAAAGTGGAGGAACATCCTTCCCTTACCCTTGAGTTTTCTCACAAATGACCAAAATCATAACTGAATGGGTTGTTGTGGCCAAAAATGAAAATTGTCGTCATTTAGTCACACTCAAATTCCTACAGATTTGGAACGACATGATGCCACAATCATTCCTAAGTTTTTAATAATTTTATGCTCACTTTTGACATTTTTATTTATTTAATTCTCACGAAACTTGCAATTACACATACATCCTTATTGCTTTATGCAAATAACAAGAGAAACAGATTCATTAGCAGATGATCTTCCTTCTTCATCGCAGCAGGTGCTTGCGCAGGGTAGTTTTTAGTGTTTAATCAGTAAGTTTGGGTGAGGAAGTCCTTGTGCGATTCATAGAAAACCACATTCTGGGGGTTAACCATATTTTGGCACATACAGCAAGACAGGTGGAGAGAGCTGAGACAGTATTCCATAAGGTATGAATTTACAGTCAGTTGCAAGATTGCTGTTATCTGTTGATTTGCTCTCATCTGTTATCGTGCATGTCAAATTATTGTCTTCAGTGGCCCTATCTTGTCACTGTGGAGAAAACTACATCTGTCAGATAACTTAAAATCTGTTTGCCAAGACGCTTTTTCATTTCTTTGTTTAAATTACTGCCACACAGATGGGTAATTTTATTTAGTATAATTTCACAGCTGATTGGAGATTAATCTGTCAGAAACTCTCAGTAACATCTTTGAATTTGGATGGCATCATCCAATCATTGTCTTTGTGGCAGTGAATTTGTTGCTAAGGCCAGCATTTCAGTCCGCTTCTGTACTCAAACTTCTGTACGAAGCAAAGTGAAGTAGCAGAGTTTGGTATTACCAGGCTAAGCATCATAGGGCAGTGCTTAAAGGAATAGTTCACGTAAATGATGACAGAATTAAAATTTTTGGGTGAACTGTTCCTTTAAGCACTGGGGCCTTTTAGAATTAACCTGAAACTCACATTGGTTTGAAGACGCACTAAAGAGGAAGAGTGTAGTAGTTGTGTTGTCTCTTAATATAAGGTAATAATTATGTGGAGCTCCTTCAGAAGAGGGCACAATTTCCACTTTAATGTCGTTGAATTTTTTAAAAAGGTTGCAAACAAAGCCATATTAGCTTTGCATTGATTTCTGATTTCGGTAAAGAGTCTCTAATTTAAGCATAATGCAGAATATTGTATTTACAGGTAATAAAATCTTTATTTAAAGGCAATTTAAAAAATAACATTGCATTAAACAGGGATGGGATTTTTCTGGATTTTCCGAACTGAAAATGTGACCTATGTGAATCATGCAGATCTGTTTAAAAAAAATAAATAAAAAAAAAAAAAAAAAAGGCCAGGGGCATCTCACAGCCGTCACCATGGTAACCCGGGACGTAACCACAATCGCCGTCCCGGGCAACAGGGCCACACCGGGTGGCACGTCAGATGGCAAAGAGATGCATTTTTCCTTCCCTTCCAAGTATCAACAAGTACGTATTTGCGACCGTTCGCAAGTGCCGGATGGCGAAGTATGATTGGTCAGATCACTGTTATTATTAACCGTTAACTGGTAAGATGGAAAGTTAACACTTTTCAATAAGGTTCATTCAGCGCTGCGGGGGCTGAGGGGGCACTAAAAAATAATCTAATGAAAAATCAATAATTATATTTTAATTATTATATTAAATATATAGCTCACTGAATCTGATGGCCGCAAATAGTTTCTCCCGGAATCTAGAGCGAGGGAGTGAGTGCGCCCGCGAGACAGAGATTGTGCTCCAAACAGCGTAGCGCGTGCATGACAGAGGGAGAGAGAGAGAGCAAGAGACTGCGCGATGAAGCACATGTAAAACAAAAATTGAGGCCTTGTTTTGACATGAACATTTGCATGTTGCACATTTAGCAGTTAAAGTTGGGTAAAAATGTAAAACAAAAATAAGTTAAAATATATTTTTTGTCATGGTTGTTGTTATAGAGAGAGGTGGTGATGGAGCAGTGGACAAGACACTTGCTTTTGATTCCCACTGTTACACATCCACCAAATAAGTTGTTATGTGTCATACTGTACAAAAAAGTTGCATGTTAAATAAATTACAATGTATTTTTTTGTTCAAATAAGTTGTTATGGGTCCTGCTTTACTGTCCATATAGATCCGCCACCAGTTTGATCGGCGTGGGGGGGGTCTTAGTATATTTTCCTGCTTTTTTGTCCTTAGCCAATCACATGCCTGATTAAATAACACAAGTGTGAGTTTATTACATTTCTTATTGTTCCTAGCAAATATTTAGTCATTTTAAACTACAGTTTCCATAGGTAGAGGCTTTCTTTTTTGTGTAGGGGATCTTCATAAATACTGTTTTTACTATCAATTTAAATAAGGTCCGTGTATCTCTAGAATCTGCTTAACAGAGCATCATTTAAACAATGTATGTTACTTATTTATTTTTTTATCTCTCACACACACACACACACACACACACAAAAAAATCTTAATTTTTTTATTTCATTCTCAACCAGTATGACTTTCTTACAAAAAAAAGGAATGTATTATGAGAAAATGTTTAATACTACATTAAACCTCATTGCCTTTCACTGTATGGGCACAAAACAGAAAGTCTGCTTTTGTGTTCCACAGGTTTGAAACAACATGTGGGTGAGATATTTTTCAAACCTTTAAAATGAAACAATGAATTCTTCAAAATGTCAGAGATACCTGTGGTCTTTCTTTAATGCTGACTTAATATTCAGAAAGACACTAGAAATTACTACCTTGTCTTCTTATCAAACATATAAGATATGTTTTCAGTACTTACTGTTTTCATTGCTCAGCCTTGAACTCCATTTACAGATCTGGCTTGGTCAGACGGTCACCCATCCCAAACCTTTTCCTCTTAAGCATTCTCTCAGGAATTGTGCATCTAAATGCTTTTTTCATCCAGTCACGAACCCGATCTTAAATTATATAATCCTCAAAGTAATAGTAACATCTTCTCCATTGTGTTTGGATGGTTTTCTTAAGGAAGAATCGAAGTAAAAAAGCTCAAGTTGTGACAACCACTCTAAAGTCCATAACATTCATTGTTAAGCATCTCCTTGTCTTTCGGTTGTGGAGGATGATGGGGAAATGCTGCTGCTGCTGTTTCTCTGGATGAATATGTGCTGCTGCCTGTGGATGCACTGACAGACACAGATGTGAATGGCTGGGAGGAGGTCATTCCCACTGGGCTGGGATGATCGTCATGATTTGGGGCAGTGAACAACAAGCAGACGCCGAGAATGGGAGGAGGAAGAGGAGAAGAGTGGGGGGCCGAGCTGAAGCAGAAATGAGGGGATGAAGGTTGGAGCGTTTCTACTCATTTTGTAGACAGCCGGGGTGTGTGAAGGGGCGGTATTATGCTCACTAAAACATAACGGAGGCAATAATTACTCTCTTTTGACACAGATAGCGTGGCGGCAAGCAAATAGGTGGGTGTAAAAGATGGGTTAGCTGGAAATACAGACGTGAGAGGGTCATTTCATGACTTTTTGGTATGTCTGTGGGAGCTACCAGTAAATTGTTTCTGTTCCACTGGCTTCAGTGTTCGGTGAGTTAAAAAAAAAATCCCATCTGCCATTGGTCTGCCAATTGAATAGCCCCACCCCCGATTTATGCCATATACTGTGGTAATAACTGAAATAATAGTATTAAAGTGATATTGAAGTATTTGAACATAAATTGTATATTATCATTTAGGTGCTTTTTTTTTTTTTTAGAAAAATGCAAAGGTTTTGAAAGAAATTAATATTTGTATTAGGGATGCACCGATAGCGATCGGCCGATATGTTTGCGCGTTTTGTCGGTAAAAGCGGTTCTGTAATCAGCAGT